>JACVVK020000253.1:852500-923473 GCA_018292915.2 Batillaria attramentaria
AGAAAAACAATACTGGTTCACAGTCGCTGTTGTACAGCCAGTGAATTTGACTTAGTCCCAAAGAGAGTGGCATTGAGGAAACTTGATCGGAAGCAATAATACAGGATATACGTATGTTTTTGTGCCCAGACTTTTCTGGGCGGTCAAGGCTGTGTTTGTGCGTTCCTGTTTGGTTGTTGTTGTGGATGTTGTTTTGATATTGTTTTGTTGTTGTTGTTTCTTTTGTTTCGTTTAACAAATGATAATAATCTTCTGAAAATCACTTGCAGAGTCCTGCGCTTAACAACAACAACGACAACAACGACAATAACAGCAGCAGCAGCAACAACAACAGCTAAAACATACAACAACAAAAACTGACAACAATAGCAGCATCAACAACAAAAACAACAACAGCAGCAACAACAGCAACAAACGTTTTAAAGTTATCGCCAGATGCGCTCAGGCCATGTACTTCTTCACACCGGAAGACCTTGTGGTATAGCTGCGCCATTTCATATTTGGAAATGAGTTGGTTTTTAACCGTAACACTAACAGACCTTCCTTAGTGTCGGAAAGATCCTGCTCTCGCGGCCAGTGGCAGGTTTTCATCAAGGGCCCATCTCCGATATAATCCTCTAGACTCACAGAGCGGGGTAAAATTTAAAGCATTTCTAGGGTGTCATGCGTGGCGTTAGGTTTAACATTTTCTCTGAACTTCGTATCTGTGCTGTGTAGCCTGTATCTGTGCTGTGTAGCCTGTATCTGTGCTGTGTAGCCTGTATCTGTGCTGTGTAGCCTGTATCTGTGCTGTGTAGCCTGTATCTGTGCTGTGTAGCCTGTATCTGTGCTGTGTAGCCTGTATCTGTGCTGTAGCCTGTATCTGTGCTGTGTAGCCTGTATCGCCCCTTACGGAAGCGGGCCACGTCTACTATTGCTCAGTCGGTATAGTCTGCCCGTTACGGGGTGCAAACGTATCCTAGTCATGCGCAGGAGGGCCAAATAAACTCCAGTCGTCCACTAACGGGGGCGACTGTATCCCCGCAACGAGTGATATGGTGCAAATGTACTCCAGGGTCTGGCGAGGTGAAGTCACGTGGCCGCTGACTTCGTTCTACGACTTTACTTTATGCGAAATATCGACGGGATTGACTGGTATACATTTTCACCCCCTAACGGGCGAACTGTACCGACTGAGCTGTACTATTACCGTTTGGATACAGCACCGCATTAAAACTGAACGCCACTGACCAAAATAATGACGTGGTTTGAGTTGCCTAAACTCTGGGTCTTGTGTACCCCCCTGCCCCCCAGCTCCGCCCACCCACACCCCAATCACATCTCCTTCAACGACTCCAATAAAGCGAGAAACAACCCGTCTCTTAACCTCAAAGCTAACGTTTTGCTCCTTTCATTCCCGGTCCAGGGCCCACGACACATCCAATAAAAGACGGAACAAGACCAGCTTTCTCATCGTTCCGTACTCAGGCCTAAACCTTAAACACGAACGCCCTTAGTTTCGGCACGCCTGGCCCTCCCCTCTCAAAGCGAGGCAGGAGAGGGAGGTAGAGCTCTCAGCCGACACTTTACGCCTCTTTGGCAGGGACTTATTGACGGCTATCAAAAGGTCGGAGTCGTGGGCCGACTTACGCCTTCCGGGATCGACAGCAGGGATAAATCACTCCGCGCCTCAGCGTCCTCCAATCAACAGCGCCCATCTCTTGACCGCGAGCCACCTTTCGTGCACTCTTTTGCGGGAGAGCTCTGTGTATGAGAGAAACAAGTCTTGTAAACACGATCTCAAATCATAGTCTGTTGTCGTGGCAATAATTTCGTTTTGTTTGCTTTCTGGTTCTCGTTCACTGACCTTTGCATACTTGTTTGGTTTAATACTTTCTCGTGTAGATGCTACCTTCTTCTTCTTCTGTGGTCGATTTGACGGACTGCGTCAGATCTGCAGCCCAATCGCCGCTGTCTTCCCCAGGTCGTGACGGCTGCCTCAAAGGTTACACAACGGTTATAGCTTCCGGGGCATATAGTAAGTATCCGCCAGATACAGCACAGCATTTTCGCCCCTTTTTACATTTGTGTGCAGAGTAAAACGTGGCAATCTTGGGCTGTTTGCTGGCTTTGTAAATACGTTTCATGCCAGGTAATAGTGAACACAGTGAACAATGAACCTGGCATGTGGACTATTTGTTGCATGTGGACTATTTGTGGCATGTGGACTATTTGTGGCATGTGGACTATTTGTATTCATGAGCGGCTGGCACAAAAGCTAGCAGACGACAGAGGAATGAGGGGGTAGGTGGTCGCTGCTAGCATTTCAAAAAAGTGAAATGTTGGAATTTGTTTAAATTTACACTACACATGAGTCTTTAGCTGCTGGACTTTCGTGATTTTGGGGTGAATTTTAAAGCATTTCTAGGGTGTCATGAACATTATTATTTTTGATAATCCATCACGATAACAGAATTTTCTTTGAAATCCCTATCTGTAGTGTGTAGCCAAAGCTGCACCTGTAGGTATGCGCCCTCTGACCGGGTTTGACGTCGTAGAGCATCATGGGCAGGACAGTCGTGGAGAATGTGTTCTGGGGTCTGGGATCCACTGCCACATGGATATTCGTCAGTGTCGGCAATAGAGTGCTGAAGAATCGTCTTTGCTGATTAGTAATATTTTTGTCTCCATGCTTTATAGATTTTATTTTTCTATGTTTACTTGTTTTGTATGTTCGTTTGTTCGTTGTTGTTGTCGTTCTAGTCACGTAGCAATAGAACAAAGACTATCATATGGCGAGGACTAGATGGAAGACAGACGTACATACGATCCTGTTGTCATGGTGCTGTCGTCATGACGCTGAATGACGTCAGAGTGTGCGAGAGAATGGCGGATGAGTGAGCGAGTGCATGTGTGTGTGTTTGTGTGCGTGTCTCCTTTAATGGAATAAACTTCGAGCATCCCGGTACTCACTCTTCAGTCTGGTAATTGCATGTCACCATTCGTGTTCGTTTCCTGCATGGTGTGAGAGTGTGAGTATGCGTGGATGGTTGATTGATTGCATGGGTTGCCTGCACCGCCTCCTGACAGTAGCAACACACGGTAACCTGGCAGTCGTCCCCACCCCCGGGCGAAACGACTACACCTATCTCATTATCCTGGAAAAATACAGTTTCATTTCTTAGGCCCATAACACAAAGCACCCACTCCGCTTCTACCTAATGAGAAGGTTTAACGTTCGTATTCGCCAGAAATGGTTGATATTAAGGACGGGGTTTGTCGCTGATGCTGATGGTGCTTCCTGCTGCGGTGTCCGGCTTAAGTCTGAATAACTCAGTCATAATGCGGCTTACCCGTGTCCGCTGAATGACCGGACCTTAATACACATGACGAGCAAACTAACATATCGGTGGGCAGAAGGCTTTTCGTCTGTCTCCAAATAGATGAAGCATTGTAACAGCATCACCCACGGCTCAGGGATGCAGACACGAAATCCTCCACAGAATACAGCACATGATGAACGTGTTCGGGAAATGATCATTAGGCAAAGTAGTCTAAATGGCCATACATGGCGGGATGCGAACAAGGGGGGTGGGGGTGGGGGTCGGGGTGAGAGAGAGAGAGAGAGAGAGAGAGAGAGAGAGGATGATGATGATGATGATGATGATGATGTTTTTATTCAGGATATTCAGCATTAATTTTAGGCATTGCTGCCTATCTTACAGGCTGTCTTGCTGCTCTACACTCAAGGATACGGAACAATAAACGACAGTCTATCGAAAAGAAATGAAAGAGAGAAAAAGTACTCATGATAAACAAATTAAAACACACATGGCATGCGCTGGTAATAGTGGCTGAATGCCAAAGAAGAGCTTATATTTCATAGACATCACTAATACGCAAAAACATAATTATGTAAGCAACACATTTCTATACTGATGAAATGTTGAGAGAGAGAGAGAGAGAGAGAGAGAGAGAGAGAGAGAGAGATGAAATGAAATAAAAATGGATCTTCATTATTTTAAAACGGTTGATCCTCTGACTTAACAGTCAGTTTTAAAAATGCTGTTGCTACTACTAAGTCAAATGAAGTAATGCTACACAAAATAAAGAAATCAAAACACGCACGCACACACACACACACACACACACACACACACACACACACACACACGCACGCACGCACGCACGCACGCACGCACGCACGCACGCACGCACACACACACACACACACAGAGCATGTACATGTGCGTGATCACTACGCCCCAATCACTCACCAGCGGGCGTATTGTCATGTTGTGATGGGAAAAGAGTCAAAAGAAAATCCGCCTTGAATTCTCCTTTCCTAGCTCTGGTTTCCATTGTGGTGTCTGGGCTCTTATCAAGACGCGGGCAGCGGGGGATTACACATTGACTGTGATTTGCCGTTAAATCCAGAGACACGCCCGTGATGGCGCTAATTAAATGACGTCTGAGAAAAAGGCAGCACGAAACAGGAATGGAGGAAAATCTTGGTGTCGGAGCTGTCTGAGCCTGCCAACGTGTGGTGAGATGAATGCAAGAATACTCCTTTTGTAACTTCACCTTTAAGATTTGTATGCCCACATGTCGTTCCGCGCTGTTTTGGTGGCAACTAGCACTCAGACACCTGCACAGAGAAGTCATCTACCTCAAATGCTGGCACTCAGCCAACAGAATGTTAAAACTGCGCGGTTAACACACTGGGCCAGAGGCTTGTCGGCAAGACCAACCGCTCGGTCGTCAATTTTGAATTTTCGACCGCTCGCGCCAAAAAAAGAAAAAAAAAAAAGAAAGGATATTTATATAGCGCTTACCCTCAGGAAGCTCAAAGCGCTTACAAAGTTAAGAAAGATGAAATTGACATTAAATGGCATGAAAAGGATGCCAGTAATAACCATAAAAACACATCAAGTGTGGCACACACACACACACACACACACACACACACACACACACACACACACACACAGAGAGAGAGAGAGAGAGAGAGAGAGAGAGAGAGAGTGTTCTGTGTGTTTTGGGTGCTGTTTTAAAGGTGGGACCGAATCTATATGCCGTATGTTTTATGGAGAGTGTTCCAAACAGTGGGTCCTTGGTGTAATAAACAGCACTGTGGCTCATCAAGAGCTTTACTAATCATGAAGCTACATTACTTCGAGAGAAAGTGTTCCAAAACATAGTGGGAAGAAAAGTCTCCAAAAGTTGGACTGTTACGTCCTGTTACGTCCTGTTACGTCCTGTTACGTCCTGTTACGTCCTTCTCCACCATGTATCGCCAGACAGCGAGACCAGAAAACACTTCGTACACAGATCACAACATCAGCTCGGGCAAAACCAAATGCGTCCTCTAATAAATGAATAAAGGATCACAATTAGAGGACAACTGACAAGTGACGATTGGTTTCACCAAACAAAAGGTAGAAGGTGCCGAAGGAGGAAGCCTCCAGGACGTTGTGGACAGAGCAGCACGGGAATCTCCATCCTCGTAGCGAGAAAGCTGCATCGAATTTCCTGGTTGTTTTCCAATCACGTGACTTGTTAGCCACGATCTGAAATTCGAGTAACATTTTGGGTGGAAAAGAAAAATGTAAAATTATGAAAAAATAAAACTATTTTGTATACACGCACAGTACGTAAATAATTTTACAAAAAAAGAACAAATAAAATGTTGTCTGAGCAAACTTTGTTTTTGTTTGTTTGTTAGTTCTTTTTGTTTGCTGTTTTGTGTAGCTATTTGGGTTTTCATTCACAACTCGCACTTCAGTTCCCTGCTCAGTTCCACGTTCCATAGCACGTCATCACAAAATGACGAAAGCGACTCACACGTCACCCAGGCGTGTCGTCACCAAGATTAAACTTATGACGACAGCACGACGTAACCATTACCTTGCATGGTTCATGCTTTATCATGTTCACGTCTTGTCAACAAGACATCACTGCTTGCCTCGTCTCTCTGTGTGTCTCTCCCCATCTCAAAATGTGAACTAACAAGGACAGAACACGGGGAAATGGTTCAACACTGGATTGTACGCTCGCCGAGCCCTAGGTTCTGAGAAAAGACGCAAGATGTGGTGAAGGGCTTGAGGAGCGAGCGAACATGACTGAAACCCCATCGGGTTCCACGGGCAGTGAAAGAAGTCTCGACAGAAACTCTGGTTCAGTAGGTAAGCGTGTGTTCTCTGTTTCTAAGTTTTTCGGATTGTCCTTATTCTGGGTCAACAGTTGTCATTTTGGTAAGTTCCATCGTCAGTTGTAGCAAATGACTTGTGGACTGCCCCTCGAAGAGACACACCGCCATTTTTACGGCCACCTCTCCCCCACCCTTCGACCCCACCCCTCACCCCCACCCCTCAATTATTAATCCCGACTGGGGTCAAATATTGATGCTGGTCTATTCTCGTTGCGTCATTTTTTTTTAAAATAAATATTTTACCTTATTGTTCCTTTCGGGAAACTGAATTCGGGCTGCTTCCCCTGAGTGAAGCGCGTCGCCGCGGTGCAGCGCCACATAATATCTATCCTATTTTGCAATTTTGCTGGGGGAGGAAAGCCGGATATCCCAGAGAGAAACCCCCGATGAGCAGCCCTGTAGCCAGGAAAAACCGGTATCACATATCACAAGCTCGACCTGGGCTCGAACCCACGCTTTATCGCCGTGACATTGGTGACGGCCGTTCAGTAGCGCAGCGGCTGAGTCCGACGCGCTACCTATTATTAGACCACCGCTCACCCCCTTGATATCACCCACATGGGTGGTGAAAAAGGACGTTAAACTCCCGAACACCCACTCACTCCCCTTCTCCCCAAGCCGGGGGTGTACTTGTTTTTCATTCCACGGTCTTTACTGTATGGAACGAGATCTTACACACTTGATTTTCATCAGTACGTATGCGTGAGTACACAAAAGCAAAGCATGCAGGTACCGTATAGGAAGAGTCCACGTGAATATATGATCAAGGAGGAGGCCGAAGGTACTTTATGTACACATGTATGTGTCGAGATTCACCCCTTTTCAGGATTCATTCTCCATAATGAAGATGACAAATTTCCTAAAGAAAATGAATTTCTTGTCGTTGTTTTTGGTTTGTTTGTTTGCTTGTTTTGTTAGCTTAGAGGACGACAGATAAAACAAATTTATTCCGCAATTTTGGGCTGAGAAGCTTCCGACAAGGGACAAACAAACGACAAACAACAAACAAGTACAAGCACAGCACTACCTAGATCAGTTCCTGAGAGACCAGCATCTGTGAATGACAAACGCTAGTTTCAACGTTTTGTTAGCTTAGCGGACGACAGATAAAACACATTATTTTATTCCCCAATTTTGGGCTGAGAAGCTTTCAACAAGGGACTAACAAACGACAAACAAACAAGTACAAGCACAGCGCTACTTAGATCAGTTCCTGAGAGACCAGCATATATGAATGACAAACGCTAGTTTCAACGTAACGTAGGTAACATACCTGCTACGCAGGCAGCTTTGGCTATGGACCGGGAGTGCACTCCACAGTGTCCGTGAAGGATGTGCCGAGGCTGGAGGAGCTTCAGAGAGACCTCACTGTCGACAATCTACGCCTGTGGGAGTGTGTCAACGTTATGCGCTGCAACCCCCGTCTGCCGGCCAGGAGAGTGCTGAATGACGTCTTTGCCTTGACGGACCAAGAGTTCTTTCGCCATTACTCTGGTATTGATAAGAGAGAGAGAGAGAGAGAGAGAGAGAGAGAGTGTGTGTGTGTGTGTGTGTGTGTGTGTGTGTGTGTGTGTGTGTGTGTGTGTGTGTGTGTGTGTGTGCTCTGGTTTGTTGCTTCATGTGTTTTCCAGACATGCATAATACATCTGCGTTGCTGATAATTCATGTACAGTATAACGTATCACTTTGTTGTGTGCTTAGAGCCTACCATATTGGGAGTTTCCATATTATCATTATTATTATTATTCACTATTATTAGTATTGCGGGGAGATTTTCCGGTGCTACTTCAATTCAAAAGTTTGTTTTTTTGGGTTTTTGTTTTTTTTTGCGAGGATAGCACTCTGGTATAGTCACGTGCTTCAAATTTCATGACAAAAATAGCCTATACATGTTCATGAATTTACCCCAATCTCACTAACTCACTTATTCGGACAACATAGTCACTCGCCTACCCAACCACACGCCCTCACTCACCCAGTTATCCACTAAAACACCCATCACCTCACTCACTCATTGACAGATTCACCATCCGCTCACTCACTGATTCACGAAACCAGTCACCCAACCAGCAAAGCACTCACTCAGTGGCCCACTCCCAGCCCGCTCACTCACCAGCCCGCTCACTCCCAGGTCAGCCAGTCTCTTACCCCGTACTCACCAACCCCTCACGTTCACCAGGTCAGCCAGTCTCTTACCCCGTACTCACCAACCCCTCACGTTCACCAGGTCAGCCAGTCTCTTACCCCGTACTCACCAACCCCTCACGTTCACCAGGTCAGCCAGTCTCTTACCCCGTACTCACCAACCCCTCACGTTCACCAGGTCAGCCAGTCTCTTACCCCGTACTCACCAACCCCTCACGTTCACCAGGTCAGCCAGTCTCTTACCCCGTACTCACCAACCCCCACGTTCACCAGGTCAGCCAGTCTCTTACCCCGTACTCACCAACCCCTCACGTTCACCAGGTCAGCCAGTCTCTTACCCCGTACTCACCAACCCCTCACGTTCACCAGGTCAGCCAGTCTCTTACCCCGTACTCACCAACCCCCACGTTCACCAGGTCAGCCAGTCTCTTACCCCGTACTCACCAACCCCTCACGTTCACCAGGTCAGCCAGTCTCTTACCCCGTTCTCACCATCCCCCACGTTCACCAGGTCAGCCAGTCTCTTACCCTGTACTCACCAACCCCCCACGTTCACCAGGTCAGCCAGTCTCTTACCCCGTACTCACCAACCCCCCACGTTCACCAGGTCAGCCAGTCTCTTACCCCGTACTCACCAACCCCCACGTTCACCAGGTCAGCCAGTCTCTTACCCCGTACTGACCAACCCCCACGTTCACCAGGTCAGCCAGTCTCTTACCCCGTACTCACCAACCCCTCACGTCCACCAGGTCAGCCAGTCTCTTACCCCGTACTCACCAACCCCTCACGTTCACCAGGTCAGCCAGTCTCTTACCCCGTAGGTCAGCCAGTTCTCACCATCCCCCACGTTCACCAGGTCAGCCAGTCTCTTACCCCGTACTGACCAACCCCCACGTTCACCAGGTCAGCCAGTCTCTTACCCCGTTCTCACCATCCCCCACGTTCACCAGGTCAGCCAGTCTCTTACCCTGTACTCACCAACCCCCCACGTT
Source organism: Batillaria attramentaria (assembly GCA_018292915.2). Lineage (NCBI taxonomy): Eukaryota > Metazoa > Mollusca > Gastropoda > Batillariidae > Batillaria > Batillaria attramentaria. The sequence goes on from JACVVK020000253.1 coordinate 861,828, forward strand.
CACCAGGTCAGCCAGTCTCTTTCCCCGTACTCACCAACCCCCACGTTCACCAGGTCAGCCAGTCTCTTATCCCGTACTCACCAACCCCCCACGTTCACCAGGTCAGCCAGTCTCTTACCCAGTACTCACCAACCCCCCACGTTCACCAGGTCAGCCAGTCTCTTACCCCGTTCTCACCATCCCCCCACGTTCACCAGGTCAGCCAGTCTCTTACCCCGTACTCACCAACCCCCCACGTTCACCAGGTCAGCCGGTCTCTTACCCAGTCACTAACCACTCCTTTGCAGCCTACGCCGATTTCGAGCAGACCGGACACGGAGCGCTGAGCTACATGGCCCAGACCAGCGGTTGCCATGGGGCTCGTTACTTGCAGCACGTGCAGATGCACAACAGTCGCCTTGTGTGTGAAAACGGTCGTCTGCTGACCGTCATGCATATCCTGGGCACAGAGCCTTACCGCACTCCTGATGAAGTTGTTTGCAGCACGTTCGCCATGAGCGACAGGGTGTTCGCTGACAAGTTTCCAATTCTGGGTAAATAATTACATACAGAAAGTTACGAAAAATGATGATGATGATGATGATGATGATGATGATGATGATGATTGTCTTATAACGCGCCCCCCCCCAAAAAAAAACAAAAAAACAAAAACTCTATGCACAGCATGCTCGTAGCGCGGGGGGAGGGGGGGGGGGAGCGGGAGGGATAAGTTTTAAGTAAAACAGGAAAGAGAGGGGGCGGAGCAGGGGTGGGGGTGGGGGATGGAGTCTGCATCAGAACTTTGAGAAAAGGTGGCTCCTGAAAGACTCGGTGGAGGTGCTGGATTTCAAATATGGCGGCAGGGCGTTCCACATAGCAGGGGCAGAACACTTGAAGGAGCGATCTCCAAAGCGTTTCTTGGTGGTGTTATCATGAAACCCAAGGATGGACTTGTAAGCGGGACTAGGATGAGGAACGAAGAGTACGGGATGGAGTATATGAAGGGATGAGCTCACAGAGACATCACACACACACACACACACACACACACACACACACAAATAATAATGAGTATTGTATAGGCGCTTTACCCAATTTCTTGAATCGGCCCAATTTCTTGAATCGGCCGCGAACTGAACCCAACACGCACGCTCACGTGAATCACACACATTCTCTCACACACTTGACATAAACACATTACAATCACGTGGTGCGAAGGGTCAGCTCAGCTATTTAAATTTCGGAATTTAGAATTGCATTTATTTTTCAAATTTGGTGGGCTGAACATTTCCAAAGCAGACGGGGAGGAAGCCGGAGTACCCGGAGAGAACCCCCGACGATCGGCCCGAATGAACGGTGCCACATACGAGAAGGAAAAATTCTTTGCCCCGAGTGGGACTCGAACCCCTGACCTCCCGCATTGGTGACAGGTCTCTTAACCACTAGACCACCGACCGCCCCGATACGACACAACGCAACAGCACACAATGCCATACAACTCAACACACACAAAGCGACACAACAGACAAAACACGGCGTCACCAAACGCTATCGTCTTAATGATGCTTCTATTTTCTAGAGAATCTCAACTTTTAGTGGGGAGCCGGGATAGCGGAATGGTAGAGCGTTGGGCTCTCAATGCTCGGGTCGTAAGTTCGAGTCCCGGCTGGGGCCGAATATTTGTGCTGGCCTTTTCCTCGTTGCCTTGTCTTTGGTACCACCCTCACGTGGTGGAAAAAGACGTTACATTCCCTAACACCCACCCCCACCCCTTAACTTTTACTGCCTTAGAGCACCAGTGCGTCTAACAAGATGTGTCGTTTGTAATGATCAGCCTTGGAAACTTTTAAATAGGATAGATAATGATCCACTGTCCGGGGAAAAAGTTTTTTTTTTTTTTTTTTTTTTTAAACTGATGGCAGGACTAGACATGGCAAGAAAAGGCCAAGCACATGCGTGTCCTTCACCACGATGAGTCACCACAAAACATTAACATTTCTGACATCCCCCCCCCCCCCCATCCCCGCCTCCCCTGCAGGAACATTCGACCGTGTCCTCGCTGATCTTGCACGCCTGAAGGACGAAGCAAGGGCGGGGCGACAGCGGAGTTTCACGAGGTCCCCCAGCATCTTCAAGTCGCCGCTCTTCCACAACTCCCGTCCGCCACTCTTCGCCCCCATCGGCCAACGGTCCTTCCACCAGCAACAACAATGATAGCAGCCTCCGCTGGTACGATTCTAGCTATCAGGACAGTGTAAGCACCACGTCGCCTCCCAGTCGCGGAGCGGTAAAGTTTCCTCGCTTCGACACAGGAGAGCAGTTCAGGGCCGCAAACCGGCCCAGGCTGTTGCGGCTGCCAGCGGACAGCTTATACATCAGCAGCAGCAAAGGGTTGTTGCGGGAAGCCGAGGGAGACGTGAGGACCGGTACGTGGGACTCCATGAGACCCACCAGCCCTGTTGATTCCTCCATGAGACCGTTGAGCCGAGTTGATTTCTCCAAAAAAGACAGCCCAAGGTTGTCCTCCTCACGAAACAGCACCCGCTCCCAAATACTGAAATCCAGCCCGAAGAGGTAAAATTAAAAAATAAGATAATACAGATTTATTATCTCCAGTAAGAAATTTACCCGGGGGGGGGGGGGGGGGGGGGAGGGGCGGCGGGGTGTCAACCACCTGTCGAAACATAAAAAAGAATCGAATAATTAAATCGAATCGAATCGAATACAATCGAATAGCATAATCGGGCTTTGACATCATTATTATATACGAGTACGTAACCTGCCACCATCAGATACACGTAACACACTAGGGATGTCGGGATACTAGGGATGTCGGGATACTAGGGATGTCGGGATAGCCAGCCTGGTAGAGCGTCAGACTTTCAAAGCGCGGGTTGAGAGTTTAAATCCAGGCTCGGGCCAAATATTTGTGCCGTTCTTGCCTTGTTGCCCTGTGTTTGGTATCACATAAAACACTCAACGAAACAACCTACTAACCGGCTGCCCTAAGCAATATGTTACGAGCGTGGCTGAGTGTTTTGTTTGTATGCTGAAAGATAACAGCTGTATTTTTTTTTAAGAAGTTGGAGTGAGACAGAGAAGTTGCTACGTTTAGTTCATATTGAGTTTTAGTAATGTAAATCTGTTTTCCGTGATCCAGAAGTTTCTATTGTTTTCACGAAAATTCTAGAAGTAGCGACCTTGTTTTGACCGAAGCCAATTTCGCCACAGGAGGCGGTACGCATTTAGGGTCAAGGTCTGAGTCGCCCGGAAATCTCGTGCAAATCGCTTTGTTATGACTTGTTTACGATTAGAAGGTGTTATGTAACGCGCCTAGATTCGGCGGGCGGGCACTCGATAATTCTGGATTTTTCTCAATTCTTCTCAAAATTAGTAAATCAAAAATAGCATTTTGATACTTCGGCCATGTTTTCGTGTGCGCTGTCACATTTGTTGGATTTATCTCATTCAGGTCAGTCACAGTAGTCACCAATAGGGACTCCATGCAGAGGTCGCCAACGGCCAAATCAGAATCGAGCACGAAAACGAGCCGGCAGCCCTCCTCGCCCAACAGACGCCCGAGTCTGATGGCCCCGAGGTTTCCCAACAGCACCGTGTACAGAGAACGACCGTCTCCAGCCGCGTCGCCAGAGGCCCGCTTTCAGAGCTACCCCTTCGCCAGGAACTACGCTTCTTCCAACAACGCGTCGGTGGTGGCATGCAGCCCAGGGGAGCCGAGCAAACACGACAGGGTGGAGTTCCATGAGGAGGAGGACGAAGAGGACAGCGTCCCTTATCTCAAACACTCGGCACGATTGAAGAAATACAGAAGCGTCAAGCTGGGGGTCAAGGGCATGGCCATGGAAACTGCGGGCCGCCATGACACCAAGGACCCCTCCGCATCTGCTGTACATTTTGAGAGAATTTGTTACCCGGATACATCTCCGTCTGCGAATCCTTCTAAAGTCAAACCCGCAGGACGACATACGTCTCCACAAAAGAGTCCTCCACCACACGAAACTTCCAGTTACGGCTCAGTCAAGCGGAGCGCAAGTCCACTCAAGTGCTCAAAAATCAGCAACTCTCGTGAACGGGACTTTAATGAGAACCGAGAGAAAGCGAGCGACAGACAACCATGTGCGTCGTCTGATTCCAATCACGACTGTGCGTCGGATTCCGAGCTTCACCCCAAGCTGCCGTCCCCTCCCAGAAGGCGACCAGGAAGCCCGAAAAGTTCTGGAAAAAATGTCAGCTTCAGTGTTATTGACAGATACTTTACAAACGTCGACCGTGCCGAGTCTTCAGTCAAAAGTCCATTGCGGCGGCATTCGACTGGTTCCTCCGAATGCCTGAGAGACGAGAATCCCGAGCCTATGTATGATGAGCCAAAAGTGGAGATCGACGTAAAAAAGGAGAAACTCAGACCCATGTATTACAAGCCAAAATCTGAGATGGATTTCAGGTCCTCGGACTCGGAGAATGATGACGACAACATCCAGCCCTCAGCGACAGAAATGCCGTCAGCTGCGGAGAACTGCTGCACGCTCGGAGAATGTGAGTCATCTTCAAGAATATATGGCGAACACACAGCCTCTCCACAAAGCTATCACTTGCCTCCCCAGGCAATATATGGCGAACACACAGCCTCTCCACAAAGCTATCACTTGCCTCCCCAGGCAATATATGGCGAACACACAGCCTCTCCACAAAGCTATCACTTGCCTCCTCAGGCAAGTGAATATACATGTAGCGACATGCTGGATGAACGGTACCTGGAGGACAGTCGAAAACAGCTCATGGAACTGAGAGAATCCCTGCGGGAACACACGTACCCTGAACCCTATAGAATGGCCCTGAACACTGATTGGAGGATTCGAAACTCTGATCGGGATCCGCTCGAAATAAGGGGAACCTCGTACCCTGCTTCCGAAAGAAAGGATCATCCGAGGTCCGAGAAAAGTGCTTCATATACGGCCAGAACGTGCACGACAAGCACGCCTGATGTCAGGCATGTAGATTCTGCCGATGACCCACTAGCTCCATGGCGTTCGCAAGACGGCAGAGCCTCGTCGCCAAGGGACCTGAGACTGCCATCCAGGTCTGGTTCTTTTACGGTTCAGTCGCCGAGAAAGTGTCTGGCTCCGTCTGGCAGACCTCCCAAGTCGCCCAGTCGTTCAACGCGCGGCGGTATCAGAATAACAAAAGACTCTTCAGACAGGAACAGAAACAAGTCACCGAGTAGAACACTATCATCTGAGACAATAACGTTAGAAAAGAGCGTGACGCCGCCCGGCAGGCCATTATCGCCATCTACTAGCGCGTCACCTTCATTCATAGTAATGTCACCAGCCAAAATGTCATCGCCAAGCAGAGTAGTGTCACCAGGCAAAGTGTCACCTACTAGCAGACTAATGACATCAGGCAAAGTGTCACATTCTAGCAGACTAATGTCACCAGGCAAAGTGTCACCCTCTGGCAGAGTGATATCACCAGGCAAAGTGTCACCCTCTAGTAGAGTAATATCACCAGGCAAAGTGTCACCATCTAGCAGAGTAATATCACCAGGCAAAGTGTCACCCTCTAGCAGAGTAATATCACCAGGCAAAGTGTCATCATCCAGCAGAGTAATGTCACCAGACAAAAGATCCATACAAGAACACGACGCACCATCACCAGAAATAATCACACTGCAAGAAACGCCACCACCCAGACTGATCGTGACAGAACCAGACAAAGCGTCAACATCAAGATTCCCGGGCGCAAACAGACGTGAAGTGACGTCCGATGCCGCAGCACCGAGAGAAGGGCTGAGGGAAGACCGCCCTCACCGAGTACCAACGTTCAGAGACAAGTCCAAATCACCCGCAGCAAAATCTCCAGCAGCTGCAGTGGACAAAGAGGCCTCGAGGACATCGTGTTCCTCGTATTCTTCAATATTCAAGAAAAAGAGGATGAGGCAAAACGGTGAAGACCATACCCCGGGTCGACCCAGCTCTACTTCCCCGCGGAGAGGCTCCAGGGTATCCCTCAGCCACGGCGACACGCCGAGCGGAGGATCCCCGGTGCGAGGTTGGGAAACGAAACCGTACAAGGGACCTCAGGGCTGTGGGTGTACTATGGATAAGGAGTTCGGAATCCCCCCAGAGCTGGGCAGTGAGATTACCGAGCTGGGAGAACGGATGTCGAAGCTTCACGACAAACGATCTCCTTGGCAACGGCTGCAGGACGAAGGAAAGAGGGCGAAATGTCTGGGAGAGTTGCTGAGCGAGGTGGAAAGAACTAGTACCCATAGTGGTCGTCTGGAGGCTCTCTTCGATCACGAAGACGACACGCTGGACCGCAGAAACAGATCCAGCGATTCTGACCTCATCAGTAAGTTGGTTTGCATCTATTGTGAAGGTCGCCCATGTTTTGTGGTATATGCCACGTCCTGTGTGCTAGGCACCCTGACAAGAAAAACAAAATGCTGCAGGTGAAAGAAATCATGGTGGGTTTCGCAAAGCGAGCGATTTTATCAGCTCTTAGTACTCTCTCTCTCTCTCTCTCTCTCTCTCTCTCTCGGGGAGCCGGCGTGGCCGAATGGTAGAGCGTTGGACTTCTAATGCTCGGATCGTGAGTTCGTATCCCGACTGGGGCCAAATATTTGTGCTGGCTTTTTCATCGTTGCCCCCGTCTTTGATATCACCCGTAAAATACTGTGGTGGAAAAGGACGTTTAAACCCCAAACGCCCCTCCCCTCTCTCTCTTTGGCCAGTATCCTCGTTTAAAACAGCCTCTTCAAATATCTAATAGCAACAAATAACCGATAATGATTAAAAAGTAGATACCATTATGCTTATATATATATATATATTGTTCATGCATGTGAATGAATGAATGAATGAATGAATGTGTGTGTGTGTGTGTGTGTGTGTGTGTGTGTGTGTGTGTGTGTGTGTGTGTGTGTGTGTGTGAAGTTTTAAATATGTTCGAACGTTGATTTTTTTTTTTTAACAGCAAGTTTAAAAATTGGCCACAGACCAACACTTCCACCGTTTTCAAATTAAGTAAATCTCTCTCTCTCTCTCTTTCTCTCTCTCTCTCTCTCTCTCTCTCTCTCTCTCTCTCTCTGCGCGCGATAATATGAGATTTACTTAACCCTCTCGACAATATCGGCATCCAGTGAACTCCAGGTTGCTAAGGAGTGGAAGGCGCCTCCCATCTCCCGACATACCACCATCAAGAGAGCGCTCCATATCCACCGACAGATCCAGACTGACACAAAGACTACCACTCGTAGACAGATCTAGACCCAGCTCCAGATCTAGTTCCGAGTCGCACGAGAGTTTTGACAAGGACAGCCTGGAGTTGGACAGCACCAGTTACGAGAGACGGGACAAAGCGGAGAAGAGCTGGGACAGTGGCAGAGAACTTGACTGGAACGAGTCTTCGTGCAGGAGACCCCGAGAACTCCCTGAGGCCATCCTGGGCGAGATCGCTTTCCAACTTGAACGTAGGGTCCTTCGTGAGGTGAGGTTGTCATCAGTTATCCTAATTAGGCATGGAAAAGAAAGGCCTAATCGTCATGGCTTTGGTAGTCGCCTAAGCCCTTTTCCCTTACGGCTGTATGCAGCTGTTGAAGGTTTCGTCCTGTGGTTTAGGCAAATCCCGGTGGTCAAAGAGAAGAAAAGTAGGCTACACAAGATGTGAAAAGTTAGCAAGAATCCCCCCCCCTCCCCCCCGTCTACATGTAATCTAGAGACAAAAGATGAAAAGGTTTGAAGTTCAGCAGACAGAGAGCGTGTTGGCAAACAACCTTGTCTTGTGGAAAGCCTAGTCATCCTTTAACATAATACGCCTAGTCATCCTTTAACGCAGCCGCGAATTAGTCTTTGTGGCTTGCGCGGCTTTAAGCCCTAAAAACTCACTCACTCACCCATCCTTTAACATAATACGCCTAGTCATCCTTTAACATAATACGCCTAGTCATCCTTTAACATAATACGCCTAGTCATCCTTTAACATAATACGCCTAGTCATCCTTTAACATAATACGCCTAGTCATCCTTTAACATAATACGCCTAGTCATCCTTTAACATAATACATTTGCACCAGGTGTTCGACAAGGGACGCAGAAGTTCAGGCGGCTCTTCCTCCACGTCATGTAGTCAGCAGAAGAAAAGTCCGAAAGGAGGACAGAGGCACCGTTTCTACGGGTACGAATATCGCGGGTGGTCAGCGTATCTTCTTAATAATAATAATTATTATTATTGATAATAATAACACCAACAGCAATGATAATAATATTAATTATATATATATATATATATATATATAGAGAGAGAGAGAGAGAGAGAGAGAGAGAGAGAGAGCTGGTAGTTTACATCATACATGTATACGTGAACAATCCTCTTCTGGCTTTCCACAATAACACTTTTAAACAAACCTTTTATCCACCTATTTTATTGGCTTAGACCTCCCGAACCAGTCTCTTAGCGGGGACGTTAAAGCATAAAGATCTAGTTTCACGTGCACAATGGCAGGTACACGGTGAGTAACATTGTGGAGAAGGTCCGGCGCGAGTGTGCGGATGAAGAAACGGGCAAGCGGAACGCCATCAGGGAGGCTCAGCTCTTGAGGCGATACCGCAAAACCATGTCCATCCTCAAATTCTTCGGCTACAGGTTCAGTTCTGTCTAGTTCTGTTTTTGCTTTTAGCTTGGAATTTTTGCAGTTCTGTTTCAGATTGTGTTGTTCGCTCCCCAGTCAGCGTGTTGGGCGGGGTTGGGTGTTTGAGTGGGTGGGGGTGTTTTTTTTTTTTTTTTTTCAATGGTGTGTATATCTCTCAGTCAGTAAGTCTGCATTTGTGGCATTTGCACCTCGACCGCCTAAACAACATACTGTTCAAACCGCTCGCGCCGAGTTTGCCTCACATTTCATCTTTGTCACAGTTTCATCTCTACACCATGCCTTTTTCCTATTTTTTCGGGAGCGTGTTGTTTTAGCTGTTCTCCATGTTTCTTCGAACAAAAACACGCCACGCGTGAGTCCCGAGCATAAAACTCGTCACGCGTGTGTCGTGAGCCTAAAACACGTCGCGCGTGTGTCGTGAGCCTAAAACACGTCGCGCGTGTGTCATGAGCCTAAAACACGTCGCGCGTGTGTCCTGAGCCCAAAACACGTCGCGCGTGTGTCCTGAGCCCAAAACACGTCGCGCGTGTGTCCTGAGCCCAAAACACGTCGCGCGTGTGTCCTGAGCCCAAAACACGTCGCGCGTGTGCCCTGAGCCCAAAACACGTCACGCGTGTGTCCTGAGCCCAAAACACGTCACGCGTGTGTCAGGAGCCTAAAACACGTCACGCGTGTGTCAGGAGCCTAAAACACGTCACGCGTGTGTCCTGAGCCTAAAACACGTCACGCGTGTGTCAGGAGCCTAAAACACGTCACGCGTGTGTCAGGAGCCTAAAACACGTCACGCGTGTGTCAGGAGCCTAAAACACGTCACGCGTGTGTCAGGAGCCTAAAACACTTTGAGCAGAACGCAGGTTAAGAACTTTTTCCTTACTCACTGGATGTCGTTGCTTTTTGGCTCACTTGTGTAACAAAGTGAGTCTATGTAATAACCCTCCGTCGTCTGTCTGTGTGTCTGTCTGTCTGTCTGTGTGTCTGTCTGTCTGTCTGTGTGTCCGCAGTAAACCTTAACACTGGCATTTTCTCAGAAACTATGAGCAGCAGAGGCACCAAACTTGGCAAGCTGATAGACAGCCATAAGACCTTTCACAACATACTATATTGATTGACCTTGACCCAAGGTCAAGGTCACTAAAGCTGTCTGTTTGGAAATTTTACATTGGCATTTTCTCAGAATTTAGAATAGCCAGAGACATCAAACTTAGCATGGCGATGGATATTGACAACACCTTTACTGACATACCTGTATTAAGTGGCTTTGAATCAAGGTCAAGGCCATACAAGCTGTTTTGCGGAAAACCTTCCAAAACCTTAACATTGGCATTTTCTCAGAAACAATAAACAGCAGAGGCACCAAACTTGGCAAGCTGATAGACAGCCATAAGACCTTTCACAACATACTATATTGATTGACCTTGACCCAAGGTCAAGGTCACTAAAGCTGTCTGTTTGGAAATTTTACATTGGCATTTTCTCAGAATTTAGAATAGCCAGAGACATCAAACTTAGCATGGCGATGGATATTGACAACACCTTTACTGACATACCTGTATTAAGTGGCTTTGAATCAAGGTCAAAGCCATACAAGCTGTTTTGCGGAAAACCTTCCAAAACCTTAACATTGGCATTTTCTCAGAAACAATAAACAGCAGAGGCACCAAACTTGGCAAGCTGATAGACAGCCATAAGACCTTTCAAAACATACTATAATGATTGACCTTGACCCAAGGTCAAGGTCACTAAAGCTGTCTGTTTGGAAATTTTACATTGGCATTTTCTCAGAATTTAGAAAATCCAGAGACATCAAACTTAGCATGGCGATGGATATTGACAACACCTTTACTGACATACCTGTATTAAGTGACTTTGAATCAAGGTCAAGGCCATACAAGCTGTTTTGCGGAAAACCTTCCAAAACCTTAACATTGGCATTTTCTCAGAAACAATGAAAAGCAGAGGCACCAAACATGGCAAGCTGATAGACAGCCATACGACCTTTAAAACATACCATAATGACTGACCTTGACCTAAGGTCAGGGTCACTAAAGCTGTCTGTTTGGAAATTTTACATTGGCATTTTCTCAGAATCTAGAAAAGCCAGAGACATCAAACTTTGCATGATGATAGACATTGACGACACATTTACTGACATACCTGTATTAGGTGACTTTGAATCAAGGTCAAGGCCATACAAGCTGTTTTGCGGAAAACCTTCCAAAACCTTAACATTGGCATTTTCTCAGAAACAATAAACAACAGAAGCACCAAACCTGGCAAGCTGATAAACAGCAGCAAGACCTTTCAAGACTTACCATTTGGAATGACCTTGACTGAAGGTCAAGGTCGTCAAAGATGTGTAATTGGAAATTTAAAATTGCCATTTTCTCAGAATGTAGTGGTACCAGAGGCATCAAACTTTGCATGGCATGATAGACATTGACAAAACCTGTACTGGCATAACCTGTACTGGCATACTTGTATTCAATTTCCTTGGGTCAAGGTCAAGGCCATTCAAGATGTTTTGTGGAGACTTTAACGTTAGCATTTCCTTGGAAACAACAAACAGCAGCAAGGCACAACGATAGGCAGCAAAGAGACCTATGCAGACATACCCATTTGAGTGACCCTGACTCAAGGTCAAGGTCATTACAGCTGTCTGTTGTGAAATTTTACATTACCATTTGCACAGAAACTACAAAAATTAGAGTTATCAAATTTGGCATAATGATAGTCACTGATAAGCTCTTCAGTTACAGATCTCATTTGAATGACCTTGACCCAAGATCAAGGTCATAGAAGCTGTCCTGGGAAAACTGTTATATTGCCATTTGCTGTTTTCTTAGGAACTATGAACACAAGACACCTTATTTCGTGAAAGCTAGTGATAAGAGCTTTAGAAACATACTCTTTTGAATGACCTTGACCCATCTCACAAGTGAGCCAAGGAGGCTTTGCTCCTCTAGTTGTTCTTTGTTTTTGTTTTGTTTTGAAGTTTACTCTCTTTTGAAGTTAATTAATGTGCACTACCTTTTACAATTCTTTTATTTTCAAGTTCCTGCATTGCGGTTCTTTTTGTTTTGGGGTCTTTTTTTTTCCTTGGGGGGTGGGGGGCGGGGTGGGGGTGAAGGTTGTGGTGGTGGGAGTGGTTGTCTGTGTCACCGTTCATTCTCTCTATACGCCACAGAATGTGCCCACCCACACACTCTCCAACCCTTTCACTCCCTACACCCCTCCCCCCTACCCCACCCGTCCACTCACATACCCACCCACATACCCACCCACACACTCCCCAACTCTTTCAGTCCCTACACCCCCCCCCCCCTACTCCACCCGCCCACCCACAAATCATTGACAACAACATTTCGTAAATAACCATGGTGGCTTTCTCTGAGCTTCTTTTTATATTTGAGTTTCGTGGGGAGTTCCTTCGTTCTCATGCATTCCCTCTCATTTCTCCTCTGCGTAGATTCATCTAACGATAAAAAAAAAGCTGGCAGAATATTCTAAAAGTAGTATTCGTCCGTTCATTCTAGCGTCAACAAGCACGGGTTACTGGCCCAAAACATCATCAACAAGTACGGCCTCTTCTACCAGCCCCCAGACGCCGCCACAATCGTTCGCCTTGGGCTGCACGACTTCCGCACCGTCAGGGACCACGTGATCAGGATGACCAGCGGGAAAGAGCGCGAGGGCATACTGGTCCTGCTCAACTGTCTGCACGCACTGGGAAGCAAGGAAAACCAGCCAATCCTGTCCTTTGACTGACACAACAGGGGATTATTAATTTGGCTCTGCTTGTCCAAGAACCAAAACCCAGGGCCCGACTTTTTCCTCACTCTCCCTGTCGGCGTTCATTTTGTAAGGGACGGATCCAGCGGCCCCCCTTTCGGCAGATTCAATTAATGTCATTTTTATTCTACCCTCAGCTTGAGAAGAAAGGACACTGAAGAACAAAGAAGAAAATGGGGTTAGAAGACAGGAGGGGGGAGGAGGAGGAGGGCTCGGGGGAGACATTGTCGAAAGAGAAAGTAACAAACTAAGTAAATGGAAATGCGATTTGAGACATAAAAATCTGGCCGAACAGAAAAATGAGGAAGCTGAGGGGACACCCGTGTAGGCCGGATTTACTATCGCTGAAATTCTTGGAAACACAGAAAGATGGAGAGACTGCAGCGGATGGGAAAGCAAAAGAAATGCGGGTGCACAAATTATGGAACACACCATAAGGAAATGTCTGATTTGAAGAGGAACAAAAGTTACGAGGAGTAGGCATGCCAGAGACACTCGCTAGCAAGCAGGCAGGAACAAGCGAGAGAGAGAGAGAGAGAGAGAGAGAGAGAGAGAGAGATCAGTTAAAAACACAAAAAAACAACCAGAATTCTTGTCAACTAAATCACAGCACACCTACCTGCTCCGCAGAAAATCTTAGTTTTTTTAAATATTTTTTTTACGTATTTCCGGTAGATTTTAAAAACACTTTCAAAGCCGGATTAAAAAGTATTTGCTCGACCAGAGGCTAATATACAACCCACAAAATCACCAGCAGCTGTGCAGTCCGGGGACACAGACCATGCCCAATAAACTATATATAGTACATCGAACATAGTACACGCTGCAGCGCCCAATAAACTCTTCGCCTTTGAATCCTTTCGTTGTGAATTACAAGTTACTTGAAAGATTAGCATGCATTGTTTCAGACTGGGGAAAGCAAGTAGTGTTTGATGAGTGTAGTGGGAGATGATGATGATGATGATGGAGACTTGGTATAGCGCACGGTTTCACCCTGAGTGCTCGCGGCGCTTAGGGAGGGGTTTATAAAATAAGGATAGGTAATTAAAAAAAAAAAAAAAAGTGCAGATGATTGCAGGCGCTTCCGGAATGTGGTGATGCTGACTGCCTCATTCACTGACGCAGGAAGAGAGTTCCACAGTTTGGGAGCTGCATTTTTGAAGGACCGTGCACCATACCCTTCTCACTGGTGTCGTCAGAGAGAGAGAGAGAGAGAGAGAGAGAGAGAGCGCAACGCTGAAAAATAAAAGTAGCAGATTTAAATAGGTGCCACAGTAGATAAGTGTCACGTCACGTTAAACAGCTTATTAATTTTGGTTTGGTGAAGCTTCAGATACTGTGGTACGATAGGTCTTTGCATCCACTGAGAAAGAGAGAGAGAGAGAGAGGGTGAAAGGGCGGGGGGAGGATTTGCAAGGTATATCAATGATGTGAGTTACCACGATTTAATGAATGATCTGTTAACTGTGGCGTGCCAGCGGTTTTCTAAATAAACAGTTTGCAGATTTACGGTGTGTGTCATTTTTTTCAACTACTGGGGCGATCTTGACCCTCTCATGAACACAAACCTGTTTCAGTTTTACCGACTGATCTGTCACGTGCAGTTTTTACTTAAAGGTCTGCAATCTTTAAAAAATCACCCACAAACAGTGTGTTTAAAAAAAAAAAAAGTCACCCGACTATGCAAAATGAACAGTCAACTTTGTCACAGTTACAGAGTTTTCAGCGTCCCTGAAACCCCTATAAAAGCCAAGGGCAGCCTGATGTCACAGCTCAGTTTGCGTTTTGACATTGAGCGAGAAAGATCACAGTGACTAGTCTTCTCGTACAGCACACAACACCCGCTAGACGCTGTAGCGATGTGTCTCGCTCACTGACCAAAAGCACAATGAAGTCACTGCAACGATCGAATGTCAGCTGACAGGGAGGGCCGAGACTATTAGGGTTACTGGCTGAACTGCGTGTATAAGATCAACCACGCCGTCCTACAGTGATGTACCAATTTACCTGCTGTGGTTTTTACTGGCAAAGCCACCCCGTCATCGAACATGGGAAGTGAAGTCCAACACAGTTTTGCTGCCGGAGTCACTGTATTTCTGTTTCTAACTCTATCACAAGTGACTCTATTTGAAGCAACCCGCGTCGTTAAAGCGAACCACACTGAAACACGAAACGAAGTTTAAAAAAAAAAGGGGGGGGGGGGGGGACGAAAACTAACAAAGGGATGTGGGATGGAGAGGGGGCGGTGATTCTACATCAAAGCCATTTATTCTTCTTCTTCGTCTGACGAGAGACAGACAGACAGACAGACAGACAGCACGAGAACGATCCTGTATTTTACACGGGAAGAAGTTATAGACATACAAAACCCGTTTTCAAACTTGCCGTTGCTACACTACCATAAAAAGAAAGAAAAATCGATAAGAAAAAGAAGAAAAATATCGTAAGACGAGAGAGAGAGAGAGAGAGAGAGAGAGAGCGTGTGTGTTTTTGAAGAGATGTAGCCAACCAACCAGTGTCCACCAAGATTCATTAGATTTTTTTCCCCCGGCAGCAATGTGCTTCCAGCGTTCCACCATATTCTGCAGCTGACTTTCCTTGAAAACTTTGGGACATTTGACAAAACAGCCACAGACCGCGCATGCGTGTTTGTGTGTGTTTGTTGGGGTGGGGTGGGGTGGGGGGGGGGGGAGGAGAGTGTAACATATTTTCTCTTGTGCCAGCGGCTGGGTGAAACATTACACTGATCTATCATGTTAAATACAGATGCTGGTAACAAAACACCGCGGACACAAAGAATGCGACGCAAAATCGGCCGTGTTGCTTTAGATAAACATTTATTGCCTTTTATGTATTGAATGGTACACATCGTGACATGTGTTCACATACACTGTTTTTCGAAGTAACAAAAATGCACGGCAAGCAAAAATTAAGTCATACTGCAACATAGTATAGTTGTATACATCTCTATAGTCAACATAGTATAGTTGTATACATCTCTATAGTTTTTCATTGTTCCATACTTTATGGCATTTTATTGTTTTCTTCAAAAGAATTTCCCAACATGGCAGAAGGAAAAATGCAGTTCTGAAAAAAAAAAAAAAAACTACAAAAAACCCAACAAAAGCACAACAAACAACCACCAAAAAAAACAAAAAAAGCACATGAAAACAAAACATGCTGCATTTGAAAGAATGGTGCTTTTTAGCATAATGTTTACATGGAAAAGTTCTACAGTCTTAAATTAAAACTAAATGAATCAGTTTTAAAAAAGAACAGAAAAAAAAAAGATAACAAGATAATAAAGACAAGAATGGGGACATCTGATGTTCACTTAAATAAGTTAAAACAAGTTTGCAAACGGGCATGGGATTGCATAGGAACAGAACCATGATAACATTTTTCAAACGCAGCTTGCCTAGATTTCCTTCCATGAAAAGTTCTTTACTGTAGAACACACTTACAATGTGGAGAATTATGTTGGCAACACTTCTCTTCATTGATCTATATGTGCAAATAAGCCTTTAGTTTTTATCTTCTGTGTAAAATCACACAGAGTATGGAGCAATACACAATAAAGATTAACTGTACTAGTTTACACATGCTAATCTTTTCTAAGTTCCAAAGTCACATTAAAAGTCCATTTTCAGTACTGTAAGATATACAATTACAAATAATCAAATGCCATTCCTTTGCAAATCATTTTAAAGGTGCATAACGTGAACAAATAACATGAGCAAATGTGCTGCATCAGAAAGGGTATCACAGCTTTTCAGACAAGTACAATGTACATCTAATCCATCAAAAAAACAAGCTTCATATTTCATTATAAATGAATTTCATACAGAGACTAACTACTAGTGATCAGGTAATACTGCATATTACACAGCACAAATAGGACTATGACCCTCAGCTTCTTTTTCTACGTCTGTGAAAGGAGTCATTCAACATTTAACTAGTTCAAGCGGGGAAGCAACGGTGTGCACACCGAAACTGCCAGTCGCATTCGCTCAGACACATACATTTCACAGCATGTCTAGATCTGTGTGCAAAAAACAACCTCCCACCCCCACCCCAAAAAACCCCCCATCCCACTGTCCCTCTGCAACCCACTCTCACCCAACAAACACATATTACTACTACTACAGATAGTCTAAGAGATGCGAAAGAGGAAGGAAGGAGGGGGGAGAGGGGAAGGGAAGGGAAGGGGGAGGGGGGAGTGTATGTGTGAGGTTGGGGTTGGGGTGGGTCTTGGAGAGCGGTAACTTTATTGCCTCTGGGATCACAAAATGGGACTGCACTTTTTACATTCACACTACACAATTTCATCTGAAAATATTTTCATCTGAAAATAAAAATGCAAAACAAATGCAACTTTTCAACCCTGAAATTCCATTTGAAAAAAAAAAAAAAAATAATGCGTTGCATCCCCAGAAAATGACCTTCAGGCAAATACAGATGAACGAAAAAATTGATTCCATTCAAAAACTCTCCTCACACACATAATAATATTTCATTTTCACAGCTCAGCAGTGTCCTTCCCCGGGCAGATTGTAAAAAGTGAGACAGCAGCAAGTTCAACGGCCGTGTGGAAAAGGCTCCCAAAGATATCACTTTAAAAAAAAAAAAGGGGGGGGGGGGGCGGGAGAAAAAAGAATCCACAAAAATACACAAACAAAAAAATTCAGGAACAACCTCAGTGTGTTACATGACCAGCAATTCCACGTTTTATTTTCACGGTCTACACGTAGCATGTAGCAGCTGTATTCATATATCCATTTTGCATCGGCTACAAAGGCAGTCATAGATGCAGGATTCACTGTCTTAAAAAAAGAAAAGAAAAAAAAAAAAGAATGCATAGAATACTATACGACTGCATTACATGCTGGTACAATAAATAAAGCACTGCTTACTTTCTATCGACAAGGCTTTCAAATCGGCAGCGATTTTTGCAACCTCTGAAGGTTTGTCACTCAAGTGTAAGAGACGAGGACGTGTGGGTGTTTTGAGGAATAATCACTGTCTGCTGTCCACCACAAAAGTAGTTTCAAAGACGGGGAGTCTATAAATATCCTCTAACCATTTTGGCACTGTCAGGACTCACGCCTTTGACCTTTTCATCTCCAGTCTGACTGTTGACACCCAACTGGCTGTAGACCCCTGTGTCTCAGTGAGGAACCACACCAGCCCCCATAGCGTAGTGCTTCGGACCATGGACTGGGAGACCTGGGTTCGAATCCCAGCCGAGGCAAGCAGGATTTTTTCTACCTCGGCCAGCTCCTACCCAGAGCAGGGTGTGCTATGGGCCCTACATGGAGGCTGATGCCACACAGCTGAGACTCACCCCCTTTCTGGGTGTGACATTGAGGTTGCTTCCTTTGTTATGACATATATATCATGATCTGGATGATTACATGGGTGGCACTGTAGGTGCCACAGGTCTGGTAGCCTGGTTAAAGCCAGGATATTAATTTTATGACAAGAAGCGTGGAATGCGACTCAGTCATGCAGTCTCAAACTACATGGACCTCCTTAGCATCATCACACAAACATTCTCATCATCATGCATGATAAAAATTGCCCAAGCATCCGATCCCTCTATGGATTCTACCCATGGTTTAGGTGTTTTGTTTGTTGTTTTTTTTTCTAACAGCAAGAAGGCACCACACACATACATGTAAATACACTTAGAACTGATTACAAGCAACACACGAACAGGACTCAGATCTACATGGAAAACATATCATCACAGACACAGCTTGAGTGCACAGTAACATTGCACTGGAAGACTATTCTAATGTCAAAATGGTAAAAAGGCCTGCATGTTTTTCACATCCATGGCGCATAGGCCTTTTCACCAAATGACAATACTGTAGTACGTGTATTAAGTATCATTATACATAGGTGACTGCTACACGTGTATGCCGCATTTTGTCTTCTGGGTATGCTGACAGAGGTAGTGCTGATACACAGTAACTTGGAGCTGGACAGACTATGGTGACTGCTACACGTGTATGCCGCATTTTGTCTTCTGGGTATGCTGACAGATGTAGTGCTGATACACAGTAACTTGGAGCTGGACAGACTATGGGAGAGTCTGCGCTGAGAGGTGGCAGATTTCATGCCTGGGTCTCGTCACCTGCGACTGTTGCTCATATTTCGCTCATTCTTCCGCACAACATCTAGCTTTTGCCCTTGCGCTGTTATCAGCTGTGCCATTTCTGAAATCAGCAAATAGAGAGCACATGTGAAAGAAGAAAAAAAAAGAGGAGAGCAAAATAGAAAAACAAAAACAACAACAACAAAAAACAAGGAGGAACGGCCCCGTCCTACAAAGTTGTTTCTCCAAATTTCATTTTATTTTGTCTGTTTTGTTGTTATTGTTGCCGGTTCTCCCCTCTCCAAGTTCTACCAATGACACTAGATCCTCTACGACCTCGACCGATTAGTCACGTGACTGGGGGTGGGGCCGGGTGGGGGGAGAGACAGACAGAGAGAGAGAGAGAGAGAGAGAGTGGGTGGGTGGGTGTTTAGGAGTTTAACGTCCTTTTCCACCACGTAAGGGTGCTTTCTAAGACGGGGCAACGAGAGAAAGGCCAGCACAAACATTTGGCCCCAGCCGGGATTCGAACTCTCGACCCGAGCATTGAAAGTCCAACGCTCTACCATTCGGCCACCCTGGCTCCCCAGAGAGAGAGAGAGAGAGAGAGAGAGAGAGAGAGAGGTCAGTTCCGTGAACTAAACATTTGACGTCAGCCTCAGGCAGGTCGTCATACACAGACAGAGAGATGACGTCAATTCCGCGAACTAAACATTTTCACGTCAGCCTCTAGCACTGCCATCGTCTGAGGAAGCTTGTTTATGTCTTGTGATTTCCCTGTTGGCTTTGTGGCTTCCCCGATTGAATTATTTTTCACATGAAATCTGGAAGATCTAGAGGGCTGGTGAAATGTCGGAGGCAGTGACGATACTTGCTTATTTTGTCTGTGAACTAAGCGTTTGACGTCAGCTTCACACTGGTGGTATGACAGATGATGCTTGTGCATGTCTTGTGATTTCCCTGTTGCTTTTGTGACTTCCCTGGCTGAACTAATTTTTACAATAAAATCTGGAAGATCCAGAGGGCTGGTGAAACATGGACTAGAATACCTTGGATTGTACTTATGAAATCGAAAATTTGGAACTCTTTTGACCGGTGCTTCTCGCAGAAACTTGAAAAAGTTATGTTTATCTAAAAGTTCAGTTATTCTAAATGCTAAAGATATAATAGTGCAGTAGTTCCTGTCATATGTGCAGTTGTCACACTAGACAAAAACGCCGGGATGATAAGTAATTTGCAGTAGTCTTTTCATAGACATTTGATCTTATGTGCAAACCACCCCTACCTCGGAAATATTTTTTTTACACAAAACCAGTCAGAGCTACAGAGCTGTAGCACGAATCAAGGCAGTGTGATTGGGTGAACTTCCAAAGTCTAGAAAATGAAGGAATTTGAACAACTTTTTCGAAAAAATTTGTAACATGACCGATTTTTTAAAATTGGCGATAACTCTTCTGAAAATGCGGCAGGCTAAAAATCGTGAAAGGTAGCTCTGGAGAAGGTGATTTCCCATTTTATCTCAAAGTAAAAAGGCCTCCATCGAGGTGGTTTAGGAGATAGCCATCATTACATCCGTCCACACACACACACACACACACACACACACACGTCATTCCCGCCAAAAAGAACGCAGCAGCAAAGTGTGCACGTAAGGTGTCTATGACGCAGATTTCGTTACGTCACTGTGTGTGTGAAAGTAAGTATTGTTTGGAGAAACGTCACAGTCTTGTTTTGTATCACTGAAACTTGCTGCTGCGCGTAGCAAAATCTGCCCCGTCTCATAAAGTTGTTTCTCTATAGAGAAACAACTTAAAAACCCCACAAAAAACAACAGCAACAACATCCAAAATCAGATTTTTAACTGCAGACTAATAGCAATAATGGGGAAGTGGGGAAGGTCTGAAATCTCATCATTCTGGAATTGGTGGAGAAATTTTTTGTTGCTATTTGTCTCGTGCATGACAGAACACTCAAGTAAATCACACGAGCAATTTGTAAAAAGAGAATGGAAGCCATAAAGACAGACAGAGAAAAAGGAGACTGCATGAAAAAAAAGAAAAAAGAAAAAAAAAGCAACATCACCAGAAACAACATAAAAATAAAAACAAACCCTGGTTTTCCTGTTGCAGGTTTGTGCCCATGCGAGTCAGGTTAGCAATCTTTTCCTCCAGACGTCGACAGAGTTCCTGTGTGTCGGGAACAACGGTCACAGCTCCACCTATAAAGAAAGATAAAGAAGGTGAAAACTTCAATGGGCCATTCACATGTTTACTCATGCAGCCAACTAATGTTTTGGAGCAGTTCCGCTGTGAATGCGCCTGCACGCTTGAAACAAAAAACAACAACAAAAATTAACAACAACAAACAAACAAACAAACGGAGGAGACATGAGACACATCTCACCTGTACCTAGAAGTGGAGAGGCTGAATATGAGGTAGTGAGGTTGGAAATATCAGACTGACTTCCCCTGGACAGGAAACTTGTACCCCGTGTGAAGTCTGCATCTGACGAAAAGTTTGGTCGATGTCGTCTCGGAGAGGGAGGATTAGATCTACTGCCTGCAAAGTACAAAAATAATAATAAAATAGAAAAATAAGAATGATATAGATAATGTTGATAGCACCTACTTCTCTGAATTCCCAGAGGTCTGTAACACATGGTAATGATAGAAAGACTGAGAAAAATAGAAATGTTAGATGGGAAAGGACAAATGTTTTCAGTCAGATGATTGCAAATGACTGGCAATATCAGACAGACAGTAATCCTACCATTTTTATGCTCACAGATTATGTGGTATCTATCATCAATCCACTTAGACAACTGGACAGTAAAAGCGTCTGTAACTGAGCCAACAGAAGTGTACTCGATGACGCGACGACTACACCGAGCACTCCAGTAGTGTAACAACAGTCACTGAATGTGAATGTTCGACCACTCACGCAAAGTGTAAACAACACTGTGTCGCATAAACAGTTAACAAGTACTAATCCTCAAGGTAGAGTATTTCATGTATACAGACGAAACTCACGAGCCAAACTGTTCAAAAACACAAGCTGACTTAGCAAAGAGGGAATTAGCCTGTTTTAATAAATATTTCACAGTATACTGACCAGTTGTCCCTGACATGGCTGACATTTCTATTTCACAGTATACTGACCAGTTGTCCCTGACATGGCTGACATTTCTATTTCACAGTCTACTGACCAGTTGTCCCTGACATGGCTGACATTTCTATTTCACAGTCTACTGACCAGTTGTCCCTGACATGGCTGACATTTCTATTTCACAGTCTACTGACCAGTTGTCCCTGACATGGCTGACATTTCTATTTCACAGTATACTGACCAGTTGTCCCTGACATGGCTGACATTTCTATTTCACAGTATACTGACCAGTTGTCCCTGACATGGCTGACATTTCTGCACGAGGTGGGTACGACATGGACAGAGATCTGTCATACTCTTCTGGTGTGGATGAGCTGCCCGCCAGCTTGTCCGGAGAACTGCTCCGTGACCTCCGCCTGCAGGAAATGATTCAAACCAATACAATTCCAATACATAACACCATATTGATGACATGTTGGAATTTTGGCTGAACCAGATGTTCTTTGTAATCAGAGAAAATGTACAGTTTTGCAGTAAAGCGGTATTAGTGAACTTCATAAGCACTAACACACTGCATTTTGTTGTGATGGACAACTCCACCCCTGTCAATCAGAGTAAAGGGGCGGGGCTTTGGCCTGGGGACTTGCCCACTGGAGTCGTCAGTTGTACAGTGTCAGATGTAATGTATGACTCGCAGGATGCTTTAGTTTTTTATGCTTTATTTTTACAACGAAGACAAAGATCTCACTTGAGAAACAAAGTTTTTTGAATCCTGAATCTAAAACTGAGACATAACAAGTCAAATAGGCAACTTCCTCACGTTGTTGAAGCCAGCGTCTAACCTGTCTCACCTGGTTACTCTTGATCTGCGGGAAGACGACTGTGATCTGGCAGACTTTTCCTCAGATTTCTGATTTGCCTCCCTTTGTCCTGCAATGAGTTGCCGCATTTCCCCCAACAGCAGCTTCAGTTCCCTCCCTGTTTCTGTGTAGTTCTCTGGTGCAGCCTGCAAGGACAAGAAAGCCATAGAATTGAATTTCTAATTACTGCACTGGCCATACGTACAGAGGATGGGGATTATGGACCAAAACAAACAGGAAATTCTAACTCAAACTGAAATAAATGCTAACTGTAAAATTCTATGCTGGTGAAGTCTCTGTGTTTGATTATCACCATCTTATATTGTGCTAAAACACAGCTGATATCTGCAAGGAAAATGCAAAATTAATACTATATGTGATATGCAAAAATATGCCCACAGTGTCAAGATCATTTTTAAGTTGAATTTTGTGGAAACATTAAAACCATGTCCTTCCAGTCGCAAGGGGAAAAAAAAAAGTATTAAGCTGTTTAGCTAAAATTCTTTGAAGCTGGGAGGGACAGTGGTCAGTCCATGTACCCAATGATCTGTTTCCTGGTCTAGCTCCAAACAGTACCCAGTGACGTCCTGTTTTCACATGCCGCATCACATGTAACTCAAACAAACCAAATTAAATAAAGGAACTCCACACTCCTAGAATTTGGGGGGCAACTTGACTAAGAATAGTGCAAGCTAACAAATTTTTCACTTCTTCCGGGCTATCTTTATAAGTGAGTTACATAAATCTCACAACGACAATGAAACGTAATACTAGATTGTACTTGGTTAGTATCGGAACTGATCGTAACAAAATCCTTGAAAGGCAAAGTTAATGTCACTGAGAGAACTCTACCTTGTGCGTGAAGGGAAACAGCTTCTCGATGCCACCTGAACGCGGTGAAGGAGAGGCAGTCCTGCTTGATGATTTGCTCTGTTTTTGTGGTGGGATGGAGCCTGCGTTGTCGCTGACTGAGATCCATGACACTTTGGGTGATTTGTTCTGGGACAGTTGCTCCGCCTCCTGAGAACAGTCACTTGTACAATTAAGTCAACTGACTGGCTGATTTATAATAAGGAGACTTTATCTTGTCATGTGGTCTGCAGTAGTCAGTAATTCAACGGGGAGCAGCCCAAGTAAAGAAAATTGTTTGAAGGCTTTTTCAGCCTTGTGCAGCAGTGACCGTTAAAACTGTTCACTGTGGAAGACTTGTTTGTCCAAACTGAGCATCACTACATTCGCCATTAGTAGTGGCTGCTACGATGATGAGAACAGTCCCGGCAAAACAAGTGAAAAACGCTTTATCTGACAAAAGTCTATCACTTGTATCACATTTCTGTATACAACAGGCCTACACAGACCGTCACCTTAGTGCGCGCGTAAGTAATTTTGATTTAATTTTTCTAAAAGTGTGGGGTACATTTTTTCTTTCTTTGAAAGCATGGGCGCATTTCACCCATGAAGCATGGCCCGCAAGTTTACTTACTGAATTACTGACTACTGCAGACCACATGACAAGATAAGTTTTCTTCTTTACAGTTTGGGTGCGCTAAAATGTGTAGACTCTACAAGCTCTTCATACTATGAGAAAAATGCACCTACAGCAACACGAGCACTAAAAGCTGTGCGAAAGAAAATGTATACCTTCAGATCAAGTTGATGTTTAAGCTTGAGGGTGGCGATCTCTTGCTCGAACTGCTCTAGCTGAGCCTGGGAGGATGCGCATTTGATAGCCTCCTGTGTTCACCCCGACAGAAACAGGAAGCATGAAACAGGGACAAGAAAAGCTGTACGCAATCGAGCGACACCTATGCAACAGACTCTACTGTAGATCTCAGTCAGTATCTGAGCAAAAAGCAATAGCTAGAAAACAGCACAGACTGACTGAAAGAAACATGAAAGTAAGATCCAAAGTATTACACAGAAATTTGGCAGTTAAAACACAAAAACAGATTTGCAAAATGGATATTCTCACACAATACACTGACAAATGGACACTTTGTTGTAAATGCTTAAAAAACCCTATAATGGAATGAACTATGAAATTCAACACACAATATACAGCAAAACATGAAATAAACGTAAACCTGCCTTGATATGACAAAACACAGTAAACCGATGAGGTCATTTTGTGGGAAAAGACCAATACGTCGGTGTCTTTCATCTTGAAATCACCTTTTCCCATCAAATGACATCATGGACGAACTGTGTTGTGCCGATGCACGGCAGAATACAAGCTGTGAGCAGTAATGTAGTAGAGTATATGACCACCGCACGAAGGTAGAGTATATGACCACCGCACGAAGGTCAATGAAATTGGAAAGCATCAGGATAAAGTTATGGTCAGTATGTTTCTCTCTACAGAATATTTTTAGTTAGAAATCCTAGCAAGTCTGTGTTAGACAACAGCATTCATTAACAAAATTTATTCTTTAAAAAAAAACAAAAACCTTTTGGAATATTACTTCACCGCACATCCTGACAGGGGACAAGTTAAACATGCTTGAACTCATTGTCCTGTTAAAGTTACAGTTAAACTTAAAAGGACCGAGAGAAAATGTAAATGAAACGGAATAGATCAGGATGATTACCTCCATGCATGAATTCCCACCCTTTGTATGTAAGAATAAGAAAATGCAGAAATGCAAGTGCACACACAGGATAGCAAGACACACAGCAAGACACACAGCAAGACACACAGCAAGACACATAGCAAGACACAGCAAAACATAATGACACTGTGCATATATCTACACTCAAAATCATTCAAATAATGAACTAAATTCCTACAAGTAAGTTTGGGGTCGTGCCCCAGTAGCTCCGGGGAGCTGGGGTGGTCGAATGGTAGAGCGTTGGACTTCTAATGCTCGGGTCGTGAGTTCGATCCCGGCTGGGGCCAAATATTTGTGCTGGCTTTTTCATCGTTGCCCCATCTTTGATATCACCCTATGTGGTGGAAAAGGACGTTAAAACCCCCCCCCCTCCCCCCCCCCCCCCCCCCCCCCCCCCGTAGCTCCACTAAAAACCATTCTAATTACTTCATGTCTGCCATGGATAAACTTGGCTTTGTGGTAATCTTGCAGTTTGAGTTTGACCTTACTCATGTTAGCTGCAATAAGAGCTGAGAGAACTGTGAATCTTGAATACAGGGCCAAAACCAAAAGAGAGTCAAGAAAGTGGGATGCTCGTGTGTGATACGAAATGTGTCAGTAAGTGGAACAGAACAGATGAAAAGATAAGCAGCACCACATAACAAAAGCTTTAACAATGTGGAACTGTTCATTTGGGCCGAACGTTGGGGGTTCTCCCCAGGTGTCCTCCCCCTCTGCTTTGAAATTGTTCAGCCCACAAAATTAAAAAAATAAATGAAATTCCAAAATTCCGAAACTTAAATTCCTGAGCTGGCCCTTCGCAACACATGGTTGTTATGTGTTCACATCAACAGTCTTAGAGAATGTGTGTGATTCATGTGAGCATGCGTGTTGGGTTTAGCTGGCGGTGCCTAGAGTCAAATATTTGGGGTGGGTGGGTGTTTGGGGGTTTTAACGTCCTTTTCCACCACATACGGGTGATATCAAAGACGGGGCAACAATGAAAAAGCCAGCACAAATATTTGGCTCCAGCCGGGATACGAACTCACGACTCGAGCATTAGAAGTCCAACGCTCTACCATTCGGCCACCCCGGCTCCCCGTCAAATATTTGGGACAAAGCGCTTATATTAATACGATTATTATTACGATCCAAGTGGAAGCATAAGAGTAAATTTGATTTTGGCATGATGAACCAGCAGAACCCAAGAAGCAGAGCTGAAGTTTCACTCACAATCTTCCTAAGAATTCTTTAAACAAAAGTTTGCTTTTTTCAGATATATATATATTTTTTTTAAATACATGTAGTTTGCTACCGTACTCTTCATAATACTTTGCGACAGTCTGAATACACACACAACGATAAACCCACCTTCTCAAGAGCGTCTTCCAGCTGCTTGATTCTCTTCTGCAGCTGCGAGTTTTGTGCCTGACTGGCCTCCAGTTCTTCTGTCAGTTGCGTGGTGTGCAGCAAAGACCGTGCGAGTGATGACTTCAGACTGTCCTTGTCTCTCTCCACCATCAGCTTTTCCTGTACATGTAGGGTATTGGGGTAAAATCAGTACAGACTGAGCATCTTCTTTTAGGTTCCCTGGTACAGTCTTGTGCATAACACAAGCCAAACGTTTGTGTCGTCCTATTGTGAACCATCAAAGCTGTCACAAATTTACATAAACATGATTTGAGTCGACTGGTATTTTGCGCAGTACATGAACATGTAGATTCAGTCATAAGCTGTGTGTTATTTTTCAAGCAGGCAATGTCTTTTGAATGTAAGAGTGGAACTATGTGTGCATAGTTTTGTTTTTGTACTTGAAATTTTTTTTTTCTATCCAGCTCTTGCAAGTAAGCGTGAGGTCCCTTTGCTGTAGAAAACTGGTTGCCACCCCCCCCCCCCCCCCAACCATCAGTACATGTCATCAGGTCAAACTTGAAGATCCCTCCTGCACTGCAAGTCAGTGGAGATAAAATACACATGTACAAGTAAACGCTGCACGGCACCATGATGGTGACATTACAAATGAATCATCAAACTTGCTTCATACCCTTGCTACTGTCTCGTATTTTTCATCCATTCTGCGAGCCTTGGAACGAAGGTTGTCCAATTCACTCCGCTTAGCCGTGATCTCTTTCTGAATCTGGTCTGCCACCTTGACAGCTAAAAAAAAGGAAAAAACAGAACATTGCTCCAGTTCCTGAGATATCAGATAACATGCCACAAAAAGAAAATGACCACTGCACATTTCCCTGTCTCCAATGTGAAGGTAAGAAATTCTACACTAAGCTGAAAAATGAACTTTTTCACTATAAACTAAAGATCACTGCAGTTTGGTCATTGATTACCGTATCACCAGCGTATCTAACAATGAAAGTTGTGATTATGCATGTCACGCAAATCCTATGTAACAATCTTGGCAAGACTTGTATGAACTGCAAACAGACAAACACAGACAACACTGATATATATATATATATATAGCAAATACCACTTCACCGTCAAATTAATCTATGACCTTACCTTTCTTATCAACTGAATCTTTGCTTCTCAAGGCTTTCTGTGTCAACTTGTAGTCACGTTCAGCCTCTGGGAATCATAAAATTTCATTAGTGTCATTATCTCATGTACTTTCCTTTTACAATGTCCAAATATTAAAAGGAAAGAAAACCTGAATCCAAACGCATTGTAAACAATTTCAAAGAAAAGAAGACACAAATTAATCCCGTTTTATCACTTAAAAAAAAATAAAAAAAAATAGATGTCAACTTGTACACACAGACACTGAAAGACGGATGGTTTAATTTTTGCGTTGCATGATCAGATTTAGAGTACCTTTGAGACGTGCTTGTATTTTTTCCAGCTCTTTGGCGTGTGAGGATTTCAGCCTGGCCATGTCCCGTTTGACGCTGTCCTTGGCGTCCGACAAGCGAGACACCTCCACTCTGCTGTCCTTCAGCTCTGTGTACAGGTTGTCTTTCTCCTGCTGCAGCAGGGCCATCTCTTGCGACTTCACGCCCATCTCCTCCACCAGCTGCACAACAAAACATATCGCTGTATCACGGGCAGGGTCGCTCCTGCTTTCCTCTGTCTGTGTGTGTGTGTGTGTGTGTGTGTGTGTGTGTGTGTGTGTGTGTGTGTGTGTGATCAAGTCTTGCTAAGTTCATTCAAAACGGTAAAATTGTACAATTTGTCCGTTTAAGGCAGACAATGTACATGATGGCCGGAATGATGGTGTATATATATGTATAATGGATGTATAATGGATTGAAATTAATATGCTTGTTGATTTAGTTGTGATTTCTTTAGCTGCAGTTTGTATAGTGCTGTACTTTATCATGTCCTTTGTATTCCTCCATACCCCAAACAGGGAGAAATGATTAAAATCTACACGGATTAGGATTAGGATTTAATAGCAATTCAGTCTCTGTTAATCTAAATGTGTATATACAGACAAATTACTGATGTATGCTATAATGTATGATGACAAAGCTGTGATCTTATCCATGCCATTTGGCACTGGCTTCACTAACGCATACTTTAGTATTCGTAACACAGTTTCTGTCTTTCATATTCTTATTTTATTTTTTTTAGTTGTTCTGTCTGTTGAATTTTCTTTGACTATTACAAGAACTTGAAGAAGACAAACCTTGACTCTCTCCTCTTCCAACTCTCTGATGCGTTTCTCTCTCAGCTTCATCTTCTTGGCCATGGCGTCTTGCGCTGCTCGTGACTCTTCCAACGCCACAGTCTTCGTCTCGACCTGCCTCATCAGTCGCTCTCGCTCCTCTCGCATGTTATCGCTGGTCCTGTCAACAAATACGTCCATGTTTATTTCTGTGATACTGAAATATGGTTCTTACCAGTTCTCTTACTTACCTATTTACTAGTGCTTTTTATTTTTTAACTCCTGGATGTTAAAGACTAATTTCCCCGCTGGGGATTGATAATGTTTATCTTATCTAATGAAAGTGACCGATGGATAGAGTCAGACAGACAGGTAATACCTCCGCCCCACCCCATTTTAATGTGTAGTATTTTTAGTGACTTTTTTAAAAGGGTTTTTGGTTCTTGTTCTTTTGTGTCATTTTGCTGTTACTGTGTTTTTCTTCTTCTGTTCTTTTGTTGTTACTTTCGTAGTTTGTATTTATTTGGTTTTGCTCTGGGATTTTTATTGGTCTAGGTTGTAGTAAGTCATTTAAAGTTTTTTTTGTTTTTTTTTTTAATCTTCATGTTGATGCTCTATTTTTTGTTTTTCATTTACATGTTGGCTTGTTTGTTTTCCTTTCTGCCTTACCTAGAGTTGACCTCCATTAGGTGCGTAATGCTGTTTGTTTTTCTTTCTGCCTTACCTAGAGTTGACCTCCATTAGGTGCGTAATGCTGTTTGTTTTCCTTTCTGCCTTACCTAGAGTTGACCTCCATTAGGTGCGTGATGCTGCTTGTTTTCCTTTCTGCCTTACCTAGAGTTGACCTCCATTAGGTGCGTGATGCTGTTTGTTTTCCTTTCTGCCTTACCTAGAGTTGACCTCCATTAGGTGCGTAATGCTGTTTGTTTTCCTTTCTGCCTTACCTAGAGTTGACCTCCATTAGGTGCGTGATGCTGTTTGTTTTCCTTTCTGCCTTACCTAGAGTTGACCTCCATTAGGTGCGTAATGCTGTTTGTTTTTCTTTCTGCCTTACCTAGAGTTGACCTCCATTAGGTGCGTGATGCTGTTTGTTTTCCTTTCTGCCTTACCTAGAGTTGACCTCCATTAGGTGCGTAATGCTGTTTGTTTTCCTTTCTGCCTTACCTAGAGTTGACCTCCATTAGGTGCGTGATGCTGTTTGTTTTTCTTTCTGCCTTACCTAGAGTTGACCTCCATTAGGTGCGTGATGCTGTTTGTTTTTCTTTCTGCCTTACCTAGAGTTGACCTCCATTAGGTGCGTGATGCTGTTTGTTTTCCTTTCTGCCTTACCTAGAGTTGACCTCCATTAGGTGCGTGATGCTGTTTGTTTTTCTTTCTGCCTTACCTAGAGTTGACCTCCATTAGGTGCGTGATGCTGCTTGTTTTTCTTTCTGCCTTACCTAGAGTTGACCTCCATTAGGTGCGTAATGCTGTTTGTTTTCCTTTCTGCCTTACCTAGAGTTGACCTCCATTAGGTGCGTGATGCTGCTTGTTTTTCTTTCTGCCTTACCTAGAGTTGACCTCCATTAGGTGCGTGATGCTGTTTGTTTTCCTTTCTGCCTTACCTAGAGTTGACCTCCATTAGGTGCGTGATGCTGTTTGTTTTCTTTCTGCCTTACCTAGAGTTGACCTCCATTAGGTGCGTGATGCTGTTTGTTTTTCTTTCTGCCTTACCTAGAGTTGACCTCCATTAGGTGCGTTATGCTGCTTGTTTTTCTTTCTGCCTTACCTAGAGTTGACCTCCATTAGGTGCGTGATGCTGTTTGTTTTTCTTTCTGCCTTACCTAGAGTTGACCTCCATTAGGTGCGTGATGCTGTTTGTTTTTCTTTCTGCCTTACCTAGAGTTGACCTCCATTAGGTGCGTGATGCTGTTTGTTTTTCTTTCTGCCTTACCTAGAGTTGACCTCCATTAGGTGCGTGATGCTGTTTGTTTTCCTTTCTGCCTTACCTAGAGTTGACCTCCATTAGGTGCGTAATGCTGTTTGTTTTTCTTTCTGCCTTACCTAGAGTTGACCTCCATTAGGTGCGTGATGCTGTTTGTTTTCCTTTCTGCCTTACCTAGAGTTGACCTCCATTAGGTGCGTGATGCTGTTTGTTTTCCTTTCTGCCTTACCTAGAGTTGACCTCCATTAGGTGCGTGATGCTGTTTGTTTTTCTTTCTGCCTTACCTAGAGTTGACCTCCATTAGGTGCGTGATGCTGTTTGTTTTTCTTTCTGCCTTACCTAGAGTTGACCTCCATTAGGTGCGTAATGCTGTTTGTTTTTCTTTCTGCCTTACCTAGAGTTGACCTCCATTAGGTGCGTGATGCTGTTTGTTTTTCTTTCTGCCTTACCTAGAGTTGACCTCCATTAGGTGCGTGATGCTGTTTGTTTTCCTTTCTGCCTTACCTAGAGTTGACCTCCATTAGGTGCGTGATGCTGTTTGTTTTCCTTTCTGCCTTACCTAGAGTTGACCTCCATTAGGTGCGTAATGCTGTTTGTTTTCCTTTCTGCCTTACCTAGAGTTGACCTCCATTAGGTGCGTAATGCTGCTCGACTGTTGTTGAACAGTCGACAAGATTTTCTCTTTCTCCTCCAGCTGCATGGTTGCTCGCTCCACCGATGACCTCAGCTGCGAGACTTCCTCTGACTTCTCCTCCACCAGGCGGCGATAGTGGTCGCGCTCCTGGCGGAGACGTTCGCACTCGCCGCGTTGGTCCTCTAGCTGCTGGTGGATGTGTTGCTTCTCCGAGCGAGTGTTGTCCCCTTGTGCTTGAACTGACTGAAAGTGTGAGAAACAAAAATAAAACGTCACTTTCTCTGTTTTCTTCATCCGAGAGCCAGGTCATTTCACTGTAACAAGCTTCTGTAGACAGTGAAATTGACTAGATCAGGGGTAAGAATAAGAACATTCTATTGTGGGGACAGCCACAAAAATGCACAAAGCATGATTTCATTCATACAGCTGAGGAATAAAAACTTTTTGTTGTTGTTGCTCATAGCTACAAAGCTCAAAGGAGTGCAGGTGTGACCTATTCTAAGCAAAGAAAAAAATACTCAACAAACGAACCCCCCCCCCCCCCCCCCACCACTAAGACCCCAAAAATAAAACCAAACCAAAACAACAACAAAAAACCCAACCAACCAACCAAACAAACAAACAAAGACAAACAACACCTCCTGGATGTACCTGCCCTCTGATCCACCGTTTTAATGCTGAATATCTAAATTCTAATAGGGTTCATGTAACTGTGAGGGTATTAGGTATGACTTATACAACAACCACCCCTAAAACCCAAACAAAACACTTAACGTTGTGTCGTTCAAGGATGTCACATACACTGCAAAAGACAAAACAGCAACGACAAACAAAATGAGAGCACTACCTGTAAATCAAGCCTCATGTCACCGAGCTGCTGTCGAAGAGAATCCTCCTCCATTCGGGCACGCTCCAGGTCGACGGTAAGTTTGGCAATTTTCTCGTTGGCAGTAGTGAGCTGGGATGACAGGCTTGTTATCTGTTCCACGTAACGGTCACGCTCTTGCTTCTCTGCACTGGCAACCTGAAGGTCAAGGCTGACTGATTATGTTGTGTGCATAAAGTTTGCTACGCCTACCCACACAAAGAACGCTATGTTAGAAACTGGTTTCCGTGGTGCAGTGGGTAGCACCTTGAACTACAGGTCGGGAGACCTGGGTTCGAATCTCAGTGAAGGCAAGCACTGAAGCAGGATTTTTTCCCACCTAGGCCGGCTCCTACCCAGAGCAGGTGTGTCACGGGCTAAATGAGGCGGGCACTGCCACACTGCTGAGACACATCCACTTCATGGGCGTGACTCTGAGGATCCTTTCCTTGTTACGTATCATTACACGATGTGGATGACTAAATGGCAGGCTCTGCAGGTGCTGTCGTTCCTGAGCCTGATTAATGCCAGAATGTATTACAGGATGCGCCTGTCTGTACTTTTGCAGAATACATGTATCACGCTTCTGCTGATTTCTTGTCTTTTCTTGCTTGTTTTGTCCTTATACCCAACCTGCGCCAGGGATTAAACTTATAAAGAGTCATCAAAGACAACATCCCATGGCTTCATACTGGACAAAGGCCACAGACTGGTTCAATTTCAAAATGCCCCTATCATGTTTGCATCATTTTCTTCTTACTCAGGACAAACATCCAAAACTTTCTTTAGGTCAGCCAAGACCTACGTCGTGTAACAGGTTTCCAAGAATATGAAGTGCTGACATCCTTACCCTGTCCTGCATCTGGACCGAAGCCTCCTGTTTGATGACGTCCAGCATGCGTTCCAGTCGCTCCACCTCCTGCTGCTTGTTACCCAGCTTCCCCTCCAGACCCAGCACCTTCACTCTCAGCTCCTCCTCTCGCTCACGCTGCTTCTGCACGCGTTCTCGCTCCATCTCCACCTCGCCCTCCAGCCGTGACACCATCATCTGGGGGGAAGAAAAAGGGAGGTGAGTGCTAATTCAACAGATAGCGCTTAGGACACTCACCAACCCACTCTGGAAATACACCTAACATGCAGGGTAAGCACAGGATGCGTAACGTCACCGAAGATTCCCAAACACTAGTCTCCTGAGGTGGTTCTGGCAATCTAAAACATTTCGTTCCGTGCATGGGGATTCAGTGTTCTTACAGTTCTCTTTTCCCTGTCAATGTAATTTTACTTTTACTCGCCATAGGCAAGCGTGACGGTTCTCTGAAAGACGTATTGCAACAGGAAACAATCTGCCTACACGCAATCCTGGCTGGGGCCAAATATTTGTGCTGGCCTTTTTCTCCTTGCCCCATCTTTGTTATCACCCATATGCAGTGAAAAAAGGACGTTAAACCCCCAAACACCCACCCTGCCTGTTAAGACTGCTCTGGAAATTTCACATTTCTGTGCTGAAGAAATGATGAATGTTGATGATTTTAGGTGCAGCAGAACAGGTTCCTGCGTAACTTACATGGTAAGCATTGTGTTAATCTGGGAATGAGTGAATGTTTTCTGCTTTCTACCTGAAGGTCTTCCACTTTGGTTTCCATGGCAGCATGGTTGCGAACAGCCTCACTCTTCTCAGCCCTGGCCTGGATCAGTTCTCGCTGCACCTCGTCAAGTGATGTTTCTAATGCCTGACGCTACAGGAAGAAAACAGGACAATGGTGGAATGACAGTGGCAGTTGTAAAGACAAAGAAACCCGACAAGTATCACAAAGGTTTCCATCTCACTTACCACACAAGAAATGGCACCGCTAGTTATTTGCAGTTGCCAATTCTAATATTACTAGGTTTCAGAGAACACAACCTTGTATGGAACAGCTGTGCTTTTGAGTATGACTGTACACTCAAAAAAGTCTTCAAGAAATCACTGCTACCATTACCAGGCTATAAGGAGAATTCTGTTTGGGAACAGTTGCGCTTGTGACTGCGCCTGTCTGCTCCGACATTTGACTGACTAAAAAAAACTCAAACGTCCGTATACGACATCCGCTTTGTTTGTTGACTGTCAAGGGTGACAATGTCACTGGCTACTACGTTTTGGCTTCAATCAGCAGAACACAAACCTGTCTGTACATGTATTTGTGCATGTCACTATGTGTCGTAGTGGTGTGATGGTAGACATGACCAACACAGCACAGAACGATCTTTGAGCCTCAAAATGGTAGTAATGGTAGTAATGGTAGTAATGGGGTGTTGGATGGTAAGTGCAGCTTTGACTGTAACACACTAACATCTACTGGCCCAACCAGAACTGCAAAGGCTCAAAGTTGTTCTAGCTGCTTTGGAAATGTTCAGCCCACCAAATTTGAAAAAATAAATGCAATTTTAAATTCCGAAATTTCAATAGCTGAGCTGACCCTTTGCACCACGTGATTGTAATGTGTTTATGTCCAGTGTGTGAGAGAATGCGTGTGATTCACATGAGCGTGCGTGTTGGGTTCAGTTCGCGGCGCTTTGAGCCGATTCAGGAAATTGGGTAAAGCGCCTATACAATACTCATTATTATTATTATTATTATTATTATTAGTCAGCCAGGCCAGCACAGTGGTGGCAGATGCTGTGCCTCTCCACTTGTTTGTGTACTGCCGGCCTGAGTGATTGTAACTGTGCATGTCTAAGTCAGTAAGTGGTATGACTCTAAACACAACCCAAACAGCTCCGAACGCTTTACGCACCTAAATATGTCTGAAAATGGGCCTTTGGTAACATCAAAACACACAACGAGACAGAGAGAAATGCAAGAGAAGAATCCAGATGAGGCTTACCCGTTCTTGCCACCTGGAGCGATCGTCAGAATAATCCTGTTTCAGCTGCTTCAGTTTGATCTCCAGTTCCGTGATCGTCTCATTCTTCATCCTACTCTGCTGCTGCTGCTGCTCCCTGTAAAACATGCATCCAAGTGATGACAGTATGCTGATCCTGATCTGAACTTATAGTTACACATTTTCAGTTTTTATGCTCCACAATGAATAGTGTTTCATTAATATTATTCTCCGTTTTCATTTATTTCTTGGATGTATATATTTCCCTTTCAGCCTTGGACCTATACTGACACAGCACATGCCTTTTGCTGTACGGCACAGTACGCAGTTTACTTTCCGATGAGGTGGATTTTTTGGCTTTGTTCTCGTACTGCTTTGTTAATGTTATGCTGTGCAACATTGTTACCTCAGCATTATTTTTCATAATTTTCATTTCTTCCCTTTTTCTGGTCGCTTGCTGGCATATCAGCCTGTCAATCATGGAGAATTGTTATGTGGTGGTAACCATCTGGCAGCTATTATCAGTTATTGCTGTTCTGGGAACTGTCCAAGAAGCTGAATTTTGTAGTGTGCTTGTTTTGAATAAATTAGCTCGTTAATAAGTGCAAGCTTAACTTACTCCAAGACTTGCAGTTGTGCCTGAAGGGTTGAAGCCTGTTTCCTGGCATTGCTGGCTCGTTCGTTGGCTTCCTCCAGTCGTTTTTCGTGTTCTGCAGTCACGTGACTCAACCTGGACAGCAGAAATCAGAAGACGATCAGCTGTATAAAACCTGTACTGGGACAAAACTCATATTACAGGGTACTGTTGTTGGTTTTGCCCTTAGGTATGCATGCAATGAAAGAAGTGCATTGGAAAGAAGAGAGCAGCTAAGCCTCAACAACTAGCGCTAATCTGCACAGACAAAGATCCCAAAAAGATGTTGGCATAGGGTTAGAAAGAGAAAGATGCAGATTTTGACTGTCTCTTACTTTTGAACAGCATCTTCTGTTTCAGCTCTGAGTCTGAAATACAAAAGCGTATGACTAAGAATTGAAACAGGAATGTCTTATTTATTTTCAACTCTGATGACCCTGTCAATTAAAATGAGTTCAGCTGCAATGGCAAACACATGACCTTGAACAGCATATATACTTGCTATACTGTTTATTTTACACCTATATAATTATACGACATACCTACCGTAGTATCAACTATTTTGTTAGTAGGGAAAATACAAACAGTAGTTAACGATGTTGTGACTGAAACATTCATTAATTTCAATGGCGTTTCCAGTCAACCAACATGTGCTTATGTCTCACCTGTCCTGGTGATACTTCTCCGCAGTCTGCTCTTTCTCTAAAGTTTTCTTCTTTAGTTCCTCTAACTCATGCTCAACCTGTCCACACAAAAAATCCAGAACATAAGACTCACAAAACATCCCTGGGGGAAGCAGCACAAATTTACCGAAAGGGACCATAATGTACTTAAATAAATTTTAAAAAAAAAACAGAGAAGCAGCTTGCAGGGATAAAGCCTCCGTCATCATAGTACTGGCCACCTGCAGAACAGAGGCGTGCAGAAGCAGTGGTCAACAAACAACAGTACAGGGTGTGACAGAGTCTTAGTGAAGCGTGCGAACATTACAACAGTACAGGGTGTGACAGAGTCTTACTCTTAGTGAAGCGTGCGAACATTACAACAGTACAGGGTGTGACAGAGTCTTAGTGAAGCATGCGAACATTACAACAGTACAGGGTGTGACAGTCTTAGTGAAGCGTGCGAACATTACAACAGTCTAGAAGATGACACTGGGCAGGGATAAAGCCTCCGTCATCATAGTACTGGCCACCTGCAGAACAGAGGCGTGCAGAAGCAGTGGTCAACAAACAACAGTACAGGGTGTGACAGAGTCTTAGTGAAGCGTGCGAACATTACAACAGTACAGGGTGTGACAGAGTCTTAGTGAAGCGTGCGAACATTACAACAGTACAGGGTGTGACAGAGTCTTAGTGAAGCGTGCGAACATTACAACAGTACAGGGTGTGACAGAGTCTTAGTGAAGCGTGCGAACATTACAACAGTACAGGGTGTGACAGAGTCTTAGTGAAGCGTGCGAACATTACAACAGTACAGGGTGTGACAGAGTCTTAGTGAAGCGTGCGAACATTACAACAGTACAGGGTGTGACAGAGTCTTAGTGAAGCGTGCGAACATTACAACAGTACAGGGTGTGACAGAGTCTTAGTGAAGCGTGCGAACATTACAACAGTACAGGGTGTGACAGAGTCTTAGTGAAGCATGCGAACATTACAACAGTCTAAAAGATGACACTGGGCAGGGGAGGAGCAACACTGTAACAGCTTTTCTGAGTGCAGAGATACGATCTTCAACTCAACTGCATCAACAACTATTGCAGGCATGCCTACCCCACAATTACCATTTCTGGGACACAAAACTTGAAAATCCATAACACAGCATAACTTTCAGGCACACCCCAAGATTACAAGTATATAGATCTACCAAGCTTCAGACACAAAATTTAATCACCATGTTGGCTCACCTGCGTAAGATTACACTCTGTACAAATATATCCTAAATAACTTAGTCAGATGCATTTTCCAGGACAAATACGGTTAGTCCGTAACGGTAGGCATGCCTGCTGTGCATACAAAAAAACTGACCTGCGAAAGTTTATACTGCCTTGACTCTATCTCCCTGTCCGCTTCCTGCAGACATTTTTCGAGGATGAGAGCGAGTGCTGCTGCACTCTGGCTGGTACTGGCAGGATCTCCCTCCAAATATGGCCGGCCCCGAGCCCGTTCTCGCGCTGCTAGCACAGCTCGGAGCTGGCTGACGGCCATTCCCGTGGCATAGCTTGACTGACTGCTGCTCTCTGCCTGTTTGTTCATGTCACTCAGTGCCTGTGTGGAAACAAGGATTACTTCATTCACTTGGCAGTTATTACAGTATCACTTCCAATGCACCTATTCCATGATTAGTATGACCGGACTTCACAGATCTTGCATTTTGGAACTGGGCTTGCAGAAGGGTTGTATATCAAGGGAGCCAACTGCAAGTGATCAGTTTTGTTCAGTTGCTACTTCCCCTGACATGTTTTGTGTCTGATTGCACATGTATTGTCACACAGGTGAGTATGAAAGGCATTGCCCTTCTATATTGTCTGTGTGTGAATTTAATGATTTTCTATTGATTTTTTAGTGTGTGTGGAATTGGTACTGAAGATAGGTGAGAAAGTGCATGTGTTAGAAAGCAGAATCAATTTTTTTTTTAAATAAAAAAGTGAGTTGAAATTTAATTTACATTTAAAATATAAAACTATTAAAATCAATGTACATGTACACAAAGGGTAGACCTGAAATTCAGCAAATCATTGTTCACCAGTTCTGACCTGTTCTTGAACTTTACACTTCTCTGTCAGCTGGGCCAGAGAACTCTGCAGTTTCACAATCAGTGCCTCCTGACTTGTAGATTCCTTCTGCCTGCAATACACAGGACAACAAACAGTTGATTGCACTGGCATCAGATTAGCATTATTCATGAAATTTTCCATGCAACTGACAATGATAATTTTGACAAAGCATGATCATGTGGTAAAGATGATTGCCACTGCAAAACAAAAAAACACACAAAAAACAACAAACAAACAAACAAAAAAACAACCTTTTTCAAACATTTCTCAGGGATGGATTTACTCAAATATGCCAATGAGACATTGTCTCCTTGACCAGTCATTTTTATGAGACATTTTCATTTTCTATGAGACAATCAAGTTCACCCGCATCACTCTGTCACATGTCTGTGCCGAGAGCCTGTAAGTGCAGTGACGTTCAGGTTCTGAACGGAAAAGGACCTCTCGATCGCAGAACTGAGAAAACTTTTTTTGCAACTCTTTCGAGCGAGAGTTCCTGGCAGCGCGCGCAGCGAGCGAGATAAGTAAGCCTCATCACTAATATTAGATTAGTGTAACAGACTCTATGACTGACACGGACAGTGCATCTCTGCTTCGCGTTGTCAAGTGCGCTTGTGATGTCATGTTCGTGCGACATATGACGCATTTTGCGAAATTTCTATGCAACATTTTATCAAAATATGAGACATAGTCGCACGGCGCGCGAGAAAATCGATCCCTGATTTCTCAATCTCAGTAAGTATTCTCATTTTCAGTTAAACTTACTCCTACAGTCACCTGGTTAGAGAAAGGGATCTTATGGAAGACAGAAGTGCTCAAGACCTTTCTCAAAAACAACTGTAGATTTGTGACTCAAGATTTCTCAATACTGTCTATATATTTTTTTTTTAAATGGAGACCTTTGACACAAATTTTGCCCCACAGTTTTGCTAAATGGGCCTAACATGAGGCTATTACAAATATAAGCGGACAATACCTCAGATCAAGAACAGTGTCTCTGTTAATGATTGTTTCATGTAGCTTGGATTTCAACTCCTCAATGTTGGCACGAAACTGTCGCTTGTGTTGTTCACTTAGATCTGTGGCCTGGTGAACAGAAATAAAAAAACCGATGAATGAAGACACATGTATATATATATATATATCTAAATTATCGGCCCAGTGCTTCACTTTGCTGATGCATCCGCGCCATTCCCGCATAATTGTTCAAAATGATGCATGGTATCCCTGTGGTGTGCGACCATGCAGTGCGCACAGATCTCTGACGCACCCGTATGACTATGAAAGCTACGCCTCTCTCAGTCCTGCAACTTGCGACCAGCTAATGAGGGTGCACATCACAGTGCCCTCCTTTAATGACATGCCCTTTAATAAAAGTGGTTCAGATGAGAGCCAGCTAATGCAACAGGAAACTGTTCACACACTAGTAGCTAGTTAAAGTACTAGTGAGTTTTGATCTGACATTATTTTGCCCATGCCATACAAAACAGACCCCTCACTCTCGGTTGTCAGAGATCATTTCACACCACATACCCTAAAACAAAATGAAGCACTGTCTGCTGTCTGCTTACTTGTGTGTGTGTGTGTGTGTGTGTGTGAAAGAAAAAAGTTGTTAAACAATATGACTTCAAGTCATTAACGTCTCATGCTCCAACATACTTTAGCGACCAAAGGAACATTTTTAACACGGACACAACACGTGACAATTCAAACAAAGGAAAGGAAAGCAGTAAGTGAACAGTAACCTCTTGCAATCGTTTCCTCAGGTCAATAACTTGTTCCTGGGATTCCTTCAGAGCTCGCTCCATGTGAGATCTGAAACAAAAGCATCTTAAATTCAACTTCAAGACAGCAAGGTAAGGCTGTTTTCTCAATGATAGAAAATAACATCATGAAACGAGGCAACATAAACATACTGCTTCCAGTTTCACTGGTGGCAAAGACTGAGGCTTTAAAGCAACTGGATGCGAGTGTGATCTGGCAGTTGCAAGTGAGGAGGTGAAATGCGGGATGCTACATTCAAACCTGATTCTGTATCAGTGTAAGTGAATGAGGTTAGGTTCTGTTTGGCCATTTGTGACTGTTCTTAAATAAATTTTCAGCCTCTATACATGCTGAAGAAATAAGGTGTTCAGAAACTCTATTATATTTTCTTAACTGAAACTCAGTACAAACAAGTTTAAGTTCTGCTAGCAGTAGCACATTTGTCAGGTGTGAGTTCTGAACTTACGGAGGAACGAACTCGAAAGCCCGCCTGGCTGTGGTGGATGACAAATCGCTAGATGGAACGGTGGAGAATGCAGATTTTGTCGGGCTGGAGAACGCTACATTTGAATAGGTGCGACCTGCTGATGAGTCTGCCAGAAGATGGCTCTGTAGTCGCTCTGTTTCTCGCCGCTGATTCTCCAACTGAACACT
This sequence comes from Batillaria attramentaria, assembly GCA_018292915.2. Lineage (NCBI taxonomy): Eukaryota > Metazoa > Mollusca > Gastropoda > Batillariidae > Batillaria > Batillaria attramentaria. The sequence goes on from JACVVK020000253.1 coordinate 902,654, forward strand.
GTAAAACAGAAACAGAATCATCAAATGGCAGTCTCACACATAATGCATTTGGAAAAATGCTACTGCACATTAGAATTGGATGATCAGAAAAAGTTTTCATGAGCTAATTTCAAATTCCTCCTCTCTTCACCCCCCCCCCCCCTCCACCCACCCAAATGTACACACAATGCTTTCACAAATAAGGTTAAGACAAAGCAAAAAAGATGCACACCGGAGGTCTGCAATAGTTTTCTGTTCAGCTGAAATGTCCACTAGTGACGCAAGAGGTGTGGTCAAGGGTGAAAGCATTTGCTTGTTCTGGAAAAAAAAGCATGCAAATCATAATGAAAATGAGAAAACTGAAGATGTGATGTACTGAATACTTTCACACTAAATTCTATCACTGTATCGTTAAAACTTGGTATTGACCAAATGAATTCTAATATTACTTTACACTTTACACACTGTGGTCTGTGTTTTTGTACCTTCTACAGGGCTCCCTAAACTGTGCGTCTGTGCGTAATTTACGCACTGAAGTCAAAATTTACGCACTAAAAAAAATTCGAGAGGGTACGTTGAAGCATTATGAACGCGATCTGTGCGTAGCTTGACGCACTACCTCTGCATTACCGTGCGTACGCCTATAGGCTTGTTGTGATCGAATGAGTGTGCTCCCTTGCCTTGGCCGCGTTCAGTTCGGTTCTGTTTTGGGTTCTGTTTAACGCTCGCAGGCGTTAACTGTCTACTGCTGCAGGTCGGCGGCTTATACAGCCACTCGCGCGTAGTGAACGTGCCCCATCTTTTCCCTCTGCGCACCGAAGCACCCGGCGTACGTGCGATGTCGAAACCATGGACGAAAGATTTTAGAGTCAGTGCTCTTGTTACCGATCGGATTCGTTTTCTCTGTGACGAATCATGCCACCGAAAAAAGTGAAAGTTCAAAAGACTATAGACTTTTTCGTCAGTGGAAAAGTCAGTTGTGGAGGGGCTCGAGCCCTCGCCCGGCAGCGGGTGCACTTCGGCGTCAGATGAGATAGCTACGATTCAGACGTCGCGTCAGAGCCGGTCGGCACAGAGCAGCAAAACTTAGTGTACAAAACTGAATTGTACGGACAGTACCCACTTCATTTAATTATATGATTTGAAGTTGATAAAATTCAGTTTTGCACACACACAGTGTGACACACACACACACACACACACACACACACACACCTTATGTGTTCAGCAGTATTTACTGAATTTATAATTCCATGCACTAAAAAAAACTTGAGAAATGATTCTGACCCTTTAAAAATTGAAAGTGGGGGTACAAAGACCCCCTAAAATTTTGAACTGGGGGTCAGTGGACCCTTTAGGTCTGTAGCTTTTAGGGAGCCCTGCTTCTAGATAATGATTTTTAGTGCATACATGTGCATCTTGATCCAACATGACTGGCTCTTTTCTTTTGCACTGTCTTGATTATTAGCAGTGAAACAAAGACCAAATAAAAATCACGACCATGTTACCTCCGTGGTGCTGCAGCCTGAGACATTCACACCAGGTGGACCTGAAATCAAGTGATTGCTACCGTAGTGATGTTGATTTGTTGCTTATTTAATATTATTAACGATGAAAATGTAACAAATGTCATGTAAGACAGTGGACGACTAAATAACATGCACACACAGCCTGACATGGGAGTCTACTTTTCATTTGCTTTGGATTCTGGTTCTGACACTCTTGTCGAGCATTTGCTTTATTGATAGCAGGTGGAACAGAAAATAGAAATTTTAAAAAAAAAACAAAAAAACTGGTACTTGGATGCTCGAAACTTGTAAACATCGCAAGACCACTGCTGACAAAAGAGCACTAGACTAATTTCGCGCATGTACGTGTAACATGTCTGATCTTGTCCGAAACATTCCAACTCACCAAACTGCGACAGCGCCGCAACAGTGGTTGACCTCAACTTGGTACCTTCGATCTCCAGCTGACGAATTTGCTCTGCAAAGTCATGACTGGACGGTCTTTTGGCTGCTTGCATGGAGCTGTCCTGAGCTGCACTTCGGTCAGCATTGAAACTGGAGGAAAGGGTGGGCTGACCGAAAGCAGCCGACGAATCGACGTGCAGTGTAGTGTTTACAGCACTTGGTGTGCTTGCGCTGGAGGCCACTGCGCCTAAAGAAGAACCAAAAGTCGTTAAGTCCATTGTTTATACAGTTAAGCAGCTAACGCAGTGGCCAAACATAGCGTTCGCTCGACCAAGCAACCCTTGATTGCCGCGATATCCCCGGTCCTCAAGTAGCAGTCGCGTTTGTTTTCATATCAAGCGGGGTTCCGCTTGCGCATGCGCCGTTGCCGAAGAGAAGATAACTAAATATTGGATCGGAACAAAATATCGGATTGGCCATTGAAACTGTTCAAAAGTTGTGGCTCATTAACTCTCAAGCGCTCAGTCCTCTAAAAGCAGAATTATGACAGACTTTCCCAATACCACTGCCACGTGGAAATGAAATATTTCTTCTTATGGTGACTTGCTGGGGTTAGCTACACGCGGCATTTAAGCTGCACAATCATAAAAATGATCTAATGTACACGTATACACTGTTTTGGAACCACCTGCTTAACTTTAGTTCTGGTGGGGTCACTGAGCAAAGCACCAATGATTCTACCATTCACAGCTAATTCACAGCAAAATGTATTATATTTCTGACCACAGTTCGCTTTCCAAAACCAAATGAGAAATATACCTTGTCTACTTTTGGACTAATTAAAATAAACTGACTTGATTCAGTTCACTTTTGCAAGTCACTTTTTTAAGGGGGGGGGGGAGGGGGGCGGGGAAGGGGGGGGGGCGTGTTGGTGTCTTTTCATCTGAAAATAAAAACAAGTTTCCATGTTGCCTACAGGCATTTATGATGATGATGATTGGCCATTTGTATAGCGCTACGAAAAGAACTTCCATGCAGTAAGCATGCTCACGGCGCCTTTGGGTTTGGGGAAGCAGAAGAAGAAGAAGAAGAAAGAAAGAAAAAATAAAAATTAGAACTGAGAGAAAAGGTGCGTCTTGAGGTTCCGCTTGAAGGTCATGACTGACGCAGAACCTGACTTGAGGTGAGCTGGCAAGTTGTTCCAGAGGCAGGGAGCTGCACTCTTGAAAGCCCGTGCACCAGATCGTTTCTTGTTTGTGTTGTCATAGTAACCTGGGACAGCAAGTCTGGACTGGGAAGAAGATCTTAGGCTGCGTGAAGGTCTATAGAGTGGTATGAGCTCAGCCAGATATAGTGGAGCAGTGCCGTGAATGCAGGAGAAAGTCAATGAGAGAAGCTTATGGTCGATGCGAAGCTTGACTGGAAGCCAGTGGAGATCTTTGAGGACCGGTGTGATATGGTCAGTCTTTTTGGAACGGGAGACAATTCTTGCAGCCACATTCTGTGCATGCTGAAGGCGCTGGAGCAGCGATTCCGGAAGACCCCAAAGACAGGCATTGCAGTAGTCCAGGCGGGATGAGACCAGAGATACGGCAATGGTGTTGGCAGTGTGTCTGTTGATGTAGGGACGGATTTTACCCAGACGTCTGAGGTGGAAGAAGCAGGCTTTGACTACAGCACTGACGTGGTCTGACATCAACAGCTCACTGTCTAAAATCAGTCCAAGGTTTCGAACAGAGTCCGAGAGAGGGATTTCAGCATCGCCGACAGAAACAGAATGGATCTGAGCTTTTGTTTTGATCTTCTTTGAACCAAACAAGATTGCCTCTGATTTGCCGTCATTAAGCTTCAACTTATTCCTCGACATCCAGGATTTGACATCAAGGCAGCAAGCCTCCAAACGACGAAGTGCTGCCTGTGCTGCAGTAGGATCAGGAGGGATGTGGGTGTACAGCTGTGAGTCATCCGCAAAATGATGTCTGTCAATCAGATGTTTTTGAATGACCTTCCCAAGCTGTGATGAGTAGACAGAGAACAGGATAGGGCCAAGGACAGAACCCTGGGGTACGCCGCACAGCAGTGGGGTGGCTGGCGATCGGACTTCTCCAACAGCAACATACTGTGATCTGTCCAGCAGGTATGAGACAAACCACTGATGAGCAATGCCAGTGATGCCAACTTCTTTGTGCAGCCTGTGGAGCAGAAGCTGGTGATCGAATCGTGTCGAACGCCGCACTCAGATCGAGCAGAAGCAAGAGAACTGCGCTGCCGCTGTCCATGCCGCATAGGAGGTCGTTGGTCACTCGAAGTAGGGCAGTTTCCGTGGAATGTCCTGGTCGATATGCAGATTGGAATTTATCAAGGAGATGGTGCGTGTTGAGATGGTCTGCAAGCTGATCAGCTACGACCCGTTCCAACAGTTTGGAAATGAAGGGAAGGTTTGATACTGGCCGGTAATTCTGGGGGAGATTGGGATCGAGGGTGGGTTTCTTCAGAAGAGGCTTGACAACTGCAGATTTGAGTGATTCTGGAACCACTCCCGTCGTAAGACTGGCATTGATAACGCCAGTGATGGCTGGGAGAAGAATGTCAATATACTCAAGGGACGATGCGTGTGGGCACTGGGTCAACCTGGGACGATGTAGCCTTCGACCTCTTGATGACATTTTTCACCTCCTCTTGAGTAACAGTCGAAAAGCTAGCGAGTGGCTCACCAGAGAAGGCAGACGAGACAGCTATGCTGCCATCCACATCATCGTCATCTGGAAAAGACGTTCTGATCTTCTCTATTTTCTGGACGAAGAAGTCAGACAAGCAGGAGGCAGCCTGGGTGTCGTCACCCAGCTCAGGAAGGATTGGATTCGTGGAGTCCTCACCTAACAGTCTGTTCACAATAGCGAACATTTTGCGAGGATTAGATGATGCCAACTGGAGTTCTTCCTGGATATGCAGTATCTTTGTTGACTTATCAGCTTGGTCAGTTCGTTACGAGCCTGCTTGTACAGCTGGCGGTCAATCTCAAGTCTGGATTTCCTCCATTTCCGTTCAGCACGTCGCTTTCGACATTTTGCCTTCTGGATCTCAGGATTGTACCAGGCTGTAGAGGAATGTGCTGGAACATGCTTGGTTGTAATGGGTGCATGTTTATCTAGGATGTGTGCAAGCGTCTCATTGTACAAATCAGCTAACATGTTCGCATCTGATGGTGGGTGCTGAATAAGACTTGAATCTCTGATGTCCTGACAAAAAGCAATGGAGTCCAATACTCTTCATGTTCCGACATCTGATGGTCTTGCGTGGAACACGTGGTCTGGAAAGATTGGTGGTGACTTGAACCAGAAAGTGATCAGATATCTGCATGTCTTCAACAGACACACTCTGGATCAGTTTTGAGTTAGCACAAGTACTACCCAGTCTAGGATGTGACCTTTCTTGTGTGTTGGCTCACTGACGAGCTGGGAAAAACCCAGTGAATCAAGTAGCTGTAACATGCGTTTTGTACTTGCATCACTGATGTTATCAAAGTGCACATTGAAATCACCTAAGATGACGAACTGTTTTGTGAGCAGTAGCAGCATGTGAGAACAAACCAGTCATCTCCTGATAAAATTCAGAAAAAGACAAATTGTTCTTTCTTGAGGGTGGGGGGCGGTAGACACAGTATATACTAACAGTTTGTTTGCCCTGAGTAACACAGAAGTGCATGTTCTCGAAAGATGCATACACTGAGTGTTGAAAAACCTTCACGTTCAAGTGTGATTTGTAAATGATGGCAATTCCGCCACCTCTGCCTGATAGGCGTGGTGTGCTGTGAAAACTGTATCCAGAGGGAGTCATCTCAGCAGCTGACACTTCATCTCCCTTTTCCCTCAACCAAGTCTCAGTTAAGCAGAGCACATCTAGTTCTTTGTCACTAACTAGCTCATGGATGTCAAGGACCTTAGACACAGCTGACTGCACATTCAGCAACCCAACAGTAATGGTTGTGACTTTTTTGTTGTCTTTGTCAACTGTAGAAACTGACACATCAGGCTGACAAGGAGAGATAGAAGTATCCCCTTGTATAGGATGATGACTGTCAAGATGACTGTCAGTGGCATACACATGTTTACTAACACCACCTCTCACTCCTCTTGCAGTTTTGTTCATCAAACCAAAAGTTCTACATCTACTCACAGTTTCAGGCTCCAGTCTAGCTGCACAGGTAGATCCAATGTTCAGTAGATCAGTAATAGAATACTGCAGTACTGTCATGGTAGGGAATTTCACTGTGCAAAATGTCCACTGAGTGAGAATTCACTGGGGCTACATGTATGACTGAGACACTCACTGTCACTGCCAGCCAGAGTAGAGAAATCTTCTTTCACAAACTGTCACAAAAGTACAGTCCAGAAGTCCATGAAAAATACACCATCAGAATCAGGAAATATGAGGAAAAAGAATACAGTAGAAAGAAACTGAAATTAAAACAAAGAAGAAAGAATAAAAGAAAGTTGTCAGAGCAGTGGGGGCACAGCTGCCAGGTGGGCGCATGAACACTACTCACTTACCGGACAATCTAACCTGGATAATACACAAAGGCCTAATCTATCATTTGGTACGGCCCATATTGCTGCAGTCCACATGCAGTCTGAGGGGATGAATTCAAAGGTACTCCAAAGGAACTCCTCTAGGCCGGAACGGTAGACCGAGTTTCCATTGCGCAGACTTGGGACTAGATGCATGACGATTGGGTCGAAAATTTGGCCGAGTTTGCACTGAGCCGAGATGCTTGACGTTTGGGTCGAAATTTTGGCCGAGTTTGCACCAGGCCGAGATGCTAGACGTTTGGGTCGAACATTTGGCCGAGATTGCACTGGGCCGCTCGGACCGTCTTTGGTGGGTTCAGGAAGAAACCGTTGTACTGTTTGGGTCTCAGTCTCCCCATCCCCCTAAGAAAAATTCCCTTTTAAGAAACTCAAAAATTAGAAACTCGTACCCCTCCCCCCCCCCCGTCCCCTCCACCCGAGTGTTCGACGAGGGGGAGGCTATATCATGGAAGGGAACTCGTACAGGTCTATTTTTAGACGGTTAGGGTTAGGGTTAGGTTTAGGGTTAGTTTTGGGCTTAGGGTTAAGGTTAGGCTTAGGGTTAGGGTTTGGTTAGGGTGTTTGAGCGCGCTATCGGGCGTCAAGTTTCCGGAATCCCATGACCTCAGGTGACGTCCGTCTAAAAATAGACCTGTACGAGTTCCAGTCCAAATAGCCTTCACCGTTTGACGAAATGATACACGTTTGGGTCGAACGGTAGGCCGAGTTTGCACGGGGCCGACCTGGGTGAGTTTTGGACGAGATGTCGTTTGGGTCGAACGGTAGGTAATGTCCCTTTGTCCTCAACCTCCGGTCGAAATGAAAACTGTCCTGACGGTACTGTCACGGTCCTGTTGTATTAAAACGTTCATGAGTCGATAAACATCAGTTTCAGTTGCACCTGATACACCGGACTTTACTCAGTGAATACGTTGTACTATGCAAATGTCATTGACAGATGGACCTGCCGCAAACTTGAACTGATATCACATGGTTCAGATCACGGTGATACTAACCGTCTGCCTTGATGGTTAGTTGGCTCCCTTCATGATTATAAGTGACGTGTCACACCATACCGAAACTGTGATGCACCTGCAACGACAAAAAATGTGCTCTTCGCTCTTCAATAATGACGTGTATGTGCACGCTGGCAACGAAAGTAATATCGCAATACTTCAATTGATAATAATTATTGCTCTAGCTGTGACTAATTTTGCATCGATCGGTGAGGTTGCGTGGTCGAGGAAAAATCCGGCAGCAAAAATGTGCAAGCAACCTATCTAACTAGGCTATACAACGAGTCACGCTCCTGGGTAACCATGGTCGTTATCAGTGCTGACCCTGTCAACCACGCAAAGTTGACTCTGACCCAACCCTCGCGCTCTCTGCTGTCAGTGTATGGACGTGCGCCTAATCTCGATCGAAACATTTCAGTGCACGTGGACAAGTCTCTGCCAGGGGAACATCTCTCATAGAATTTTCTTCGTGAATAATAACACTTATGGATGTCGACCGGCAAAATCCGAGCCTGCACGAAGAAATTTATAGAATGAAAGAAACAACATTAATTGTTTAAAGTTATTAACATTTTAATGGGTAAGTGTGTGTTGGAAAGGGAGGCGGGGGCTTTCTTGCTGTGTGAATATAAACCCAGTACTGCAATCGTTTAGTTTAGTTTAATTCAGTTGTTTCATTCCATATATCTAAAACCAAAAGAACATAAAAATGAAAAAAAAATAAGGACAAGGGCAAGAACAACCCCTCCCCCCCCCCAAACAAAAGATAAAAAAGATAAAAGATAAAAAAAAAACTGAAGACAGAAAAAACACTAAAAAGACACAAAAAAGCAAAACAAAACAAACAAAAGAAAAAATAAAAACCCAAAATAAACAAAGAAAACCACACACACACACACACACACACACACACACACACACACACACACACACAGGCACGCACGCACGCACGCACATTAAACATAAAACACGAAAAGAACAACAACTAGAGACTTGGCGGGAGTACGGTACTGACGTTGTCGTCATTTTTCTCGAAAGCCGCCCGACTAAAAGCACACAGTGAAACGCTTGAGAGTTCAAGTGCGCGCGCTTAATCAGACGGTGAGTTGTCTCTCCCTGTTTTTCAACCGTCATCGCGTCAGTGTTCGAATTCAGTTCAAAATGGACGCTTCCTTGTCGAGGATTTGTCTTGTTTCTTGTTTTCTCTTGCTTGCGACTTTCTTCCACCATGCAGGTAAGACAACTTTGTTTTCGAAGACAAGTTCTATACCTTGTGTTTTGTTGTGGAAAATTGCTAAGCTTCTATCTGGCTTAGTCGTTTGAATGTATCAGGACAGTTTTCAGTGCCGAGAGGCCGGCGCCCAGAAATAATATCTTTGACCCATACCGGCTGCGGGGTACATTGTTGGTAATTAACGCTAGATAACGGTTAACAAAGGTCAGTTTCAAGTATACGGCATATACTGGTTTGCGGTCAGTATCTGTGTGTTCCTCTCAAACATTGCTAAAGGTAATTAGCAATATTTAAAGCGAAGCATACTGACGGTTATTCAGTTCAGTCACCTTTATCACGTGACCCATTTGTGACACACTGTGTTCACAGAGCTAGAGGTCATTGTCATAATTATGTGCTGAAACCAAAATTATGTGAACAAGACTTGGAGAGTAGGCTTTTTTTTAAAGAGTCATTTATTGCCACATGTGCCTAGCAGGAAAAAAATTGATTTTCTTTTGTGATAACCATGTGCAACGCTTCACAGTTAATATTTTAACTTCTCGCAGTGACGCAGTGAGCGACCTAGTTTTGAAAAATCTCTCATAACCTCGGGTGTTACTCCCTGTTGAAGAATTATTCACTTGAGCTACAGGCATTCTTTCGAAGTCTAGACCGAATAGTGCATGTGAACTTCCTTAATTCATGTGTTGTTTGGACTTGTCAATTGCACTTTGCAGCTAACCAGATTCATGGAGTTGATAAAAAAAAGGATCATAGCGATTCTTTTGCGCGCGCGCGCGCGCAAACACACACACACACACACACACACACACACACACACACACACACACACACACACACACACACACACACACACACACACATACACACACGCGCGCGCGCGCTTTTCAAATGCAAAACTTTGCACGAAATCAGTTTTTCAGACTATGAAAATTTTATTTGTTGAGTTATTGTTTGAATTTTCAGCGAGCCTTCAAACTGACATTGTCTTGTGTTAAAGTGTTAGGCTTATGACACACGGGAGACGATTATTGTTCGGACAAACACGGAAAATAGCGCACAAAACACGCTCCGGCAAAGTTAAGGCAAAAGCATGTTCAGTGTTGCCGCATGTCATACGAAAAAAAAACAACAAAAAAAACCCACTATGTTCGCTGTTTGTTCGGACGAAAGCCACTCCTGTATGACTTCGGCCTTACTTCAAATAGCACCAAAATAAGATCCTTGACATACAAAAGCAGCCTTGTCGTCTCCCAAGACAAGTTCTGTCGCAGAGACTGTTTGTCTGAAGTGAATGCGTTGATCAGGCAATAGGCCTACAAGCCCTGCTTTTCGCCTATCGCAGTGCAACGTTCGCGCGCCGCAGTTTGTAGTATCCTGGAGCCACGCCAAACATACGAATATTAAAACACATAAATCGTGTTCCAACAGCGAGCTTGTCTAGTGCACTTCGTCTCATTTCCGGTGACGCCAAACCGGGTGGCGGACATCCCTGTACCCGGGGCCCACGCTACTCTAGGCTATTCCTCTCTCATGGGGAAAAAGAAATGTCTGCTCGAAACGTAACAATGACAAGACATTAAAATTCTGCACACACACACACACACACACACACACACACACACACACACACACACACACACACACACACACACCACACGCGCGCGCGCGCGCGCACAGAGAGAGAGAGAGAGAGAGCGCGCAATCATCACAATTCTATGCACATTCTGGATAAGTAATACTGCGAAAAATGCAGACGTGCAAAAAAAAAAAAAAAAAACATGTCCGTATGATTATTACTGTTCTTCCTTATTCCAAAGGGGACACATTGGTGCAGTTCAGTACCTAGCCCAGCGAAATCTCACGTGTTCTCTTGAGCGCAGCAATCAGGTCACCTCAGTTTTGAGCTGGATTATACGGGCTGAGTTATTAACTTGGGTACCGGTAGCCTGTTGCCAGTTTGGTACATAAGAGTAATTGAAAGCCTACAGGATTCGTTTTGCGTAAATAATAAGAGTAGGAATGTTTAAGTATAATTGCTCCGTAACTCTGTAACTCTGTTCCCATTGTTACAGATGCCGCCTATGAAGCTCTGTACCCGTACAGCAGAGACAAGTTCTTCTCAAGATCCGAGATCTTAGGCGTGAAACCGAAGGTGCATCTGCCCATTCCAGTCCGCTACTATGGCCAGTTGTTCGAAACTGTCTACGTAAGTAGTGTCTCATACCCACTGAACTGAAAACTGACGTGAACGTTCAGTACGTGTGTCAAGCCCGGCCTCTGAACTGAAACCATGAACGTTCGGTACTTGTGTAATACCATCTGAACTGAAAACATGAACGTTCGGAACATGTGTCATACCCTCTGAACTGACAACATGAACGTTCAGTACTGTGTGTCAAGCCCGGCCTCTGAACTGAAACCATGAACGTTCGGTACTTGTGTCATACCATCTGAACTGAAACCATGAACGTTCGGTACTTGTGTCATGCCCTCTGAACTGACAACATGAACGTTCAGTACGTGTATCATACCCTCTGAACTGATAACACATACGTTCAGTTCTACGATCCTGCTAGAGGTTTTAATCCTTTCTGGACTGGTTACGTGTTAACATGTAATAGCAATCAAACTCTCAGGGCCGGGCTACGTGTTAACGTGCTATGCTTACCAGTTTTCCTTACCGATCAGCCTTTTTCCCACCCCAGACCACAGTAGGATTTTTTTCCCCTTGTACGTCATTACTCTCAGTTCCTGTTGTGACTGCCAACCGGCAGTGTATTTAGTTTTACCTGAGTTTGTCACTGGAAAATGGCAAAAGACAAAGGGGACACAACCGAGCCTTGAAGGAAACGCGGTTTCACACGATGTGGTACAAACTGTCCAGAAAGGGTTAAACTGATAAAGACCAAAATGACAAGACAAACATATCCCTCTCAGGTACGCGCACGTTAAACAGAATTGATGAAAGGAAATCGAAAGTAACACTCGACACTAATTTACGACCTATCATAATTTACGTGCTGAAGATCAAAAGGGGGGGGGGGGGGTAGGAGGGGGGAGGCGTTGCGAGCTGTGATAAGGCGGGTGGGGTGGTGGTGGGTATAGGGGCGAGACGGGTGGTGGTGGCGAGTGTTTGAGGGCGGATTAATCGCACAGTAGTTCTAGTGCTCCCGATGATCGACATCATCTTGGGATTTTCGTGCAGCTGCATTTTGAGAATAGTGCAAAAGAAGAGCCTGCATGTTATCTTGCGCTAATTATTTAAAATTTATTAGATCTACGCACCCCCCCCCCAAAAAAAAAAAAAAAAAAACCTAAAACCAAAAACAACAACAAACCAACAAAAAAACCCCAACAACACCAAAAAACAACAACAACAAAAAACAACAACAAACAAAAGCAAAAAAACCAACAACAACAACAACAACTAACAACAAAAACCAACAACACAAAACAACAACAAACACACCCCCCCCCAAAAAAAAAAAAAAAAACACCACAAAAACCCCAGACACATACAAAAAGAATAACAATAAAAACAAACAAAAAAAACCCCCAATAAACAACAACAACAGCAACAACACCCCCCCCCCAAAAAAAAACAAAACAAAACAAAAAAACCCCCAAAAAACCAACCAAAACCAAAACCAACCAACAACAAAAACAAAACAAAACAAACAAAAAACCCAACAACAGCAAACAAACAAACAAAACAGAAGAACAACAACAACAACCAACAAAAACACCCAAATCTCACAAGAACCTGTCCTGCGTCCATTTAGACGGGCCGGGACTCCAGGTTCTGGAGCAAACGACCCATCGAGCTGAGCTACAAGCAGTCTAAATACTTTTAAACACGACAGATTTCCAAGGACGGCCTGCTTGGCTTTGACCCAGACATCGGCTTCTCTCAGAACCAGTGGAGAAACGGACTGCCGGAGCTAAGTGTTGCAGCGGACAAGCCTTTCATCTCGCCCTTCCATCACAACGGCCTGCTCAGGTCTGGCGCTTCTCAGAGATACACGGGGAGAATTTACCAGTAAGTAAGAGATTTTGTTGTTGTTGTGGTATGCTGATTCCTTTGTTAGTTGCGTCGAGTTATTTGACAGACTCACAGACACACCCATTGACGATGGATGGGTGACCAGGCACTAGCAGATTGTCATAATTTCAAGATAAAGATGTTTTCAGGTGCTATGTCGATAGGCAAACCCCGGCCTCCCTACTATAACATCGGTAGGGAGGTGGGGGGTTGCGTGTTGGCATGGCGCACTAGTGATAACGCGAGTTTATTTTTACATTTAGACAATCTGCAAGTGTCTGTGGGTTTTGAGGGTTAACTCCTCGCAGTCTACCACGACGGCGATTTCAGACACGCGAGAAGTAGAAACCCACAGAATTAGAATTTGAACCCACAGCCTTCTGATGCAGAGTCCATAGTTATAACTCTTGAAGGCCCATGCAAAAAAAAACCCGCAATTTCACTTGAAATCTTCAGATCACTAGGAGCCACTTCCACTTCAAGCCACCATTTTGCAATCTGCAGTGGTCTCGGACCCAGCGGGGAGGTCCACGCCTTGCGTAAATAGTGGCTTGGAGTGGCTCCTGCTGGTGTGCAGTGGCTTGTTCTTTTTAACCAGTCTTATCATATAGCGGGCAGGGCGGGGTGGTCGAGCTCGGGCGGTATGCAGCAGTGTGATCCAGTGTACACGTATGGCGGTGATGATGATGATGATGATGATGATGATGATGATGATGATGATGACGACGACGACGACGAGGAGGATGATAAAGATGATGACAATGATGATTAAATTTTGTTTCAGTGACCTGTACACTCGATCCAATCCGGTGTACACGTATTGCGGTAATGATGATGATGATGATGATGATAAGGAGGAGGAGGATAAAAAAGAATTTGATGATGGTGAGGATGATGAGGAAGATGATGGTAATGATGATTTTTTTCAGTGACCTGTACACGCGGCACAATCCGGATGACCAGAGGACAGTGGACCGGGACAGAGAAGAGTTCATGAAGGACACAGACCGGTACCTCTCTCTCTCAGCGGTCACTGTGACAGACTTTAAGTCTGATTTCCTTCTCCTGGTCACGTGGGAAAACGTCACAAGTTTGGAAGTGTCCCAAACCAGGGGAAATGATTCGTGTGACGCCACTAATGACCACCCTTGTCGGGTAATAACATGTGTGTGTGTGTGTGTGTGTGTGTGTGTGTGTGTGTGTGTGTGTGTGTGTGTGTGTGTGTGTGTGTGTGTGAGTTTTTATTAGTTTTTACCTGTTTTGTCTATCTGTTTTCTTATGTCTTATATGAATAAATATGTATTTTATGTAAAGCGCCTAGAGCTTAGATAAGGTTATAATTAATATTCTATTCTTCTTATTATTATCATTATCATTATTATCATCGCGTCGGACTTAGCCGCTGCGTTACTGAACGGCTGTCACGGCGAAGCGTGGGTTTGAGCCCAGGTCGAGCTTGTGAAATGTGATACCGTTTTTTTTTTTTTCCTGGCTACCGGGCTGCTCATCGGGGATTTCTCTCCGGGTTACCCGGCTGTCCTCCCCCAGCAAAATCGAAAAAAAAAAATCAACATAAAATCGGTCTTGGGTGGAGACACGCTTCCCCCTTGTGAAGCAGCCCGAATTTCCCGAAAGAGCTGATAAAGTAGTAAAATAATAATAGAAAAGGCCAGTGAGAAACAGGTGTGTGATAATTTGTACACGAAGATTGGTGTAAAATAACTCTACGCCATTGGCCCATTGGTCATTATGTTTGTGTGGTAGTCAGTAGCAGACACAGAGTTTGACTTGCTTGGATGACGTAACATGGCTTACGTACGATTTCTGATAACGTCTTTCTAACGAACTATGTGTTACGAACGAGGCGTCCTGTGGACACAATGGTGCCACAAGTGCGCCTGGCGGTGAGCCCAGAAATGGATCCGCGATACCGCATGGAGGTAGTCATTCATGGTTGAACTGGAGGGCAACTCGAGGGCAGCTCATGGGTACTTCTTGGCCCCATGAGTGTTTTGGTCAGCCCAGAAGGGCCCCAAGCTGGTACCACGAGGTTAACCGGATTTTTGTTGTCTGGGAAGATCTGTTCTGTCTTTTTGTGGCCATATCTCTTTTGTCTTTTTGTGGCCATATCTCTTTTGTCTTTTAGGACAGTTTTTTTTTTAATCACAGTTATCCTGTCTAATGTGGGCATGTTTCTGGTCCCTTGGTTTCTCTGGTCTCAGATAGTTATAGATGTTTCTGGTCTCTTGGTTTCTCTGGTCTCAGATAGTTATAGATGTTTCTGGTCCCTTGGTTTCTCTGGTCTCAGATAGTTATAGATGTTTCAAATCCGAGGGTTTGAGGGTTTAACGTTCTTTTCCACCACAAGACTGGGACAACGAGGAAAAGGCCAGCACCAATATTCGACTCCCAACCGGGATTCGAACTCACGACCCGAGCATTGAAAGCCCAGCGCTCTGCCAGTCGGTTATCCCGGCACCCCGTTCCAACCCGAACTACTTTAACCTTGTACATGCATCTATTTTTCAGAGCGCGACGTTTCAAGTTCTCCTTGCGGCCAATGCGACCACAACCTTCGTTATTTTCAACTACGCCAAAATGGACCTTCCGTTTGAACCGTCACACTTGGTAAGTGTCGCAGATCTCTAGCGCACCCAGACAAACGTTACAAAAGACCAACTCCCTCTTAGATCCAAGTCCTTAGCACTGGTTACATTTCAGAAAAAGAATTTACAGAAGACCAACTCCCTCTTAGATCCAAGTCCTGTGCACTGGTTACATTTCAGAAAAAGGTTCCATTCAAATTCCCCTTTCATGTGTAGGCCTAACCAACCTAATAGCTTTCTCGGCCACGTATGCAAACAGTCGACGCACATTTTCCTTCTCAACATTGCCAGTTTCCCAACAATTTAACGAACACCTCACCTTTCGCTTTGTGTTCAGTCTTTTGTTGGCTCAGTGCCAGGCCGTGAGATATTGCAACTTCTTGGTACCATGTTACATAGACCAGAACTGCTCAGACCGACTCGTAAGCCCGCATAATTTATATTGGAACACGGACCTTTAAACTTTCAGGCTGGGATGAACGGTGGGGGTGGTCGCGGATGGACGGACGTGGTGAAGTGCAGTGGAGCGTGCAGCAAAAAGCGTGACCAGCGAATCATGTCCTCCCTCCCTTACCTCAAAGGCAGCGACGAGAGCGGCCGCTACATCTTCCTCGTCAGCGATGACGTCATCATCCGGGGAGGCTGCGCACCAAGCGACAGTAAAGGTTTGTTGATTAAGTACAGATTCTTGTCGTATCTAACTTTTGCTCATGCATAATTTGATCACGTTACACAGACACATGGGGCCGCTGCTTATTTCCATGTTTACCAAACCGGCTTGTGTTTTAGAACAGTCTCGCTCGTGAGTGCGCCTGTACTCTCGAAATACTCTCTCTTGATGAATAGTAGAGCTCTTAATGCGATACAATGTTGTTCAAACTTTGCACGACTGAGCGGTCGGACATTCAAATTCTACGACTGCTGGTACAACACTCTTGCTCAATGCGTTAGCCGCTTCAATGAGTACGCTTCTGTTGGCTCAGTGCCAGCGTGTGAGACGCTGGCACTGTGCAGATGTCTAGCGCCACACTACATAGACACGTGGTGACCTTTAGGCGTAATACACAGTGACAATGTCATAACTGATGATGCCGACGACGATGATGATGATGATGATGATGATGTTTCAGTGTCCAGCGTGGTTCATGCTGTGGAGGTTTACCCGAGAAAAGTGGAAATGCTGGGAGGGGAGGTAATCGAAGTATCTGGTCGCTGCCAAACCGCTTACTCCACAGTCTACTGTCGCTTTGACGGAAAGGTACGGGTGGAGGAGGAGGGGGTGGGTGGGTGGGGGGTAGAGTGGGGGGCTTGTAATTATTTAAAGTAGTGTTTACGTAAGGCCACACCAGTTAGCTATGACACTGACAAATAAAAGCGACATAAAAGGGACAGAAACCACTTAACTTTGACAAGGGACGGCACAGGTCGACGTTTCGGCTTTCGCCTTCTTCAGGACTAAACAAATGGGACATAACTTCAACAAACAAACAAAAGGTAACTCTGCGGACGTACTGACATACACGGCGCGGGAAAACAAAACAAAACAACAACAACAACAAAAAACGGTGGGCGAGAAAAGGACCAGAAAAAATAGTAAAAATATCACAACACCCATCCTTTGGTGACAAAAGACCATGGACTGTGTGTGAAAAAAAAAAATGTTGGGCAGAAAAGAACAAAAAAGAATAGTTGTGACACTGACAAACAATCTGATTCAGTTGATTACTCTCGTCAGCATCATGTCTAATTGTGGTGGGCTTTATATACATTTATGAACTGGTCCTGGGGAGTAAATCATCGGGTAGTGTGTGAGTTCAAATCCCGGGTGGTTCTAATCGTCGGGTAGCGAGGTCCGTAAAATCCCGACTGAACAGCCTATGGATTTTTTGCACTCTGTCTGGAAATTTGTTACAAGAGCGTATTGTGAAATTTGTTACAAGCGCATATTATGAAATTTGTTACAAGCGCATATTATGAAATTTGTTACAAGCGCATATTATGAAATTTGTTATAAGCGCATATTGTGAAATTTGTTACAAGCGCATATTATGAAATTTGTTACAAGCGCATATTGTGAAATTTGTTACAAGCGCATATTATGAAATTTGTTACAAGCGCATATTATGACATTTGTTACAAGCGCATATTATGAAATTTGTTACAAGCGCATATTATGAAATTTGTTATAAGCGCATATTGTGAAATTTGTTACAAGCGCATATTATGAAATTTGTTACAAGCGCATATTGTGAAATTTGTTACAAGCGCATATTATGAAATTTGTTATAAGCGCATATTGTGAAATTTGTTACAAGCGCATAATTATTATGAAATTTGTTACAAGCGCATATTATGAAATTTGTTATAAGCGCATATTGTGAACAAGCGCACGTTGTGAAATTTGTTACAAGCGCATATTGTGAAATTTGTTGAAGGAGCATATACTACCATTTTTATGGCCGCAGATCGTTCTGAGCTGTTTTCGTATTACATGTATCTATCATCACCCCACTTAGACGCCTGGACAGTGACAGCGCCTGTAATACTGGCACTTAGCCAATGGCGTACTCGATGATGCGGCGACCACACCGAGCGCTCGAGTAGTGTAACATCTGTCGTAGAATTTGAATGGTCGACCGCGCGCGCAAAGTGTAAAAACCATTGTATCGCATCAAGAGCTGTACTAATCATCAAGACAGTGTATTTCGAACGTAAAGGCGCACTCGTGAGTGAACATCAAAACATAAGTAGACTTAGCGAAGATGAAATTAGCCCCTTTAAGGTGCGTTTTTGTTGTTGTTGTTGTTGTTGTTTTTTGTGCACACTGGATGGTTAGAATTGGGATTCTGATTTGCTCGCTTGTTCCTCACACTTGGTCTGCAGGAAGTGACGGAAGGCAGGATGACGTCAGCCATGAGAGGACGGTGCCACGTGCCGCGTCTCACCAGCCGAGGTCAGGTCAAACTGGAGGTGTCTGACAACCGGAATGACTGGCATGTCTACACCTTCATCAACGTCAGTAAGTAGACGAAGAACGCTGAAATGGTCACTGACTCACTTGAAATCCCGACTCATCAACGTCAGTAAGTAGACGAAGAACGCTGAAATGGTCACTGACTCACTTGAAATCCCGACTCATCAACGTCAGTAAGTAGACGAAGAACGCTGAAATGGTCACTGACTCACTTGAAATCCCGACTCATCAACGTCAGTAAGTAGACGAAGAACGCTGAAATGGTCACTGACTCACTTGAAATCCCGACTCATCAACGTCAGTAAGTAGACGAAGAACGCTGAAATGGTCACTGACTCACTTGAAATCCCGACTCATCAACGTCAGTAAGTAGACGAAGAACGCTGAAATGGTCACTGACTCACTTGAAATCCCGACTCATCAACGTCAGTAAGTAGACGAAGAACGCTGAAATGGTCACTGACTCACTTGAAATCCCGGCTCATCAACGTCAGTAAGTAGACGAAGAACGCTGAAATGGTCACTGACTCACTTGAAATCCCGGCTCATCAACGTCAGTAAGTAGACGAAGAACGCTGAAATGGTCACTGACTCACTTGAAATCCCGGCTGGGACT
This sequence comes from Batillaria attramentaria, assembly GCA_018292915.2. Lineage (NCBI taxonomy): Eukaryota > Metazoa > Mollusca > Gastropoda > Batillariidae > Batillaria > Batillaria attramentaria. The sequence goes on from JACVVK020000253.1 coordinate 921,608, forward strand.
GGGAGCCAAGCATTTTGCATTTTGGGCGGGCTTTTTCCCTGTCTCGGCTTTCATAATAATAATAACAATAATACTAATAATAATACTAATAATATAATCGTATTAAGATAGGAGCTTTATCCCAAATATTTGGCTCTAAGCGCCGCGAGCTAAATTTAACGCTCACCTGAATCACACGCATTCTCGCAAACACTTGATACCTGACATGGACACATAACAATCACCTGTTGCGGATCGCCAGCTCAGCATTTAGTTTTGATTTTTGTGGGCTGAACATTTCCAAAGCAGAGGGGGGAGGAAGCCGGAGTACCCGGAGAGAACCCACGAAGAAACTCAGTCGAATGGCTGAGCTGACCCTTTGCACTGTCATTAGGTTGATACCCGGTTGTGTGAGTGAAAGCGCGTGATTCATGTGAGAATGCGTGTTGGGTTCAGTTTGCGGCGCTTTGAGCCACGAAACTGGTTAATGTGCATAATGACTTTATATACACATACTCATTACTCGCAGTTCAAAAACACACAGACGTCAGAAGCATATAGACATGGGGTTAGCGGTGGTCTAATAGGTAGCGCGTCGGATTTAGCTACTAAACGGCCGTCACCAATGTCATGGCGATGAAGCGTGGGTTCGAGTCCAGGTCGATCTTGTGATATGTGATACCGGTTTTTCCTGGCTGCCGGGCTGCTCATCGGGGGTTTCTCTTCGGGTTATCCGGCTTTCCTCCCCAGCAAAATTGTAAAGAAATTATGGGATAGTTATTAGGTGGCGCTGCACCGCGGCGACGCGCTTCCCCCGGGGGTAGCAGCCCGAATTTCCCGAAAGGGATAATAAATTAGTATTTAAAAAATAAAAATTATTATTATTATTATTATTATTTCCTTGTCCGCAGTCCCTCCTGATCACGTGGAGCGGTTGCGTGATCGCGAAGACATGAGACCGTGGTTTGACATCAGACCGACCCAGCTCACCGTCTCATGGGACCCCCATCAGCTGTACGAAAACCAGGATGCCAGGGTAGACATTGTGATAGTTGGCTACAGGGAGAGATACGGCCAGGTATGTGTAAGGGAAATCCCAACTAACCATGGTCTTAGCATCCTAGACTCGTATTGAAACCTACCATCATCTACGAACTACAGAGAGTTTTCACAATGAGGGTTTTGGAGTGTGTGTGTGTGTGTGTGTGTGTTTGTGTGTGTGTGTGTGTGTGTGTGTGTGTGTGTGTGTGTGTGTGTGTGTGTGTGTGTGTGTGTGTGTGTGTGTGTAGGGCACAATGTGAAACCACGCGTGGTGAATTACGGATTTTGAAACCATGACGTGTAATAGTGGTAGAGTGGTGTAATGTCTAATACTCAATCATCAATCAATCAATCAATCAATCAATCAATCAATCAATCAATCAATCAATCAATACTTTATTAATTTTTTTTTTTTACTCATCGGTACTACTGAGTTGGTGACTGATATGATTTGATATTTTTGAATGATGTCTATCATGGACGCCTGTATTTGGTTTAAACAAGTTCCTTGCAGTATAGATTTTATAACTGAACAATTAATGAGCATAAACAAGCAAAGCCTACAGTAATGTTCACGGCGGAACAAGTACAGTGTGACATTACTGCAATGGCAGACAAAATTAATCATAAAATCTGGATTTCGTGATCCTCTTGCTGGCTGAGTGCGGCTAGTGTGGGAGGCGATGACTGTGAAGGCGTCTAAGGGGTACGGTATATAACACAACCAAAACAGCACAGAACATTACGTCGGAAGATGGTCCCATGAATACGTGACTTGTAAAGGTTGTACATGGGCTCTGCTCCAGTTTGTTACAGCGTTTTACACCACGCTTCAAGCCAAAATTG
>JACVVK020000254.1:0-22500 GCA_018292915.2 Batillaria attramentaria
GGGGGGGAGGAGAGAGAGAGAGAGAAATGAAATGGAATGAACAGAAATGAAATGAAATGAAACTAAATTTGTCCACGGTTAAAACACATTGGTCCAGTGGTCCAATTTTCATTCTTGCCTTTGCTAATGCCACACACACACACACACACACACACACACACACACACACACACACACACACACACACACACACACACGCACACACACACACACACACACACACACACACACACACACACACACGTTGTCAGAGAGAGAGAGAGAGAATGATTACCGTCACACAGATCTCCGCCATAACCGTCATCACATCCATCAGGACAGTGTCCGTTGTTATTATCACAGACGGTATTGTTACTACAGTGACCACAAGGTCTACACCACTCTCTTCCGTAATAACCGTCCTGGCATTCTGAAAAAAGAAGCTGAAAATACTGTCTAAAAATACAAGTTTCAATAACAGCAATATCCTTCTTGTCCGTCTTACCATTATCACTATCATCTTCACCTTATCACGATCTTCAACGCCACCACCACCACCACTACCAGCATGAACAAGGTAATAGTTCCGGTACGAGGGGTGGGGTGGGTGTTTGGGAGTTTAACATCCTTTTCCACCACATAAGTTCCGGTACGACCATCCTCAGTTTGAAATAATTATTATGCGCAGACAGACAGAATCACACACACTCCAAACTCTGCTCAATTTACCCGACTATTATTGGTAAGTCGATTGAAAAAGATATTCAGCATCTGCTGCAGTCCAGTCCAGAGGCCGCCACTAGTCTGTTTACCTTATAGCATGTTTATATCATGACCATTCAGACCATCAGAATTACTGTATCTGCAGCATGAGACCAGCAGTTAGTATGTAAATCCAAGATTCACCTGTGCAACTAGGCGGAGTCCACAGACTGTGACAGGAACAAGCGCCATTCTGACTGTTGCAGGTTTTGTTGATACATCCGTTCCCACACGGAGCTTCACACTGTTTCCCATAAAACCCTGCTCGGCAACCTTCGATTGAACGCACAAAATAATGAGAAGACATGGATTATTGGTTTCAGCGGATAATATTGTTTTGCATCTCAAATGTTACTGTGATTTGGACCGCGGTTGGTGGATAGAGGAAACTGTGATCGTGCATTACTGTAGTTAATGCATTATTTGGTGTGTCTTAATAGCTATTTCAAGTGATGTACATTATTCATATTAAGAAGTAGTTTAGGCTGTACTTAATCGAAATTTTATTTAATTTTAAGGTGTGGTATAATTATATCAGTCTGTGTGTTTTTGTCATTTTGTTGCATGTATTGTCTGCTTGTTCGTTTTATATCCACCACGACCGAATTTTCCGTTTGGGATGATAAAGCTTTGCATTTGGGATAATAAAGATTTACTTGTATTTGGGATAATAAAGATTTATTTGAATTTGAATTTGAATCTTTCTGGGTTCACTGGCGCTATGCTTTCATGTAGGACTACCACCTTGGATTTCCTACATACAGAGTGTGCTGATGCGAGATTGGTCAGACAAAACACTTATAATAATATTTATATACGTACGTGGCAGAACAGTCCATGAAATTTTGCCCAAATGGTCAGAGAGAGAGAGAGAGAGAGAGAGAGAGAGAGAGCGTGGTGGGTGGGTGTTTGGTGGTTTAACGTCCTTTTCCACCACATATGGTGATATCAAAGACGGGGCAACGATGAAAAAGCCAGTACAAATATTTGGCCCCAGCTGGGATCGAACTCACGACCCGAGCATTAGAGAGAGAGAGAGAGAGAGAGAGAGAGAGAGAGAGAGAGAGAGAGAGAGCATAATATCAATACAAACAGAAAATAAAAGTGTTTGTCCGTATTTACAACAGATGGTAAACCCACCGTTACAAACACCAGTATCCCTGTCACATCCGCCGTGACAGTTTTCTCCACATGGCTCAGTACAGGTCTGATGGTACCAACCCTGAACACAATCTGTAAAACAAGATGGGATGCTTAGGGAGAGAACGAAGGTAAGTCGGAAAACACTTGCCCCAAACCAGGAGTTACGCATGCGCATATAGATCAACATCTTACATCTGCTATTCAGCTCAGAGGTTACGTTGATACTACGTTTTTACAAACACACACACACACACACACACACACACACACACACACACACACACACACACACACACACACACACACACGGACACAGAGATCATGATGATGAGGAGGAGGAGAAGGAGGAGGATGGTGATGGTGATGATGATAATGAATCTTTATTTCAGGATAGAGATGTTAGGCACTAGAAGGGCTTTCAGTTGCACACTGTCCTGCTGAGAGAGAGACAGAGAGAGAGAGAGACAGAGAGAGAGAGACAGAGAGAGAGAGACAGAGAGAAACTCGAACTCGAACATTTATTGTTACGGGCCACCAGCCCAAAACACATGGTGAACTAAAACATACAACACGTAAAATAAAATGAATAGACACACACACTTGGATAATTTGAATACACTGACTGTCAAAGCGCTCACGGTACTGCCTAGCTTATGTGGCCAATGTTGTGCAGGTAATCCTCCCGTATTCTAATAGAGTAGAATATAAAGAATCCCAGGACTTTTGTGACAGATTCATCATTGCACTGCATAAAGTAGTGAAAAGAATGGCGTCCGCGTATGTGTTGGATGAGGTATTTCTGTCGAATGTTTAAATATAATGGACAATCAAGAATGACATGCCTTTCATCTTCCGTAGTATCTGTACAGTAAGGACACAATTTCAGAGTACCCTCAGCAGTGACTTTGTGAAATGCGCTACCGTTCAATGGCAGTAAACCGAGCTGCAATTTAACAATGCAATCCCTGAAACATTTTCTCATATCATAGTACATGTATTTTTCTACTTCCAGTGACGATTTGAACGAGCTATATTGCTCGAACATTCTACTGCTAGACACAGAAGACGACCATTCCTGCTGAAATATGTCGATGCATCTCTCTTTAAAAACATTCAGAAACCACTTATCGTCACCCACCTCTTGCTGCTCCCACACAAACCCAAAGCCAAATTCAAACAGCGTTACCTTCACCTGGGACACCCAGCATTGTTTACCATTCTGGTCCATCACAAGAAGCATGTTCTAGGCCTGTCTAGGCAACCTAGATATGTCCATTTTCAAAAGTCTTAACCAGTAACGCATACACTGCACAAAGCTGTTTACATACAATGGGTAGCGACCGGTTCCTCCATAGACAAACTTATTAGGTGTTTTCGACTGCACGTTTAAAAAGCGCTTGCTAGCAAACAAATGCACACTTTCTATTTTGCTCCAGCGGTTTAGCCCCCATACTTCAGATGCGTATAGGAGAACAGGCAAGACCTGTGTATCAAAATCTTGTAGAATGTATCTATTGACATACAGTCGAGTTTACTAAGGGCTCTCACACATTTCTCGTTCCTCCCCAAGAAGCCCCCTTTTCGGTAAACCATCGCCTTAGTTTTTGTTTCCACATTTATGGCCAACCCCAGGTTGTTACAAGCACTCAGTAGACAATCAAGCTGGTTTTGCAACCCCCGAACAGTCGAAGACATTAGGGAAATATCATCGGCGAACAACAAAAGGAAGAGTTCAACCAAATCTTGCTGTAGCTGTACCCCATGCACTCCATTGCTCTCTACATAAGTAGCAACTTCATTGATGAAGAGGGTGAACAAGGAGCAACTGAGGGTGCAACCCTGCTGAAGCCCGATAGGGCATTCGAAAAAGTCTGTCAGCTGCCCATGCGTCCTGACACAGGCACTCACCGACTTGTATATGCTCGCCAATGCCTGTCTGAACTTCCCAGAAACACCCGACTTCTGTAGGACATTGAAAAGTGCCCCTCTGTTCACGCTATCGTAAGCTTTGCGTAGGTCAACGAAGCATACGTAAAATTTACTACCCTTTCTAGTTAGATATTTTTCCACAATCGCATTTAGTGTAAAAATATGGTCAGCTGTTGAGTAACCCTTACGGAACCCTGCTTGAGTTTCTGTAACTTTGTCATTGGACATCATCCAGTTTACCAGTCGTTTATTTAGAACTGCTGTGTAACACTTGCTAACCAAGCTGAGCAGTGAAATGCCTCTATAGTTGTCTGGAATTTTTCTGTCCCCTTTCTTAAAAACAGGCACAATAATTGCTTTGGTCCACTGCTCCGGGTATACCCCAGAATCAAAAATCTTATTAAAAAAACTGGTTAGAAAGCCAGTTATATGGGCGCCTCCGGCTTTCAACATACTGGCTACTATGCCATCCACCCCACACGCTTTCCCACTCTTCAATCTACGCAACGCCTCCTCGACCTCAATCTGTGAAATGGGGTCATCTAGTTCCGACACAGAGTCCTCTTCGTTCTGGACCGCTTGTACATATTCTAAAGCGTCCCCGCTTCCCGCTATTTGGAAAACCTGTTTGAAATGATTAAACCAGTCATCGCTAGAGATAGAAGGATCAGGTGAGCTTTTCTTTTTCCGTGTGATTTGCTTCAATTCCTTCCAGAACATTTTTGGGTCTTTACTATGTGACAAGACGTTCTGCTTTGTCTCGTTTAAAGCAGGCTTTTTTCTTACCAAGCAGTCTCTTGTACTCCCGTCTGGCATCCGAGTAAGCCAAGCGATCGTTATCTATCTTTGAGAAACGAAATTTTCTGAGCAGTTTCCTGACACGGGCTCTAGTCTACTTGTTTTACACTCCGCGTCAAACCACACCGCCTCGCGCCTGCCCGTTACTGTTTTACAACGTTTTACCATACACTGACCCGATTGCAACAATACATCAATGAACGACTGAGTGCCCGGTCAGCGTCGCGCTCAATTTCAGCAGTAGCACGTGCAAGCATTTCTACCATCGCAGTCGAGGTCAGGCTGTGAATGAACTCAGTCTCTCTGTCAGGGTCCCAGATTAGCTTCTCGGCCCATTCAGCCTCGAGTTCATTTTCAGCCGTCTCCCTGTGATTGGCTATGTGGATTTGTAAACACAGCGGCATGTGCATAGACTCAATGCGTGTCACAGCAACAAATGATTTCACGAAGCTGCCAATACACAGGTCATGTGACAACAACACGTAGTCAACGACACTGCTACCCGACGGTGAAATGAAGGTCAACGCTGCATCAAAACCCCGGCTGCGCAGGCCGTTTACAATAGCAAGTTCAAACATGGCACACAGCTCCATCAGCTGTTTCCCAAACTGGTTTTTCCCACTATCAGCTGAATGTCTTTTGAAACATCCACCATCTGTATGACTCTTACTGAAACATTTCAATCTTCTTCGCAGTAATTTTCGGCTTTCTTTACATTCTAAGTCAAACCACAACTTACGCCTGCCATTAGCATTATACACGGTATGCTTCATACAAGTACCTGCCCGACGCAGCCCATCACTAAACTTTACCCATGCTGCGTTAAAATCATTGGGAATGAGCTGCAAAGCTTCTTTGAAACACCCTTTTATTTCAACAGACTGAAGACTATTATTAAAGACATCTAGTTTATCCTCTTGCCAGACATACTTCTCATAATGATAACTCTTAAGACATGACTGGTGTGAGTGAACAGTATTGTGACCCAGTGAGAAAACAAACTCTACAGGCATGTGCTTAGAGTCAATAAAAGGTTTAACTACTAACGCCTTACATCTGCCAAACAGTTGCATGCATACGATAAAATAATCAATCACACTACAACCTGTGTTTGATATGTGAGAGAGAGAGAGAGAGAGAGAGAGAGAGAGAGAGAGACTCACCTTCAGTACAGTGTCCATTGGTCCGATCACAAGTTTTGTCGCCATTGTTGTCAGACAGACAGTGTTGGCCACACTCTCGATCACACTGGTCACCATACCATCCGGGCACACACGCTGTTAACACAGATTATTTGTGTAAAATGAAGAAAAGACTAGATTTTGTGAAGATTGTAAATGAAAAAAGACTAGAATTTGTGAAGTTCCTCATTTTCAATCAAACCCAAATTAACTTATTCCTCCCCCCCCCCCCCTCACACACACACACACACGACACGACACGACACGACAGTCACTCTTACGTTCTTTCATAAGACAATACATTATCTGCAATGGAAGCAACACAATTCACGTAGTACCATTACTTTCAAACGAGTACGCGGCGTCTTTGTTTCCCTTGTTTAGTTTATTGTTTTGACTCATAATGTGCAGCGCCACTGAAATGCCAGTAACTATAGTACTCACCCGTGCAAAGTGGAGGAGCGAACTGACCAACACATGTGGAGCAATGTCCATCACCAGCGTCACAAGGTCCGTCACATTGCTCGGGACATTCTCTGTCACACTTGTCGCCCCACCATCCAGACTCGCAGCCTCAGAGGTAAGTAATTATACAATCAGTCAATTTGTATGGGGATGACAAGGTACACAGCAATTACATTCAACAGATTCTTATGACTAACAGAAATGTACAGGTTCATAGGTTGTTGTGAGCTGTTTGGATGGTGTTTATCACAGCACCAGTTATAGACACTCTGTACAGCTACAGCATCAAAATAATGACTGGCACTGAGCCACCAGAAAGGTACACCGTGCCGCCGCTAACACAAGAACTGTGCGAGAGTCGTGTCAGCACGATCAGCCGCTCAGTAGACGGAAGTGAAATTTCTACCATTTGTGTTGAATGTACACAATATTTGAAGCAAAGAGGCTGTTCCAAAACAAGGTTTGTATTCTTCCAGGTCTTGTTACATAAGGTAAGATAAGAATACTTTATTCATCCCTAATGGTAAAATTAAATGTCTGCTTAAAAAACAACAATCCGATACGTTAAAATTCTGCGCGCGCGCGCGCACGCACACGCACGCACACACACACACACACACACACACACACACACACACACACACACACACACACACAAGCATTCTACCTTTAAGACAATGTCCAGTGATAGAATCACAAGCTGTCGTCACTCCATCATCAACACAGCCGGAATTGCAGAATTTTGTACAGCCTACGCCGTACCTGTTTCGTGCACAGTCTGATTGTGAGTTAAATCACACACACACACACACACACACACACACACACACACACACACACACACACACACACACACACACACACACACACACGTACCCTCAACTTGAAGTTCACACATCGTCAGGTAGTTGCGTGGCAGCCTTGTCAGTTTGACTTTCCGACCACTGAGTGGCTGACTGAGGGTGATAATATGTGGGTTGTTAATACAGGGCTCGCGGCCACAAAATGTGTAGACGTCTTGTCCGTCAACTGACACAATGCCGTTTTGCATGTGGTTCTTACTATCACCTGTTTCAAAACAAGCTTCAGTATTAGCAGATACTATTCCAGATAACAAACCCGTAACCCGTAATTTCAAATAAAATTCGCATTACTGTTCCGGTGTTCTTCTTTACGAATTAATGATTTCAACCACGAAAGCTAAAAAAAATCATCAGACTAATTACACATTCAAGTTTTCAATCATATTAAGAAGAAAAGGAAGAAGAAGTAGACGATGATGACTTCGTCATTATTATCATCATCATATACATCATCACATAAACGTCAATTCGGATGTGTACAATGTTCATTTTGTTTTTCAACAACAACAAACAAATAAACAAAAATGTGCCGGAGTTCATAAATGAAGAAGAACAGGAGGAGTGTAAAATTTCTGGAGATTTTTTTTTCTATACTTACTGTCGTCATTCGTGTATGAATATTCACTGCCCTCACTTATTCCAACAGCAAACACTCATTACTGATATACAGTAATAACTACTTACCAACAGGGTAGATGATAATCCTGTGTATGTTGCGGGATTGTCCCAGGTTCACCTGCCAGTAAGGGGGGTAGTCACCTCTTGTGGTGTACAGACAGTTCGCGCCCGGATTATCCTTTGGTATCCACGTCGTCCCGTTGTTCCCGTTGATGGCCCCACGACAGTCTAGTGAAGTACCTTCATCTCCCGAATATATCGAACTCATATTGCATGGCAGTGTGGTCAGATCTGCAGCGTGAAAGAACACAACAGACAAACATGAGTTGGAAAACACACACACACACACACACACACAGACACACACACACACACACACACACACACACACACACACACACACACACACACAGAGAGAGAGAGAGAGAGAGAGAGAGAGAGAGAGAGAGAGAGAGAGAGACTGACTGACTGACTGACTGACTGAAACGTTTATTTCAGGATAAAGACTTGTAGGCATGGTCTGCCTATCTTACAGGCTGTCTTGCTAATCTAGAAACACTAAAAGATAAAGGCTAGTATGACAAAAAGTATGCCTGGCACAAAAGGAAAAATATATATAATAGAAAAGAAAAAAATGCAGAAAGAAAGAAGCGCAAGAAATTCTAGGGAAACATCCGGAAATAGGTGAAAAAGTAGACAGCATGGTGTTTGAAATTGTAGTATACGACACAACGTAAAAAGGTAACATATCACAGTGCCATCTGATAACGAGTAATTTAGCATGGTTCAGATAGTGTTCGTGGACCTATGACTGATGAAGCTTCGGGATGCATTTTAAATATGCTGGCAACTGAATCCAAGAAAATGACCCAGAGAATGAGGGGCTTGTTTTAAAATTGTCCACTCTAGGTAATGGTAATTGGAACAGACCATTCCTTGCGTTGTGTCGCTGACTTGGTTGAAACAACGTGGTCAGATATGGAGGAGCCTTACAGCGGACTATCTTATGTATGAAAACACACCGGTTGAAGTCAAGATGCTTGGTAAGGGGGAGGATTTCGAGCGCACTAACTTTTTCTTCTGTGGGTAAGGGCCCAAGAGAGAGAGAGAGAGAGAGACTGGCGTTCGAATTTACGTGTTACTTGTATTGTTCAATTGTTCATTCTGCCTTTTCAGTTTTTAAGATACACCCTGCAGCTATTTTAAGCTCACTGATCGACCCAAGCTTATTATGTTGACAAGAACATATTAGTCTCATGTTGGTCGGTGGTCTAGTGGTCAAGAGACCTTGTCACCAATGCGAGAGGTCAGGTTCGAGTTCCACCCGGGGCGAAGAATTTTTCCTTCTCGTACGCGGTACCGTTCATTCGGGCCGATCGTCGGGGGTTCTCTCCGGGAGCTCCGGCTTCTTCCCACCTCTGCTTTGGGACTGTTCACCCCATAAAATTTGAAAACAAATGCAGTTATAAATTCCAGAATTTAGATAGCTGAGCTGACCCTTCGCAACACGTGATTGTAATGCGTTCATTTTCATTGTAGAAAGAATGCGTGTGATTCACGAAAGCGTGCATGTTGGGTTCAGCACGCGGCGCTTTGAGCCAATTCAAGAATTTGGGTAAATCGCCAACACAATACATTATTATTATTATCATCATCATCATTTAGATGTGAGCAAAATATGTTCCCTTTCCGGGCCGCCGTTTCTAATAATTATATGAGCCAAAATGCTAAGCGTCACAGTTTGATGCGTGAGCCATAAATGGTCACTGGTATCACATGACACCTAATAACCTCACAACTGTAAACACATACACGATGCGGGCTGGCATGGCCCTCTGGTTCAGTCCCGCGTAGTCACAGGTCAGCGCCAGGCCCAGGCGCATGCAGTCAATCTGACCTACTTACGGCGCCCCCCCCCCCCCCCCCCCCTTGTAGCGTTCCTCTCGGAACACCAGTAGACAATTTTGTTAGCAGTGATTTTTCTCGCCTAGCACGCGTGTGAAGTACTGGCACAGCTAACGCAGAAGCAATACTAACTGACAACATGGTGAAATCCAATAGGCACATCCGGGTGACCGTCTGAAGGGAAGTCACCAGTTTGTGTGGAGCAGACGAATCCCAATGGCCGCCGCTGTACTCGATATTTACGTGCTAAATTCGGGCAGGGAGTACTGTTCACATCGGGCCGATGGCAACAAAACAAGTTTACCGAACTCTAGGATAGCCTTTGGAAAGATCACTGGCCCAATAGTGGCGGCGTCTGTGCGAAACACTTTTTTTTTTTTTTTTGACACAGTGGGAGTTGATCAAGCTGCAGGAAGTATCTTTAACTGACTACACCCACGAGTATCGGCAACCGGATAACAGGTCCTGGATATGGCGAGAATTTTATCATCCGTGTCATCGAAACTATCAGGCCGTGTTTCCTATGTTTCAAGTGGCTGCTTGTTGACATGTCTAGTTGGGTAAATGGGTGGGTGGGTGTTACTGAAAAGCATTGAACTTTTCGTCCACCACCTCTGGGTGATATCAAAGATGGGGCAACGAGAAAAAAAGGCCAGCACAAATATCTGCCAGCAGGCGGGAATTGAACTCGCAAACCAGAGCGTTGAAAGTCCAACGGCCTACCGCCGCTCGACTGTCCCGGCTCCCCATGTCTAGTCGGCGGTATCCCCCCTCCCCCCTCCATCCCCCCTCCATCCCCCCCCCCCCTCACCTTTTCTTCCAAAATGAGTGTAGGTGGGTGTCAGACATGATCATTCACAATAAGTATCCGTTTTCAACTGTTAATGTTTTTGCACTGTATTTTTTTTTTTCAGCCGAAACATTCTGATTAGCAGCCTCTAAATCTAAAATGATATGGTCTCCCTCTACCCCGTTGCTTCCTCCTTTGTTGGACAAAGAATGTGTGTGTGTGTGTGTGTGTGTGTGTGTGTGTGTGTGTGTGTGTGTGTGTGTGACAAGTACACCGTGAACACGCATCGTCTATGGAGGTGCACTCGAGCAGAAAGCAGAAAGACATAATCGAGTCTTCAAAAGGGGTGAGCACGACATCGTATACACACTGCGTGTCACAAGGTCCTTGTGCAAGGCAAAATGTTTCAATGTTGTTTAGAAACCTCCACCGTCATGTAGCGTCCTGCAGAGTTAACTGGCATTGCAAATGTGGGAAACACACGGCGAGGAAACTCTCAACAGTGAGTTGAAGAGAAAAGATACTAACAAGAAAAACTGAAAGGCAAAACCCAGTATAATTCAAGCTGATTCTGCGAGCCATAGATCCACTGAAATAAAGAATGTTGTGGTGGCGGTGGTAATTATGATGATGATGATGATGATGACTACGATGATGGAGAAAAGGAGGTGATGTTGATAATGATGAGGTGACGATGATAACTCGATCGCTTTTATAGTACTGTCTATCCTACAAATAGTTCATCAAACCAATTAAACCAGAACAACTCAAATTTTCTGCGTTGCTGGTAACCAAAAGCAATAAAAACAAAGTACAGCACTGAAGCATTCAGCACATTACTTCAAAATTGTTCTGTCTCAAATAAAACGCAGGAACACATGAAAATAATACTCGAACCATAAAAATAATGTCCTTTTCAGTTTCTCACTCACTGATTTGCTGAAACTGTTGTCCACAGCATGGTGCGAGTAAAGCAGAAAATGTCGCTGAAAATAACAACGATAACCAGCTGCCTGTCGCCATACTGAATGTCGTTCTGTGAAGTTGTCTTGATTTAACGCTAAAACAGGAAGAAGAAATTCATATCCGTGTAGAGTGTGTTTCTAATTTTGAAAGACCTGGTGACTCAGTGTGTAGACGGCTTGTTTGTGGGGAGGGTGTGTGTGTGTGTGTGTGTGGGTGGGGGTCGGAAATACAGCGGATAGCTGTTCCTGTTGAGGCTGGCAGGGGGAGGGAGGGGGAATGAATGCAGGGACCAAGCCGCATAGCATGGCAACATGGCGATAAGTACACGAGCACTATATAAGCACAATAACAAAGAGGAAACTTTACTAACTCCAATACGTTATTTATAACTTACACCTAGCCCTATCATCATCAAAGGGGCAGAAGTCGAACGTGTGCAGACGTATAAGTATCTAGGGGTTGTGCTGGATAACACCTTGAGCTGGAACCAAAACACCGATTCTGTCCTTAAGAAAGCACACACACGTCTGTACTGTCTGAGAAAACTGAGGTCTTTTGATGTCTGTCCTCAGCTTCTCCAAATGTTTTACTCATCAGTAGTTTGTAGTGTATTATCTTTTGGCCTAACTTGCTGGGGTGGGAATCTGACAAAACAGGATAGTGGTAGGTTGGATAAACTGATCAAGAAAGCGGGTGGGGTGATCGGGAGGACACAAGACACACTTGGTACACTGTACGACCGACGAACGAAGAACAAACTGACTGACATCCTCAGTGACGTGACACATCCCCTCAGACAGGACTTCGACAACTTGACTGTAGTGCGTAGTGGTAGGTTTAGAGTACCCAGAGCTAGGACTACCAGATATTCAAGATCCTTTCTGCCCACAGCTATTAGAGCTGCCAATTCAAGCAGGACGCGCACGAGAGAGAGAGAGTGTTGACTGTGACAGGAATTTTATTATGTGTTAGTGTGTTTTATTCGTGATTTTAAGTAATCTTACTGGTCAAGACTGTCTGTTTTACTTATTTTTGTAGTCTCTTTTATCAAAATGTTTATCATTTGTGTCTTATTAGTATGCGGGCCAGAACTGCAATTTCCCAAATATGGGATTAATAAAGTATTCTGTATTCTGTATTGTGTATTCTGTTCCGGTTTGCTTTATTGCCGTAGTGTAGATCTTTAACCTCGTATGTGGAGCATACCCGGTGAAGTACCTAATGTCAAAAAACAACTGCCCTTATCATGAACCACAACTGCCGCCTCCACATTTTGCCCCACATGTATGCGAAAAGTCATTACACTGTTTAAAATGGGCTGGGACAGTATACCATAACGCCAGCTGATTGTGATACTCCACCCTAGGGCTAAGAAACATTCCACAAGCAGTCACCTCACAGTGTGTTTACTTCAAAGAGCCACATTACCTTGAAAGGTAAAGTATACGACGTATTCATTGCTGCGATGGCCTGACTGTTAGACATAAACCGTCGAATGCAGTGGTGACTTGTGTTTCGGTCCAAAGCGTTTGATCTGCCAAACATCATTGGGTTGTTTTTACATTATGCCCGTGCGAGTTCTTTTCAAATTCAGTTTGCTCGTACACACATTTGTTTGCTCACATGTCAGACGGTTAACACCCAGCTCTTGGCGCATGCACAGGGAAGAAGTGGAATTTTGTTTTGAGGCGAGTGCTTCGTCACTTTACAAACTGGCTTTTCATAACGGCCATGATTTTATTGATCAGTCCTAGCAGACAGTCTTCTAACAAGACAATGTCTGTGTGTGTACGTGGGCCACATCACTGTGCCGCCTTGCACGAAGCAAGGTTCGTTTATTAACACCTGGTATGGAATTCTACAAAAGCTAGTTATGTTTACCAAATGTCGTGTAACGAATGTGACAGTGCCTTGTACTCAGTTGGTCGGCTGGTTGCTGCAGCTCAACGTCTTTCCTCCACAACCGGCTCTACCAGCTTTCCTATACCGACACCATTTTGGTGCCATGCCGAGATTTTTCCTCTTTAAAAATACTTTGGGGGAAGTATCACAATTTCGTTAAAGCATACACTTTACTGACAGCGATGTAGATAAGGCCCAGTGTGTGTGCATGGGTGTAGAAGCATGGTAGGGTCACATTTTTGTTTTGCTTAGGTTGACAGGATTTATCCAAACTGTCATCAGCACGGAGAGTCGTGTAACAGGGAAGGACTTGACAATGTTTGCACAGTTTCGTTGGCTAGATGTTTTGATGTTTAATGTCCTTTTTCACCAGTTGAACGGGGCGGGGACTGAAGTGGAACTAAGGGAAACAACAACAACAACAATACACACACACACACACACACACACACAGATTCTGCGATCAGTGATTCCACTGAAATAAAGAAAGTGGTGATGATGACGACGACGACGCCAGTGATGACGAGGAAGAAGAAGATGATGATAGTGAAAAGGAAGTAATGGTGATCATGATGAGGATAATGATTACATAGCACTGCCTATCTTACAAGGATTCGACAAAAACAGAGCAACTCAACTTCAGTGCGTTACGAGTAATCAGAAAAAAAAAAAAAACAACAACAGCAAAACGTACAGGCGTCCTGGCATGTAGGCATTCAGCACAGTACTTGAAAATTGCCATGTCTCAAATAAAACATGAACTAGCCATACCATAAAATGCCCGTTTCAGTTTTTGACATACCTATTTGTTGAAACTGTTGTCCACAGCATGGTGTGAGCAAGGCAGAAAATGTCGCTGAAAACAGCAACGACAACCACCTGCCTGTCGCCATACTGAATGTGATTCTGTGAAGTTGTGACCCTGAATCAACGCTCAACCAGGAAGAAGAAATTCATATGCCCGTAGATTGTGTTCGTGCTTTTGTGACTGTGCACACGATCTTTTTTCCGGCGTTTTCAATTACAGCTGACGCATGTTTGTGTATAGATTGTGTGTCGTTACAAAACCGTACACTTACTGCAATAATGAACTAAAGGCAAACGCACATGTATTAGACAGAAAACTTACACACACACACACACACACACACACACACACACACACACACACACACCACCACCACCACCACCACCACCGCAACCACCACCACCACCACCACCACCACCACCACACCACACCACACACACACACACACACACACACACACACACCACCGCACGCACGCACGAACGCACGCACGCATACATACATTTTCAAAAGTGCTTGTACATGTACCTGTAATTTATCGCGTCGAAGTACGTGGGATGTTGGGTGGGACCTCTGTTAGCGTCTACCCTGTAAACTCTGTATGTCATTGTTGTGCAGCATGTGATGTTGCTGTTAAAATCTGTATAAACCGCAGCCATCGTGTAGCTCCATCTAAGTTACATTACCAGGTAACAATAACAACCTGGCAAAATGACAAAGCCAGAGATTGTTCATTCATTGCAGCATTTACATTACAAAAACTCGAGTACGCATTGTGAACATAGGAGTTTGAATTCAACCCCTGATGACCTAAACTAGACGGCGCATCAGTTTTCCTCACCAGGCAGAGTCAAAGTTCATTAATCATGCCCTCACCGGTCCATATCTTGCTTTCAAGTGTGTGTGTGTGTGTGTGTGTGTGTGTGTGTGTGTGTGTGTGTGTGTGTGTGTGTGTGTGTGTGTGTGTGTGTGTGTGTGTGTGTGTGTGTGTGTGTGCGTGCGCGTGCGTGCGCGCGCGCGCGTGTGTGTGTGTGTGGTTGCGTGCTTCGTTTCCTGATACAAGCATGCCTCCTCGACCTTTGAAACAGTTGAAAAATAAAGATTCGTTGTCATTGTCATTGTATATGTGCACTATTTTTTTAGCTTTAGTTGTAGCTGCACAGACGAGTACCAGACACCGGAAATCAGAGATCGGATACAGCGAGTGTTTCATCCTCATCATGACGCCATCAGGATCTGTGTGCTATGATACAACTGGCCGATTTGTTGACGTGTCAGGTAGGTGGTATTTTATTTCTTCGAAAACCAGTGAAATAGTGTGTTTAGGGGGTGATCAGACATTAACACCGATTATCCGGTTTCAATAATTCATGTGATTGTGGTGTACTTTGCTGAGTTTAATGGTTTTTTTGGATTTTTAAACATTCCGTTTACGAGCATGTGTATTTCCCTTCCCCGTCACCTTCCTTCCTTCTTGTGTAGAGTTAGTTCGGGATAACCCATGAGTGTTCGGGGAAGATTACAGGAGAGGGGAAACCATGACTAGTGTAGAGTATGCGTGCGTGCGCGCGCGCGCGCGCGCGCGTGTGTGTGTGTGTGTGTGTGTGTGTGTGTGTGTGTGTGTGTGTGTGTGTGTGTGTGTGTGTGTGTGTGTGTGTGCAAGATCGCATTTATTAGTATGACAAACACACACCGTGGCGGGTCAGGGGGGTGGAAGGGATGGGGGAAGGGGGGTGAATGCAGGGACTAAGCCGCATAACATTGTAACACTGCGATATGTAAGCAGGCATTTTATAAGCGCAATAACAAAGAGAAAACTTTGTTGGCTTCAAAACGTTGTCTAACTACGCCTTACGATTCGCTTTGTTAACCACGATTGCCGTAGTGTAGATGTCTTATCTCGTATGTAGAGCATGCCTGCTGAAGTACCTAATGTTAAAAACAACTGCCCTTATCATGAACCACCACGACTGTAGTCTTCGCATTTTGCGACACAAGTATGAGGAAAGTCTAGTACACAATCTGGCATACCGTCCTTTTCATGCAGTCAGCAGTCTACTTCAAATAAC
This sequence comes from Batillaria attramentaria, assembly GCA_018292915.2. Classification (NCBI taxonomy): domain Eukaryota; kingdom Metazoa; phylum Mollusca; class Gastropoda; family Batillariidae; genus Batillaria; species Batillaria attramentaria. Next base: position 16,179 of record JACVVK020000254.1, read on the forward strand.
CTTATCGTGTACACAAAACCCGTGCAGATAGCGATTGATTAATCAGTTATCGAACACCCAAAACTTCCATGTAAGTAGAAAACTTCTATGAGTGATACGTTTCATGCCTTTAGAATGTATCTCAAATACCCATGACCCACTGTTTTACATATAGGTGCCCGCGCATGTAGTGTGATTTCTCTGGACTGTTGTACGGGTATGATGTCTTTATCAACAAACTCTTTCAAGTTCAGGTATAACACAATTTACTATTCTGATACAGCATGCTTTGCACAACTACCGAGATGCTCATGCAGGCCTAGGTAGGACACAGCGATGATTTCAATACCACAGTAACAACTTTATTCATTCATAGTATTCTTTCTAGTGCGACAAAAAAAGAAGGTTATTAGTAGTACATTTATTGAACCCGTGTTTCTAGTAACAGGACAGGATTACTGCCACGACAAAATTAATGTACTCTTGAGAAAACAATTCTCTGTGATTTTTTTTTTACTCAGGAGGAAATCCCCGGGAAGTCAGCTTGTGTTACACCGGTAACGCACTGGTCCAACAACCGGTTTGACTTGCGTCACAGAGAGAGAGAGAGAGAGAGAGAGGGGGGGGGGGGGGTATGAAAAATGGCTGTGAATAGTCCCGCCTAAAAGTCAACTCATCATGTACCGGTCTAGTGTGACTAAGGTTGTTAACAATATGATTCTTATAGACATTACACACACACACACACACACACACACACACACACACACACTCTCTCTCTCTCTCTCTCTCTCTCTCTCTGCATGTGTCAAGTAAACAAGTATCCCAGATCACTGAATCTCTCCAGCAGGGTCTAAATGACGTTTCCTCCTGGTGTTCATCTAATCATATGCATATCAATCCTAACAAAACAAAAAGCATGTTGATTACAACCCGCCAGAAACACCAACTCTCTCCTCCACCTCTCAAACTTACCATTGATCATGCTGAAATTAAACAGGTCTCGGAACATAGGCTACTAGGTGTGATTGTTGATGACCAGCTAAAATGGAAATCACACGTTGACCACGTTTGCAGGACAGTAGCTAAGAACCTTTACTTATTATCTAAACTGAAAATCTATATGGACTGTGACCATCGCAAGCTCTTCTTTTTTGCCCATGTGAAACCCCACATAGATTATGTTTCTAATGTATGGGACAGCTGCAGTCAAGTTCACCTATCTAAACTCAACTCCTTACATAGAAGATCAATAAAACAAGTTCACCCCCTTTCTACCATTCCAACGGACCAAAGATTCAAACAGCTCGGGATTCTGTCTCTGCGCAGTCAACATATCCTGAACAAATGTCTACTTGTACATAGTACCATTCACGGGAATGCCCCGTCATACCTTAAATCACTCATTAAACAACCGACACATGCCATTAGAGGAATGAGAAACGGTTGTATACCACTCCCACTCCCTAGGATAGACATATATAAAATGAGTTTTGCTTTCTCTGGGCCCACAGTCTGGAACTCACTACCACCAAGTCTAAAAATTATTCCGTCACGTTCCACTTTCAGAAAAAGACTGTTTTCCCATCTACTTGAAACTGAAACACTGAACCAGACGTTTACTTCTCGGTAATAAGAAAGTTTCTTTCAAGTGTCCATTTTGGTGTATAATCTGAACAACCATGTCAGGTGTGTGTGTGTGTGTGTGTGTGTGTGTGTGTGTGTGTGTGTGTGTGTGAAGGAGAGTGAGAGAAAGACTTTTTTTTTTTTTTTTTTTTCTTTCGAGTAATTTTTTTTTTTCTTTATTTTGCCTTTTTTTTTCTTTTCTTTTTTTTTTTGTATCTCCCTTTAATCTTGCCATTGTAGTCTTTTGTTTTTGTAGCAACGGCTGATTGAAAAATAATCATTTTTGGTTAAATCACTTCCGTTGGAAAATAAAGTTCGTTCGTTCGTTCGTTCGTTCGTTCGTTCGTTCTCTCTCTCCCTCTCTCTCTCACACACACACACACACACACACGAGACTCAACTGACACCACTTTAAAGAGGAAGTCGTGGAAGGATGTGTTTCAAAATCCGTTTTTATTGTATCTTTTGAGTGGCCACATCCTGCACAGATGTTCGAGAAACGCCTGGCGCACTGAACGACACTACACTCTTATACTCCTATAGTTTGACAGCTTCAACTTAAGGCCAATATACCGGCGTATCAAGTCTCACAGATCCGCCTGGCTGTTCCCGCTGGTGTCAAGCTCCCTAATATAATTATGCCTTCAGCAGTGTCGAACATCGTACTAACTGCCTGTACAGTTACAGTCATTCACATGCTAGCGTTGACCAAACATGTACAGTATTCTCAATGCGATGCAAAAGTCAAGCGCCTGTGACAGTGTTGCTGTCAATGCTTGCTAACAAAGCTTCAAGTTCGCGGCCAACAGAAGTCAGTGTACTGCCTTCAGAGCTCTACAAAGATTGACTATTGCACTGAAACATGCACACTGAGAAGCGCAACAATACCAGTTCTTGTGTAAAACCTGGTATTCATGAAACAGATACGTTTAACAAATCGCTGCTTCATGGCGCTCACATATATAATATCTTGTCGCCTGTAGTGCTAGTTAAGTATTGTGATAGAGGACGGCCTCTTTGTCACCCTGGATGTTGATATTTGTGTTATATCCGCGGTCAGTCTGTAACATGCTGTAGGGTCTGATGTCATCCGGGTTTTCATAGTTCTCCAGACGGGAGTAGTTCCCGTCGGGATCTGTGGTCTCGGTTTTGTCTCCTTCGGTATCGCGCAGGGCGTTCTCGGGTGAAACTTCCACTGTAGAAAAAAAAAAGAAAGAGTAAAACATGATGACACGTGAATCAGTTTATATGAAATGATGGCCCTTGATCTATATACAAATATCAGTTTATCACCTGCCTTTGACCTGAGTGCGAGCGTGTATACAACAACAAATTCACACATTTTACTTGTTCATTTTGTACGTGTAAAATGTTCGTAAGATTGCAAGATGTGTTATACACGACGGTACAAAGACAAAATACGTGTAGATCGTCTTCTTGAAAATTAAAATTAATGGAATCTTGAATCAAGCAATCCTGAATAATAATTAGAGAACTGTGAAGACAACGTTACCTTCTGGTCTGCGTCCACTTGGATCAGCTGAACTTGGAACTTCCCTTGATCTTCGCTTCCTGGCAGAATAAAATGAAAAAAATATTGAAAAAAAAAAAATTAGTTTTCTATGATTACAAATGACATGCGCTTATGAACAAATATCGCACTACGTACATTGCATGACGGCTGGTTTATGAAAACCAACCAACCAACCAACCATCCAACCAACCAATCAACCAACAAAGGAAACAAACAACGACCAAACAGAATGAACTGCATACTGTACCGGACAATACAAGCCGCCAACAACATGAACAGCCCAGTCAGAAGCCCAGCTCCAAGCAGACCTCCGATGATTGAACCAACAATTATTCCGACATCTTGTGTATCGGAACTTTCGCTGGCCGTCACTGTTAGCACACACACACACACACACACACACACACACACACACACACACACACACACACACACACACACACAGTATTTTGAAGGAAAAGGAAAACCAATATAGCTATTCGTACTAGCTGTCTGTTTGCTGTTACGGTTTGATACCTATATCACACGAACACGGAGCGGGCGGGAAGGAGGGGTAAGAAAAAATGTCCCGCAGGTCCAACTCTTTGGTTTTTCCCTCGCAAAACGGCGGGAAAAGAACAGCAAACACAGAAAACATGGGACTGATAAACTGTCCTGCTTGTTCCACATTATTATTATTATTATTTTTTTTTTTTGGTGGGGGTGGGGGTGGGGTGGGGGCAAAAACAACAACAACAACAATAAACCCGGCGGAAGCTGACCTAGAGGCGGCGGAAATCCGTCATACCTGCATACAATCATGTCTGAGAGAGAGAGAGAGTATAATTACTGTCACACAGATCACCGCTATAACCGTCAACACATCCATCAGGACAGTGTCCGTTGTTGTTGTCACAGACGGTGTTGTTACTACAGTGACCACAAGGTCTACACCACTCTCTTCCGTAATAACCGTCCTGGCATTCTGAAAAAAAGAAGCTGAAAATAATGTCTAAAAATACAAATTTCAACAACAACAGCATCCTTCTTGTCCTTATCATTATTACCGGCTCTTTACCTTATCACCATCTTCAACGCCACCACCACCACCACCACCACCACCACCACCACCAACATGAACAAGGTAAGAGTTCCGTAACGACCATCCTCAGTTTGAAATATCATGCGCAGACAGACAGAATCACACACACTCCAAACTCTGCTCAATTCACCCGACTATTATTAGTAAGTCGATTGAGAAAGATATTCAGCGTCTGCTGCAGTCCAGTCCAGAGGCCGCCAGTAGTCTGTTTAACTTATGGTATGTTTATATCATGACCGCTCAGGCCATAAGAATTACTGTATCTGCAGCATGAGATCAGTAGTTAGTATGTAAATCCAAGATTCACCTGTGCAACTAGGCGGAGTCCACAGAAATTCACAGGAACAAGCGCCATTCTGTCTGTTGCATGTTTTGTTGAGACATCCGTTCCCACACGGAGCTTCACACTGTTTCCCATAAAACCCTGCTCGGCAACCTTCCATTAAACGCACAGAATAATGACAAGACATTAATGATTGGTTTCAGCTTAATATATTCTTTTGCATCTCAAATGTTACTGTGATTTGGACCACGTTTGGTGGATAGAGGAAACTGTGATCGTAGTTAATGCATTATTTGGTGTGTCTTAATAGCTATTTTAAGTGATGTACATTATTAATATTAAGAAGTAATTTAGGCGGTACTTAATCGAACTTTTATTTTGATTTTAAGGTGTGGTATAATTAAATCTGTCACGTTTGGACTAGATAAACAAAAATGAAGGTCATTAATATAAAGACAAAATAAAAGAGGCCCCAAGATGGAGCCCTGAGGTACCCCATACATAGGGATGAGAATGTGCCATTCAAAAAGACTCTGCTTCCTGTGTAAGAGGAAGGATGAGAAGAATGATAATGACTCATTTAAACCACTAAGACACTTATCTATTATGTGAGTGAGAGCAGTCTGCCTGGGCTGGGCGGAAACCTGACTGAAATGCGCACAGAAATTTATTTTCTTCGAGGAATGTGTGTGTGTGTGTGTGTGTGTGTGTGTGTGTGTGTGTGTGTGTGTGTGTGTGTGTGTGTGTGTGTGTGGAAGAGAGAGAGAGAGAGCATATTGTCAACATAAACAGAAAATAAAAGTGTTTGCCCGTATTTACATCGGACGATAAACTCACCGTTACAAACACCAGTATCCCTGTCACATCCGCCGTCACAGTTTTCTCCACATGGTTCAGTACAGGTCTGTTGGTACCAACCCTGAACACAACCTGTAAAACAAGATGGGATGTTTAGGGATAGATCGAAGGTAACTCGGAAACACTTGCCCCAAACCAGGAGTTACACGTGCGCACATAGATCGACATCTTACATCTGCTCAAGTGAATCTTGAGCGGAAAGGAGACGTTTAAAAAAAAAAGTTAACTCGTGTAAGGTGTGTGCCTTTAAATGGTCTGTTCATGGTAGTAATTGTTTCTTGAAGAAGCATTTTTATGGATAACCATGCGCGATGCCTGAAGTTAATAAGGAATACATAGGCATTTGAGGTCCTGTGTATTTGTGTCCTTCGGCCTGTTACACAGTTGTTGGCTACCCACTAAATTGTATTGCTACACTTTTTAACAAACGGAAAAGAGACAAGAAGATGATTTAAAACAAACGAGAGAGAGAGAGAGAGAGAGAGAGTTACCTAGAGTACAGTGTCCATTTGTCTGACCACAAGTTTTGTTTCCGTTGTCGTCAGGCAGACAGAATACACTACACTGTTTATCACACTGCTCACTATACCATCCAGACTGACACGCTGTTGAAACACAGAGTTATGAACCTGTGAAACCTGTAAAACGTTATCCCATTCAATGAACATAGTATGCATGCAATTTTATTATCTTACTAAACCACTGAAGCCCACTTCATAAACACAAACGCAAGGTTGCATGCGCACAAAATGTTCCACTAACAGTAATGCAAGTGTCGTGGTTAGCATTGCGGACTCTGGACAGGGAGATCCTGTTCTTAATTACAGCCGAGAGGGTGTGCTGCCGTTCCATTGTGGAGGCTGTTCCCACACAGCCGAGAAACCCACTCCACGGGTGCGAATTTGAGGGTTCTTCCTTTGTTAAGATGCATTTCAGGATATGGATGATTACACGGCCTGCA
>JACVVK020000254.1:27500-60000 GCA_018292915.2 Batillaria attramentaria
GTTCCAAGCCCAGGCCGGTCAACAAAGTCAAGGCGAACAACAAAGGGGGTCGGCCAAAGAACCACCAGCAGTCTAACTCCACGACCAGCGATTCAGCAAAGTGCTACAGGTGTGGAAAGTCTCATAGAGCAACAGACTGCTACTACAAAGACTCCAAATGCAACTACTGTCAGAAGATAGGACATTTGGAGGCTGTCTGCAGGAAAAAAAAATTGCATCAACAGCAACAAGGGGGACGACAATCTGCAAAATCTTCAGTGAAAAGTATCACAAAAGCAGAGCTCGTCAAAGCCATCCTCGGCGAAGTTCCCCAAGATACTCCTAGGTTGGACGTTCCAGTCACAATCCAGGATCAACAGTTCACGATGGAGCTGGACACCGCAACCACAGGAAATTTTGTTTCTGTGCCAGTCTGGAAACAACTGGGAAAACCGAAGCTGGATGACGTCACACATCGGTACGAGTCTGCCAGCAAGCACGACCTACCCGTGTTGGGCACCTTCATGGGCCAGACTAAGGACCCAGTGACTGGTAAACAGAGCTCCATTCCCTACATCGTCACCAAGATCCCTGATCTCAACCTACTTGGACGAAACGCGATCCAGGCTCTGGGAATTTCAGTGGACAATGCCCTTGGACTGAAGAGCATAGAGAGTCAAGTCAAGAGCGAGGGTGCAAAAGAATCGCATCCGAAGACCTCCAGCACAACTTATGCTTCTCTTCAAAAGGATTGTCACACTCTCTGCGACAAGTTCCCAGATCTCTTCAAGGAAGAATTGGGATGTCTGAAGGATTTTGAGCTGGAAGTAAAGTTCAAGTCCGACGCGAAGCCGGTTTTTCACAAGGCAAGGCCAGTTCCGTTCGCTCTTCGTGATGACCTGACGAAAGGCTACGAAGAAGGCATCGCCAAAGGAGTCTGGAAGCCAGTCCAGTTCAACGACTATGGAACACCAGTGGTTCCAATTCGTAAGACAAACAGTACAGGCGCCCTGAAGCCAAAACTGCGGATCTGTGGTGACTACTCAGTCGGGATCAACGATCAACTTGCTGATCACCGTCACCCAATGCCTCTCCCAGAGGAACTGATGCAAAAGCTGGGAGGAGGATTCGGTTACACAAAGATCGACCTCGCTGATGCCTACAACCAGATCAAGCTGGCACCAGAAAGTCAGCGCAGACTAGCCCTCAGCACTCACCGTGGGGTACTTCTGCAACAACGACTACCTTTCGGAATCAAGTCAGCACCTGGTTATTTTCAGGAGATCATGGAAAATCTCACCAGTGATCTGCCTGGAGTTGCCGTCTTCCAAGATGACATACTCACCAGCGGGAAGGATGCCAAAGATCATCTGAGCAATCTGGAACGGCTACTCACGCGTCTGAACGACAAAGGACTCAGATGCCGTCGTGAAAAATGCCTGTTTGCTCAACCCAGTGTGGAATACCTTGGACACACTCTATCGGCTGAAGGAATCTCCAAAGGATCCAAAGTCGAGGCAGTCTTGAAGATGCCACCACCTACGGATGTCTCAAGCTTGAAGTCTTTTCTGGGCTCAGTACAATTCTACGGGAAATTCATCCCAAACCTGGCTACTATGGCAGAGCCGCTCTACCGCCTGACAAAGAAGGCAAGTCCCTGGAAGTGGGGAGAAGAGGAACAAGCAGCTTTTGAACAGCTGAAGAATGTGCTTTCCTCTGATCAAGTCCTTGTACACTTCGACCCAGAAAAGCCTGTGGGGCTGGCTTGTGACGCATCCAACGTTGGAATTGGAGCAGTACTGTTTCATCGCTATCCGGATGGAAGCGAGCGCCCAATTGCCAATGTGTCCAAGACTCTTACAGCTGCATAAAGAAACTACAGCCAAATCCACAAAGAAGCCCTAGCCATCATCTATGGTTTGCGGAAATTCTACCAGTATCTGTACGGACGACAGTTCATACTGGTGACTGATCACAAGCCCCTGACGGCGCTGTTCGGACCAAAGAAAGGGACACCACTTCTTGCAGCTAACAGACTAGCTCGGTGGGCCCTATGGCTAAACCAGTTCGACTACACGATCGAGTACCGGAAAACTGCAGATCACGGCAATGCAGATGCCCTCAGTCGCTTGCCTTCAGGAGACGACATCGACTTTGACAGGGAGGAGAGTGGGGAAGACACGGACATGGTGTGCGCCATCCGAGTTCTCAGTCTTCAAGTCAAACCTTTCGACTCCAACATCCTTCGTCAAGAGTCAGGCAAAGATCCAGTGATAGCTACAGTGATGCGCTACGTGCGCGAAGGGTGGCCGCTGAAGCACGCTGAGATCAACGAAGAAGTCAGAAAGTTCCAGAAGTTGTCTGATTCTCTCAGTATCTGCCACGGATGCCTCATCTATGGTACAAGAGTTGTGATTCCACAAAGCCTGCAACCCAAGATCCTTGATCTTCTGCACATCGGACACTTCGGCATGGAACGTATGAAGCAGTTGGCAAGAACTGCAGTATACTGGCCCGGTATCGACGCTGCAATAGAGATGACGAGTCGACGATATGACTCATGCGGCGAACATCAAAACAAGCCATCCAAACCGCCAGCTCATCCCTGGATGCTACCAGAGAAGCCATGGAGCCGAGTTCACTTGGACCACGCCATCAACTTCATGGGCACCAACTGGCTGGTGATCACGGATGCTTACTCAAAGTACCCATGCATCCACCCAACGTCATCCACGTCCACTAGAGCTACTCTAGACCTGCTGGAAGAAGACTTCGCTCATTTCGGATACCCACACACGTTGGTCTCCGACAATGCAACCGCATTTGTTTCTGAAGAGTTCCAGAGCTGGCGCAAGGAACGTGGGATCACGCACCTGACAGGAGCGCCCTATCATCCTGCTACCAATGGAGCTGCAGAACGGCTGGTGCAGACTTTCAAGCAAGCTCTCAGGAAGTCTTCTCTGCCCCCGAAGCGAGCACTCCAAGAGTTTCTTATGCAGTACCGGAGAATGCCGACATCCTGCGGATTCTCTCCGAGTGAACTCTTGATGTCCAGGCAGATTCGGACAAGGATCGACACTTTGCTTCCCTCGCCAGCACACATAGCTCAGGGCAAGCAATCCAAGGAGGCATCTAAAACTCAGGTGACTCCGGACCCAGGAGGTGTCGCCAAGGTGACCAGGCAGTACAAGGCTGGAGATCCAGTATACGCACTGTACTATGGACCTCACCATGCCAAGCAGCCCAGATGGGTACCAGCAGTGGTCAAGAAGTCTACGGGTACTCGCTGCTTCAACGTCAAGGTAGTTCCTCGTGGCCCAGTTTGGAGACGACACTGGGAACAGTTGCGCCCACGTTACGCTTCTGAAGAGGACAACGAACCTGGCGATTCAGCAGATGCCTTTGAGCTCCCGATCGACCATCCGATGGAGATTCTGGAGAATGTGCCACCGACACAGAACCAGAGCAGACCACGACTGCCCAGGACCAAGCCACCTGTTCCTGAGTATGGTCCAGACAACCCCAGACGATCCAAAAGAACACCAAAACCCAGAGACAGACTTTGTTGTTGAAGTTTGTTGTGAAACAACAATTTTGGTAGGGAGGTGTTGTAGAGATCGCGAAAAGTCACTGCATTTCGATGGAAATTTCTAGACCATCCCAGAACATGCGAGTGCAGTAACGTCAGCAGATTACGTAACCTCGGAAAGATTCCGTACTTGCCAGTATGTTACAGAATGTTCTAGATCTGACCTGTTAGTATATAAGCAGCACTGCACAGCGTTCTGGGTTCTTCCTCTTTCATGAGTTTGTTCTTGCGCATCTTCTGTTAATAAAGCATTGGAGTTCCAGCCTGTTGTATCCCGTGTCTTCTCTGCGAGTGCACCGAGAGAGCGACATAGCAGGAGAAAAATACAACAAAATTCCAGAATTTAGATAGCTGAGCTGACCCTTCCCAACACGTGATTGTAATGCGTTCATTTTCATTGTAGAAAGAATGCGTGTGATTCACGAAAGCGTGCATGTTGGGTTCAGCTCGCGGCGCTTTGAGCCAATTCAAGAATTTGGGTAAATCGCCAACACAATACATTATTATTATTATTATCATCATCATTTAGATGTGAGCAAAATACAGTACTCCTCGCTTAAGGTGACCCCCCACGGGACCAAAAATTTTTTTGATCTTATCCGAGGGGCACGCTAAACAGTCCTCTGATAAGATCAACTACCAGTAAAAAACTTGATCTTATCCGAGGAGCTCAATATTTGGCGATTACGTCATTTTTTCACATTTTAAACCGAAAGACTTTCCGCCAAAATATGTAATTCTACACACACACACACACACACACACACACACACACACACACACACACACACACACACACACACAAGCACAAACGAACGCAAATGCATATACATGTACCCCCCCCCCCCTCCCCTTTTTATTTTTTTTTCCGAACCCTGTGGATCGCCCACCCCCCCCCCCCCCCTCGCCCCCCTTCCCCCAGCCGCTGATGTCAAGCCCCCTCCAAACATCTTGCCCCTGTTACATGTTTGAGGAATGGTTGCACTGATGTTTAGTGAACTGCAAAAGTACTTCAACTTGCCTTCCGACTAAGCCTAGAAATTAACCAGGTCTCTCGCTCCCCCCCCCCCCCCCCCCCCCCGTCCCTCGCTCTCTAACAACATAAGTATCACCACCACCATCATATCGCCACATTGCTCCCTGCATTGCCGCTCTTATCTCTTTCACAAAGATTGTACCAATTTCTAGATCTAAAAGGACCCTGAACGAAATAAGAAATCTTTTCTAAGTATACTCATCTGCGGTAAACTATCTTTATCGTCAGTTCATCAAAAACAAGCCCCCCCCCCCCCCCCCCTTTCCAGTTTCCATTTTCAGTCTTTGGGTATCATCTCATGGAATAACAAGATGGCCACCAGCCCAATATGTTGTTTCCATTTGATCACCTGCTATCGTCACGGTCGTTATTTTGTAATGCCATGTATCCACACACACACACACACTCTCTCTCTCTCTCTCCCTTCTCTCTCTCTCTCTCTCTGAATGGAAACAACTGACCGGGCTGTCACACCAATCTTGTTTTTGGAAGAGAGACATCAAGTATTCTTTGAAATCTATGACGTTTTTTGCTCACTGGGATGACGCATAATACATTTGGCGTAATAACTTTGATACAGTTCTTGCAATGAAAGCAGGCCCATGAAAATTGAAGTGTTGCTGCTCGTGCGCAGTGTAAAGATCGAATTAATACCGACCCAATATGTTTAACAGACAAGTCTGCGCGGCGAACGTTTTCTAACTATGTGTTATGTCAGACATACACACGCGCGCGCGCACACACTCACACGCACGCACGCACGCGCACACGCACACACACACAGACTCGCGCGAGCCGCGTTTGTGCTCCATTGAGACCTATGTGGTGTTCTCTCACTCTGCTATGCTATTGAGTGAGAGTCAGTGGGAAAAACAAAGCACACTACATCAATGAAACTCCCGCTTTCCCCGTCTACATATAGAGAACGTCCAAAAAGTGGCGACACATCCCCAAGAAATGCCAGTATCACGTCAATCAAACATGACGTCGGAAAAATGACGCTGATACTGCCTTTTGCGTCAGTGCGCGCGTGCCTTTTCTGCGATGGATCTGACCTGTTCAGTACGTAAGCAGCCCTGCACAGCGTTCTGGGTTCTTCTTCTTTCATGAATTTGTTCTCCGTGCATATTCTGTTCATAAAGTATTGGAGTTGTATTCTGTTATATCCCGTGTCTTCTCTGCGATTGCACGAAGATGGCGACATAGTAGAAGTAAAATACACCATGTCTCCAAACAGAGGAATTCGGAAAGAAAGTGGCGAGACACCCCCAAGAAAAAACAGCATCACGTCAATCAAACATGACGCACTTACTTTACGTCAGTGCGCGTGCGTCTCTTCTTCGATGTTTGTGAGGCGTGTGGCTTGCAGAGGAAATGTGCTGTGAGTACAAATTTTCGAGTCAACTGACGATAACGGCTGCAGTGAATTTTTCTAATTGTTTTGTATATTTTTTATGGCACCCCAGGCTCATTATCTATGTATAGTAGGAGCGATTTTGAGATCTAAAGTGTGTTCACCAGCACTTTCATCAGGTACGGCTTACGCCAAAAGTATAAAAGCGACAACCTCCAAAATTCACTTAGTTGAGAGTTCATATTCATGCTATCTATGTCCAAAAAATGGAGTGGTTTAGGTAAATATTACACCTTTAAACGCCAGAAAGCCACTTTTTCTGAAAAGGGCGATAACTCGCAAATCATGTGTGCAATCGTACCTGGATCGGGCCTTCTATTCAACCATCTTGATTCATTTAGAAACCCCAAATTTGAAATCGATCGGTTCAGTATTTTCGGAGAAATAGGCATCTGAACTGGGTTCACATGCAATGTCAACTCAGGCTCGGTTTACTTGAAAACTATAAGAGCGACCATTTTCTAGTAGTGACTCTGTTCAGAGTCCGTATTCAAGCTATCTACTGCCAAAAAAATTGAATGATTTAAATAAATATTACGCCTGTACACAAAAGACAACCAACTTGTCTCAAAAGGGCGATAACTCCTAAATCACTTAAGCAATCATAACACGCTTGAATCGTCTAATGTAACATTTTGATATATTGGATACCCCAAATTTGAAGCCATTCGGTTGAGTATTTTCGAAGAAACGGGCCTGGACACAATTCACACACACACACAGCCGCACACACGCACACACATACGAACAGACGGCACTCACTGAGGAGGAGAAGCGCGTTCGGTGGACCGTACATGTCAGCATCGATGACGCACGTTTTGTTACGTCATTGTCAGAGTTACACTTGCAAAATCGTCTCTGCGGGAGATCGGCAGTGACGTGCGTTTGTACCACAGATGCTTGCCCATGAACGTGGAAAATTTAGCCCGTCCTATGATGTTGTTTCCATTACTATGGAAACAACATAAAAATGACAAATTCGTCTGTTTCGTCTTCACCTCGCAGTGCAAATCCGGGTGTTGTTTCCAAGGGAAGCCACTCTCATCACATGGATTTCATCTTAAGCGGTAGTCTTCTCCATTTGGGAACCACAACGGGGGTGACGTAATCCGAGGTTTTCCCTTATCCGAGGTGACGCTAAGCGAGGAATTTTAAATGGTACAAAGAAGGCTTTTGGCCGGGACCAACAACCTGATTGATCTTATCAGAGGTGTGACCTTAAACGGTAGTGACGTTAAGCGAGGAGTACTGTATGTTCCCTTTCCGGGCCGCCGTTTCTAATAATTATATGAGCCAAAATGCTAAGCGTCACAGTTTGATGTGTGAGCCATAAATGGTCACTGGTATCACATGACACCTAATAACCTCACAACTGTAAACACATACACGATGCGGGCTGGCATGGCCCTCTGGTTCAGTCCCGCGTAGTCACAGGTCAGCGCCAGGCCCAGGCGCATGCAGTCAATCTGACCTACTTACGGCCCCCCCCCCCCCCCCCCCCCCTTGTAGCGTTCCTCTCGGAACACCAGTAGAAAATTTTGTAAGCAGTGATTTTCTCGCCTAGCACGCGTGTGAAGTACTGACACAGCTAACGCAGAAGCAATTACTAACTAACAACATGGTGAAATCCAATATTGACAGGCACATCCGGGTGACCATCTGAAGGGAAGTCTCCAGTTTGTGTAGAGCAGTAGAATCCTAATGGCCGCCGCTGTACTCGATATTTACGTGCTAAATTCGGGCAGGGAGTACTGTTCACATCGGGCCGATGGCAACAAAACAAGTTTACCGAACTCTAGGATAGCCTTTGGAAAGATCACTGGCCCAATAGTGGCGGCGTCTGTGCGAAACACTTTTTTTTTACACTCTGGGAGTTGATCAAGCTGCAGGAAGTATCTTTAACTCTAACTACACCCACGAGTATCGGCAACCGGATAACAGATCCTGGATATGGCGAGAATCCATGTCATCGAAGCTATCAGGCCATGTTTCCTATGTTTCAAGTGACTGCTTGTTGGCATGTCTAGTCGGGTAAATGGGTGGGTGGGTGTTACTGAAAAGCATTGAACTTTTCGTCCACCACCTCTGGGTGATATCAAAGATGGGGCAACGAGAAAAAAAGGCCAGCACAAATATCTGCCAGCAGGCGGGAATTGAACTCGCAAACCAGAGCGTTGAAAGTCCAACGGCCTACCGCCGCTCGACTGTCCCGGCTCCCCATGTCTAGTCGGCGGTATCCCCCCTCCCCCCTCCATCCCCCCTCCATCCCCCCCCCCCCCTTCACCTTTTCTTCCAAAATGAGTGTAGGTGGGTGTCAGACATGATCAGACACTTGAATAGGTATCCGTTTTCAACTGTTAATGTTTTTGCACTGTATTTTTTTTCTCTTTTTTTTCTCTTTTTTTTCAGCCGAAACATTCTGATTAGCAGCCTCTAAATCTAAAATGATATGGTCTCCCTCTACTCCGTTGCTTCCTCCTTTGTTGGACAAAGAATGTGTGTGTGTGTGTGTGTGTGTGTGTGTGTGTGTGTGTGTGTGTGTGTGTGTGTGACAAGTACACCGTGAACACGCATCGTCTATGGAGGTGCACTCGAGCAGAAAGCAGAAAGACATAATCGAGTCTTCAAAAGGGGTGAGCACGACATCGTATACACACTGCGTGTCACAAGGTCCTTGTGCAAGGCAAAATGTTTCAATGTTGTTTAGAAACCTACACGTAGCGTCCTGCAGAGTTAACTGGCATTGGAAATGTGGGAAACACACGGCGAGAAACTCTCAACAGTGAGTTGAAGAGAAAAGATACTAACAAGAACAAGGAGGAACGGCCCCGTCCTACAAAGTTGTTTCTCCAAACTTCATTTTATTTTGTCTGTTTTGTTGTTATTGTTGCCGGTTCTCCCCTCCCCAAGTTCTACCAATGACACTAGATCCTCTACGACCTCGACCTACATGTACTAGCCACGTGACTTGGGGTGGGACCGGGTGGGGGAAGAAGAGAGAGAGAGGGTGAGTGTGTGGGTGTTTAGGAGTTTAACGTCCTTTTCCACCACATAAGGGTGATATCAAAGACGGGGCTACGAGAAAAAGGCCAGCACAAATATTTGGCCCCAGCGGCCGGGATTCGAACTCTCTGCCTAAGCATTGAAAGTCCAACGCTCTACCATTCGGCCACCCTGGCTCCCCAGAGAGAGAGAGAGAGGTCAGTTCCGTGAACTAAACATTTGACGTCAGCCTCAGGCAGGTCGTCATACAGAGAGAGAGAGAGATGACGTCAATTCCGTAAACTAAACTTTTGACGTCAGCCTCTAGCACTGAAATCGTCTGAGGATGCTTGTTCATGTCTTGTGATTTCCCTGTTGGCTTTGTGACTTCTCCGACTGAATTATTTTTCACATGAAATCTGGAAGATCTAGAGGGCTGATGAAATGTCGGAAGCAGTGACGATACTTGCAGATTTTGTCTGTGAACCAAACATTTGACGTCAGCCTCACGCTGCTCGTCTGACAGATGATACTTCTTCATATCTTGTGATTTCCTTGTTGCTTTTGTGACTTCCGTGACTGAATTAATTTTGACATAAAATCTGGAAGATCTAGAGAGCTGATGAAACGTGGACTTAAGTGCCTTGGATTGTACTTACGAAATTGCAAAACTGGACATTTTTTTGACCGGCGCTTCTCGCAGAAACATGAAAAAATGTGTTTATCTAAAAGCTCTGTTATTCTTAATACTAAAGCTATAATAGTGCAGTAGTTCACGTCATATGTGCAGTTGGCACAAGTGACAAAATTACCGGAATGATGAGTAATTTGAAGGAGTCTTTTCATAGATATTTGGCCTTATTTGCAAACCACTCCTACCTCGGAAATATTTTTCTTACACAACACCTGTCAGAGCTACAGAGCTGTGCTACGAAAACAGGCAGTATAATTGGATGGTCTTCGCAATTTCAAAAAAAATGAATCCATCCGAACATTTTTTTCGAAAAAAATTCGTAACATGACCGATTTTTTTAAAATCGGGATTAACTCCTTTAAAAATGCCGCAGGATAAAATTCGTGAAAGGTAGGTCTGGAGAAGGTGAATTCCCATTTTATCTCAAAGTAAAAAGGCCTCCAACGAGGTGGGTTAGGAGATAGCCATCATTACAACCGTCCACACACACACACACACACACACACACACACACACACACACACGTCTCACAACTCCCGCCAAAAAGAACGCAGCAGCATAGTGTGCACGTCGAGTGTCTATGACGCATATTTCGTTACGTCACTGTGTGCGTGAAAGTATGTATTGTGTGGAGAAACGTCACAGCCTTATTTTGTATCACTGAAACTTGCTGCTGCGCGTAGCAAAATCTGCCCCGTCTCATAAAGTTGTTTCTCTATAGAGAAACAACTTAAAAACTGAAAGGCAAAACCCAGTATAATTCAAACTGATTCTGCGAGCCATAAATCCACTGAAATAAAGAATGTGGTGGTGGTGGTGGTGATAATGATGATGATGATGACTACGATGATAGAGAAAAGGAGGTGATGTTGATAATGATGAGGTGACGATGATAACTCGATCGCTTTTATAGTACTGTCTATCCTACAAATAGTTCATCAAACCAATTAAACCAGAACAACTCAAATTTTCTGCGTTGCTGGTAACCAAAAGCAATAAAAACAAAGTACAGCACTGAAGCATTCAGCACATTACTTCAAAATTGTTCTGTCTCAAATAAAACGCAGGAACACATGAAAATAATACTCGAACCATAAAAATAATGTCCTTTTCAGTTTTTCACTCACTGATTTGCTGAAACTGTTGTCCACAGCATGGTGCGAGTAAAGCAGAAAATGTCGCTGAAAATAACAACGATAACCAGCTGCCTGTCGCCATACTGAATGTCGTTCTGTGAAGTTGTCTCGATTTAACGCTAAACCAGGAAGAAGAAATTCATATCCGTGTAGAGTGTGTTTCTAATTTTGAAAGACCTGGTGACTCAGTGTGTGGACGGCTTGTTTTATGGTGGGGAGGGTGTGTGGGTGGGTGGGGGTCGGAAATACAGCGGATAGCTGTTCCTGTTGAGGCTGGCAGGGGGAGGGAGGGGGAATGAATGCAGGGACCAAGCCGCATAGCATGGCAACATGGCGATAAGTACACAAGCACTATATAAGCACAATAACAAAGAGGAAACTTTACTAACTCCAATACGTTATTTATAACTTACTCGTTCCGGTTTGCTTTATTGCCGTAGTGTAGATCTTTAACCTCGTATGTGGAGCATACCCGGTGAATTACCGAACGTCAAAAACAACTGCCCTTATCATGAACCACAACTGTCGCCTCCACATTTTGCCACACATGTATGCGAAAAGTCATTACACTGTTTAAAATGGGCTGGGACAGAATACCATAACGCCAGCTGATAATGATACTCCACCCCAGGGCTAAGAACAATTCGGTAGCAATCACCTCGCAGTGTGTTTAATTCAAAGAGCCACATTACCTTGAAAGGTAAAGTATACGACGTATTCATTGCTGCGATGGCCTGACTGTTAGACATAAACCGTCGAATGCAGTGGTGACTTGTGTTTCGGTCCAAAACGTTTGATCTGCCAAACACCATTGGGTTGTTTTTACATTATGCCCGTGCGAGTTCTTTTCAAATTCATTTTGCTCGTACACACATTTGTTTGCTCACATGTCAGACGGTTTACACCAAGCTCTTGGTGCATGCACAGGGAAGAACTGGAATTTGTTTTGAGGCGAGTGCTTCGTGACTTTATAAACTGACTTTTCATAACGGCCATGATTTACTGGGGTGTGGGTGTTTAGGAGTTTAACGTCCTTCTCCACCACGTAAGGGTGATATCAAAGACGGGGCAACGAGAAAAAGGCCAGCACAAATATTTGGCCCCAGCCGGGATTCGAACTCACGACCCGAGCATTGAGAGTCCAACGCTCTACCATTCGGCTATCCCGGCTCCCCCCATGATTTACTGATCAGTCCTAGTAGACAGTCGTCTAACAAGACAATGTCTGTGTGTGTACGTGGATCACATCACTGTGCCGCCTTGCGCGAAGCAAGGTGCGTTTATTAACACCAGGTATGGAATTCTGCAAAAGCTACTTATGTTTGCCAAATGTCGTGTAACGAATGTGACAGTGCCTTGTACTCAGTTGGTCGGCTGGTTGCTGCAGCTCAACGTCTTTCCTCCACAACCGGCTCTACCAGCTTTCCTATACTCAATATTGGCGCTATGCTGAGATTTTTCCTATGTAAAAATACTTTGGGGGAAGTACAGTGAAGTCCGGCTGTAGTGATAGACCCATGTAGTGATAGTCCGGCTGTAGTAATAGAATTTCTTGGTCCCGGTCCCAGTTGTTCATGTTCTTTGTTAACTTAGTCCGGTTGTAGTGATATTTTTCAGGCCGGATATAGTGATAGTCCGCTTGTAGTGATACTATTTTCAAGTCCCGGGGAAGCTAAAGTCCGACTGTAGTGATAATGTTCGAGAGTAATCTCCCTTTACCAAAATGGCGAGCAAAAAATTTGGGTTGGCACGGCTATTGTTTTCGACATAACAATTTTAATACATGTAGTTACATGTTGTATCTTTTAGCCTGTGTTTGAAGTTTCAATCCAAAGAATTGGATAGTGTTTGCGTTAAAAGGAAGTATGTACTTGTACATGTGTACATTTTTATTTTTTCATTTGTTACTGATTAAAGACTAAATTTCATTCCTAAAAAATCTGACGATTTTTCATTTAACCCGTATTTCTAAGTGGCCCTTCTCTCTCTCTCTCTCTCTCTCTAAAACACACACACACACACACACACACACACACACACACACACACACACACACACACACACACACACACACACACCGGCTGTTGAACTGCGGCTAGGACGGGGGTAGGTTAACACAGGACATTTGCAAGCCTGACAAAGACGACAGAAGAAACGTCACAAAACGAAATCAATAGTGGTTCCAAAATCACCTTATTACTGCCTTGAGGCTAGTTTACCAAATGTGCCGCCGCATGTGGCAATAAAAGCTTTGAAGATATCACTACAACTACAAGCGATTGGCCGGATGTAGTGATAAAACCTACAAAAATATCACTATAACCGGACGTCCGGATGTAGTGATAAAACCTACAAAAATATCACTATAACCGGACATCCGGATGTAGTGATAAAAAAATTTGGTCCCGAGGGCTATCACTACATCCGGACTTCACTTTATCACAATTTCGTCAAAGCATACACTTGACTTCCAATGGCTATGTAGGTAAGGCCCAGTATTGAGACAAGGCCTGTGTGTGCATGGGTGTAGAAGCATGGTAGGGTCACATTTTTGTTTTGGTCGTTGTTTTGCTAAGGTGCACAGGATTTATCCAAACTGTCAACAGCACGGAGAGTCGTGTAACAGGGAAGGACTTGACAATGTTTGCATAGTTTCGGTGGCTGATTGTTTTGGGCGTTAATGTCGTTTTTCACCAGTTGAAATGTCGCACCTAATTCAAACCGAACCACTAGATTATAATATTATCCGTCTGAACCCTGAAAGACTCCCATCGTCACAAGCTGTAGCCACCTAACAGTCACAAGTACGCCGTATACACACAGCGTTGCTGGAGGTGCACTCGAGCAGAAAGCAGAGAGACATGATCGAGACTCGACCTTCATGACGGATATACAACAGGGTATACAAACTGTCTGTGACAAGGTCCTCGCACAAGGCAAAACGTTTAAATGCAGTATAGAAAAGCTACACCATTCAAGTCTTGTAGCGTCATGCAGAGTTAACTGAACCATTACGGAGACAAAAATGAGAAAAAAACGCATTGCAAACGGGAAAAACATGGCTGGCAAACTATCAATGACAAATGTGAGTAGAAGATTGACAAACTGAAAGTATACAACCCAGTATGATTAAAACAGATTCTGCGATCATTGAATCCACTGAAATAAAGAAAGTGGTGGTGACGACGACGACGACGCCAATGATGACGACGACGACGCGAATGATGATGAGGAAGATGATGATGATGATGATAGTGAAAAGGAAGTACTGATGATCATGATGAGGATAATTATTACATAGCGCTGCCTATCTTACAAGGATTCGACAAAAACAAAACAAGTCAACTTCACTGTGTTACGAGTAATCAAACAAACACATAAACAAACAAACAAACACACACACATAAACAAACAAACAAACAAACACACACACAGACAAACAACAACAACAGCAAAACGTACAGGCGTCCTAGCATGTACGCATTCAGCACATTACTTGAAAATTGCCATGTCTCAAATAAAACAGTCAAACCATAAAATGTCCGTTTCAGTTTTTGACATACCTATTTGTTGAAACTGTTGTCCACAGCATGGTGTGAGCAAGGCAGAAAATGTCGCTGAAAACAGCAACGACAACCACCTGCCTGTCGCCATACTGAATGTGATTCTGTGAAGTTGCGATCCCCACTCAACGCTCAACCAGGAAGAAGAAATTCATATGCCCGTAGCTTGTGTTCGTGCTTTGCGACTGTGCACACGATCTGTTTTCCGGCGTTTTCAATTACAGCTGACGCATGTCTGTGTATACATTGTGTGTCGTTACAAAACCGTACACTTCCTGCAATAATGAACTAACATCAACGCACATATATTAGATAGAAAACTTACACACACACACACACACACAGAGACACACACCACCACCACCACCACCACATCACACCACACCACACCACACCACACCACACCACACACACACACCACCGCACGAACGCACGCACGCACGCATACATACATTTTCAAAAGTACTTGTACATGTACCTGTAATTTATCGTTTCGAAGTACGTGGGATGTTGGGTGGGACCTCTGTTATCGTCTACCCTGTAAACTCTGTATGTCATTGTTGTGCAGCATGTGATGTTGCTGTTGAAATCTGTATAAACCGCAGCCATCGTGTAGCTCCATCTAAGTTACATTACCAGGTAACAATAACAACCTGGCAAAATGACAAAGCCAGAGATTGTTCATTCATTGCAGCATTTACATTACAAAAACTCGAGTACGCATTGTGAACATAGGAGTTTGAATTCAACCCCTGATGACCTAAACTAGACGGCGCATCAAGTTTTCCTCACCAGGCAGAGTCAAAGTTCATTTGTATATCATGCACTCACCGGTCCATATCTTGCTTTCAAGTGTGTGTGTGTGTGTGTGTGTGTGTGTGTGTGTGTGTGGTTGCGTGCTTCGTTTCCTGATACAAGCATGCCTCCTCGACCTTTGAAACAGTTGAAAAATAAAGATTCGTTGTCATTGTATATGTGCATTATTTTTTTTAGCTTTAGTTGTACCAGACACCGGAAATCAGAGATCGGATACAGCGAGTGTTTTATCCTCATCATCGACACCATCAGGATCTGTGTGCTATGATAGAACTGGCTGCTTTGTTGACGTGTCAGGTCGGTGGCATTTTGTTTCTTCGAAAACGAGTGAAACAGCGTGTTTAGGGGATGATCTGACATTCACACCGTTAATCCAGTTTCAATAATTCATGTGATTGATGAATGTAGGGACTAAGCCGCATAGCACCGTAACACTGCGATAAGTACACAAGCACTATATAAGTTCGATAACAAAGAGGACACTTTGTTGGCTTCAAATCGTTGTCTAACTTGCGCCTTACGGTTCGCTTTTTTTTAACCACGATTGCCATAGTGTTGATGTTTTACCTCGTATGTTGAGCATACCTGGTGAAGTACCTAAAGTCGGAAACAACTGCCCTTATCATGAGCCACCACGACTGTCGTCTCCGCATTTTGCGACACAAGTATGCGGAAAGTCTGGTACACAATCTGGCATACCGTCCTTTTCATGCAGTCAGCAGTCCACTTCAAACAACCTTATCGTGCACAGATAAGCTGTGGAGATAGCGATTGATCAGTTATTGATTGATCAGTTATCGAACACCCAAAACTTCCGTGTAAGTAGAAAACTGCCATGAATGATAGGTCTCATGCCTTTGGAATGTATCTCAAACACCCATGCCCCACTGTATTAAATCTAGGTGCCAACGCATGCAGAGAGTTATTTCATTGGACTGTTGTACAGGTAAAATGCCTTTATCAACAAACTCTTTTAAGTTCTGATACAGCATGCTTTTCACAACTACCGACATGATGGGTAGAAATCAAAAACAACAACAGCCTGTGTTTTCAGATGATCCTTTTGATTTTGCTAACACTTTGAACAAATTTTATGCCAGATTTGACACCCATGACTTCCGCGATGAATGTGACAAATTGTGTCAGTCTCTTGTACCGTGTCCTATAGAACTAGATGAAAATGATGTTATCAGATGTTTCTCACGTATAAATCCACACAAAGCCCCCGGGCCTGATGGCCTGCGTGGTCGTATACTGAAGGTTTGTGCAGAACAACTGGGTCCATTTTTCACTCGTGTTTTTCAGTGGCTGCTGGATTGCCAAATCATGCCTGAGTCATGGAAAATGGCAACCATCATTCCAGTGCCCAAGATGCCTGGGGCTACAGCAATGAAAGACTTTCGTCCCGTGGCGCTTACCTCCGTAGTTGCGAAATGTATGGAGAGAATTGTGTGTAACAAACTGACTGTGTCTGTGGCCGATCACTTGGATCCTTTTCAGTTTGCCTATAGGGCCGGTAGGGGCGTAGAGGATGCAACACTCACCTTGCTTGATCTCATTGCTAGCCATTTGGACAAAGCTGGTACTTCTGTCAGGGTTCTCTTCATGGATCTGTCCGCTGCCTTTAATACCATTCAGCACCACATTCTTATTCAGAAGCTTTTAGACTTAAATGTTAATTCAGACATCGTTCTCTGGATCAGAAATTTTCTGTGTGATCGACCACAGCGTGTCTGTGTGAGAAATAGTTCTACTGTTCATGATGGCCTGTTGATGAACGAACATGTGTTGTCTGATCAGATTATTTTGAACACTGAAGCCCCTCAGGGGTGTGTACTTTCCCCAGTATTATTTTCTCTCTATATCAATGACATTCAATGTAAAGACCCAGTTCTTACTCTTCTGAAATATGCAGATGACATGGCCCTTGTGGGTTGCTTGAAAGATGAGTCCTCTCTGTCACAATATTTCCTACAGGTTGATCTCTTGAGTGATTTGTTGAAGTCACGGTTTTTAGAACTTAATGTTGGAAAGACTAAAGAACTTGTTCTTGGAAACACACAAGGAAGGGACTCGTTGAAACCGATTATCATAGATCAGAAAGAAGTAGATGTGGTTGATTGTTTCAAGTACTTGGGTAACAGTATTGATCAAAAACTGTCTTTCATTGATCATGCATTGAGTCTGTACATAAAATCACAACAGCGTCTTTTTCTACTCAGAAAGCTCAAAACTTTTGATGTCAGTCCACATGTCCTTCAACTTGTTTACAGAAGCCTTATTGAAAGCATTCTTTCCTTTAACATCACAGCTTGGTTTAGTCTCTTGTCCGTGAAGCAGAAAACAAAGCCTGGTAGGGTAGTAACCACTGCTAGTAAACTGATAGGCCAAAATCAAAAACAGCTGTCATCTTTGTATGAATCTGCCCTTGTTAGGAAAGCAAATCAGATAAACAACGACCGTGATCACCCTCTTAATCCAGCCTTTCAGAAGCTTCCGTCCGGCAGACGTTTTAAAGTCCCACTAGCACGTAAAAACATGTACAAGAAGTCGTTTGTCCCATCTGCCATCACCGTGTTAAACGGTTTGCGTTAGTAACCTTGTGCACTTGGGATGGGGGTGGGGGTGGGGGGAGAGAGAGAGAGAGAGAGAGAGAGAGAGAGAGAGAGCTGTTTTTGTTGTTAAACAGTTTTAGAGTTTGACATTATGTATAATTACTTGTTTTAAATTGTCCTGAAGTTTTGTTTGACCTCAACGTTTAACCCTATTTTATTGTTTTTATGCTTTATACCAAGATCTTTAATGACTGTATTTTATCTTATCTGTGACAGAGCATCAAGTGAGTCCAAAGAAGATTTTCTGTTTTTAGAGTCTTTCTTAAACAGACAATAAAGTATTTTGAATTGAATTGAATTGAATGCTGAGGCCTATCTAGGACACAGCGATTATTCAATACCACAGTAACAACTTTATTCATCCATAGAATTCTTCTAGTGCGGCAATGAAACAAGGTTATTAGTAGTACACTTATTGAACCCGTGTTCCTAGTAATGGGACAGGATTACTGCCACGACAAAATTAATGTAGTCCTGAGAAAATGTTTATTTGTGATTTTTTTTTTACTCAGGAGGAAATCCCCGGGAAGTCAGCTTGTGTTACACCGGTAACGCGCTGGTCCAACAACCGGTTTGACTTGCGGCTGAGAGAGAGAGAGAGAGAGAGAGAGAGAGAAATGAAATGAAATGAAATGAAACTTTGAAATGAAATGAAATGAAATGAAACTTTATTTGTCAACGGTAAAAGACATTGGTCCAGTGGTCCAGTTTTCATTCTTGCCGTTGCTAATGCTACACACACACACACACACACACACACACACACACACACACACACACACACACACACTCTCTCTCTCTCTATCTACTACTGACGTCCGCTCACACTGCAGACACGACATACAAAAGGATATAGGTATCAAATGCAAAACACATGAAAGGTAAAGGCACAGTATATAAGCAACACATACAGGAAACAGTATATATAGGTATCAATACACACACACTATTCATGTACCAACATGAGTGGTCGGATGCATGGTGTTTACGGCAGTGGTTGCGAACCCGCATGCATTAGATGTTTGAAGAGGCTGCTCTTAAAGGAAGAGAGTGTTCTGGCGTTTCTAATATGGATGGGAAGTGCATTCCAAAGTGCACTTCCAGAAAAAGTTAAACTGGTTTTGTAGAGATCTATTCTAGGGCGAGGAACCCTCAGGTATAGCCCCAGTCTGGAATGATGGGACATTAGTTCTGAAGTTAGACATCTAAGGTATGGTGGACTTAATTCCTTGCACATTTTGTATACAAGGACACCCTTATTAAACTGAAAATGTTGTTTTAAGGGGAGTATTTCTAGCGCATTGAGTTTTTGATCTGTTGACAGTGCTGGGTTTGGTAAGATCAGCTTTGCAGCTCTTCTGTGCAAAGAGTTCAGCCTCTTCAAATGAACGTCACCTGAACCATCCCATACTGTCGAGGAATAATCGATATGAGACTTAATGTGGGCGTTGTAGAACATTCTACGAGTCTCAGTGGTAGTGATGGACTTCAACCGGGACAATAAGTAGAGATTTTTGGAGACAATTTTACAGACATTGCTGATGTGCAGCTGCCACTGAAGTTGATTGTCAACAGTTAGCCCGAGCAGACTATCCACATAGAAGGACCGCCGACTGAGCCAGCCAGCGGCAGCAGTGCCAGCCTCCGTCTAGCAGCGCCGAACCAGCAATCAAAACTTCCGGTTGCATTGGACCGCGTGGTGTACAGCCGCGTGGATGAGCGTGTTTGTGTTGGCATCGTTAGGAAAATGGGAGGTGCTAACTGTTCAGTTGTAGGTTGCCACGCATCTAAAAAGCAGAAACAGAGGCCTCTGTTTTGTTCAAGTACCAAGGAAAGGTGTAAATGATGAGTGGAGAAACAAACTTCTTCATATCATCAATCGATGTGACGAGAGGTTCAATCCGGACACCGCACACATTTGTTCAAGGCATTTTGACGACACATACTTCACAACTGGTAAGTACATGTAAAACACTTCTTACTGCATGTTTACTTCATGTTGCTTTTACTGTATTTCCATTGTTTGCACTTGTTCATTTCATGCTACTGGACTTGCCATGTGTGTGTGTATCAGCACTATCAGTGCCGTGTGTGGGGGCTACCAGTACATGTACCGGGCAGTTTAGCCAGGAATTGAGGAAAGTGTAACTGAAAAGACCTTGAAATAAGTTCTGATCTATGTAAAAGCTTCAGGCCATTTCACATTTAGTATTAATTCTCTTTCTTTCTCATACACACACACACACACACACATTTGAACAGAACACAAAAAAGTACTTCATCAGTGCTTGTTTCAATTTCTCTTTGCTAATCACAGTGTACGTGATTTAGTATTTATGTATTGTTCAGGGCCTCAATATTTGATCATAATTATATACAGTATATATCGCATGGTGGTAGGTGCAAAATCTACACTGTACATGGAAATGAACAGAGACTGTACTGCAAGTCTGAGCTCCCAACAAGTATAACAATGAAAACAGCCATGTGCTTGTACTAGTCCTGTAGTGATTGATCCATTTTCTCCAAAGTATAACTAATTGGTTTTTTTTAATAACAGGTCCAACTGGAAGAAGGAAAGTCATCCCTGGGAGTATCCCAACGAGAAATCTACCTTCCAAGTCAATTGAAACTCCCAAGTTACCAGAGAGAAAGCCACCTGTAAGTCACACTCTTGTCAAACTTGAAAATTTTTGTACATGTAACTTGATCATGTCAAGGATGCATAGTAATCATAATATATGCATACACCAGTATATATATATATACTCGATGAATGTGTAGTATGGCATTAACTTCATAAAAATTTCTATTTTCTACATGTCTATTTAAATAGAATATTGATGTGGCTGCAGTGAAACAACTGACTACACGATCCCTTTCTCATTTGTTTCACATTTTGAATGTTTGCCATCCTGCCTTCATTGCAGGTGCCCCGTGAGCAGCCCCCACTTCCACAGAGAGTGTACTACTTCAACCTGGGTGATGTCAGGAGGGACATGAGGAAATTGCCACATCAATGGACAGTGCTTGAAGACAAGCAGGACATGATTGCCTTGGGTGTAGTACAGGACTGTACCGTCACTATTAGAGTGAATGTTTTGCATGATTTAGCCACTCAAGTACACATCATGGGTGGCATGTCTGTGCCACACGTCTGTCAACATTTGGAGACAGTTCGCTTGGGAGACTTCCTCTCTCATTTAACAACATTAAAAACATGCACCGGTGTAACAGCTCCTGAACTACAACGGTTCGTCCAAGTACCAAATTGTACAAACCACACATTTTATTTGCACGTTACAACTGGCTTTGCGAATGGGGTGGTAAATCAGACTACTTGTGTCAGGTCAACAGGGTGCCTTGGTCTGGTACAAGGCGAGGTATGTTCGGAGTGCCAGAAAATAAGAAAGAAACTGGAACAAAAACTTGAAAGAAACAAAGCAAAGGAGACAGAACCATTAAAGAAAAATGATCCCCTTCATACTGTCTCCGCAGAAAGACTAAAAAGGGAACTGAAAGAATCCAGGCAAAGAGAGAAAGCTCTAAGAGCAGAAATTGAATCTTTCAAACAAAAACTTGCCACAGAGTCAGTTACTGTTGATGAAAATCTACACAAAGACATGGTGGATATTATTTCCCAACATGACATTTCTGACACAGTCGAACCCATTAACCCCTTGACCAAGCTGTTTTGGAAAGAACAGAAAAAGGCCTTTGAGGTTAAGGGACCAAAGGGGATGAGATGGCATCCCATGATGATCAGGCTGGCATTACTTCTGCACAGTAGGGGGCCTTCTGCATACGATACACTGAGAGGTGTGCTAAAGCTACCAAGTGAATCAACCCTTCGTGACTACACCAATTACATTCATCCTAAAGCAGGTTTTCAACCTGAAGTTCTAGATGAGATAAAGACAGCTGCTAGTAAGTTAGCTGATAATCAGAAGTTTGTCGTTCTTCTTCATGATGAAATGACAATCAAAGAAGACCTTGTTTTTGATAACAAGAGCGGTGAAGTTGTTGGGTTTGTAAACATTAACAACTGGTCACAAGCACAAGATACCAACACCAAGTCAGTAGCCACTCATGTTTTGGTTTTCTATGTTGTGGGACTGAACAGCAGTTTAAAAGTCAGTATGGGTTTTTTTGGTACCCGTACAGCAACAGCAGATGCAATGTATCCCATTTTCTGGCAGGCAGTTGGTTTCCTGGAGGCCAAATGTGGTTTGAAGGTCATTGCCTCAACTAGTGATAAGGCCTCACCAAATCAGCGACTCTATCAGCTACATGGAGACAAAACAGAAATATGCTACAAAACTGTAAACTTCTTTGCACTAGACAGATTCATTTATTTCTTCTCTGACGTTCCCCACCTGATGAAAACTGTCAGAAATAATCTACTGAAAAGTGGTCCTGGAAAGTCAATGTATCTGTGGAAAGATGGCAAAGACATGGTCTGGCAGCACATAGCAAACATCTACTATAATGACAGATCAAGGCAGTTGGTGAGAACCAAACTCACAAGAGAGCACATTTTCCCCACTGGTCGAACTCTCATGAATGTCAAGTTAGCTGTGCAGGTTCTCAGTCGGACTGTGGGTCTTGTGCTCAGACAATTTGGAAGTGAGGATCAACAGGAGACTGCTGAGTTCATTCTTAGAATGGACAGGTTTTTTGATTGCCTCAACACTAGGTCTCTTGAAGGAGAGGAAGCAGCTACAAAGAAAAAGCCAGATTTGAAGCCATACAGGGATGTGAACGATGTCAGATTTCATTTCCTTGATGAGTTCTTAGCATATTTAAATAACTGGAAACACTCGGTTGAAACAAGACCAGGAAACTTCAACAAATCTGACAGAGCAAAGATGTTTCTAACTCATCAGACATTCAAAGGTTTGGTGATGACCATTGAGTCCTTCAAAGAAGCCACTCGTTACCTTCTAGCGAATGGTGTTGACTTTGTCCTCAGCAACAAATTTTGTCAGGACCCCCTGGAGGCCCACTTTGGAAGACACCGAGGCCTCAGCAGGAGGAGTGAAAACCCAACCATGCACACCTTTGGGTATCAAGAAAACAGAATCAGACTGCAAAGATCACTTGCAATGACAGTTCAGCCACAGGGGAACATTGAGAAAAGTAAAAGAACAAATGACACAGTTATCATCAGCAACAGCCCTGTTAAAAAAGCCAAACACTAGTACTATTTCAAGTACTTCAGCCTGCTGTATGATGTATCATTCAAAAAACCTGATCCTGTTACTACTAGCAGCTCATAGTGAAATTATTTTTCTGGTCAAAACACTTGTTCAGTATGATTGAAAAATCCATTGCTAGTTGCAATAATGTGTTATGTGGGCGTTTTACACAGTTGCTTCACATTTCAAGATGTTAGCTACTTTTAGACATTTTCAGTTGCTTTCGGATGCCCTTCTGTTTGGACGAGAGCTGATTCTTAGCCCTGTATTTGTCCATGAACACTTTACACTGGTGGTGTATTCTTATTTTGAAAAAAAGCCTGAGCATGTTTTCAAAAATGTCTTCCCTTTCTTCTTCAGTCGCAAGACACTTGTACGTGCATGAGTAGAACGTGGATGTTAAATCCTGGTTGTTCATACAAGCACCCATGAACTTTTCACGGGCACTGACGTTGTTACCGTGACGTCTAAACTCCATCTCCATCATCTCCATACACTGTATGACTCCTGGTTTTACGTAGGTAAGGCCTCCCCTGTCCAACAATGAAGTAAGGGAGGCACTTGATCCTTCCTGTGAGGGTTTTTCACCGCACAAACTGGCAATCAGTAATAGCTTGCCTTCCTGGTCATGGCTGCTGGCTGTTAGTTTATTTTTAATGGAGCACACAATGCTGCCACCAATGTACTGGAGAATGTCTCTTTCCTCACTTGTCACACTGTCTGGTTTGGAGTCTGTGGCTGCTGCAGTCTGGCCATAATTGATTGTTTTTAAGTGTTCAAAAATTGTCAGGCACAGTAAAAATATGTCACCTGACACCATTCCAAACTCCTCCACCAAGTAAGGAATTTTCACCAGCAGCGTTTTGTGGAAGTTGGCTGTAGCTCGTTCAGCTGCAGCACTCGGAAAACGGCCTCTTGGCACAAGGCAGGTCTGAAGGAATGTTAACTTTTCATGGGAATCCAGTTTACCTAGATAACAGTCAGAAAAAAAAAAAAACATTTGCAATATAAATAAAAATAATAATGCAAATATGCACACAAAAAATAATATGTTCTCTTACTTTAATATTTTTTTCAAACGCTGTGGCCCATTCTTTTTGTTGTTGATGAATTCATATTATAACCATGTACCAGATTATACATGCACAAATATGTTTTGCCTATGTTAGTGTATAATTATGCACATGTTAATGTTCATTCATACTATGTATGTTAAATGACATGTAGCTTCATTAAAATGCAGTGCAACATTCTTTCCAACCATCAAATTTGTGTGTGTGTGTGTGTGTGTGTGTGTGTGTGTGTGTGTGTGTGTGTGTGTGTGTGTGTGCGCGCACGTCACACGTAAGACATAATATGCAAACCTGCAATATCTTGAATGGCTTTCTGGGATTCCTCTGTCAGGCACTGATTCTCAGTCAAGGACTGAAATACTTCAGCCAGTAACTCTCGAGAAATCTGAAGTCAATGAAAACAAAGGTGGCCCAAATCAGTACTTGTATGTACATAAACTGAAATTATGCGTACCACTACCAGTCAAACTATCTCCAGTCACTCTTTTGGAGCAGTTCTTCAGGTCTCACAACTCAACACTGAATAAAACTTAAGACTACACATATTTTATGTATGCATTCATGTCCAGTTCAACTTAAATGCACTGATCACACATCAAATGCATAAAAACTGCTGTTACTGAAACTCACAGAATTAACAATATATCATTCTGGCCAATAAGATTCCATTTTCTGCTTGGTGTTACCTATCTTCACAAGTCAACTGGACTTATGATTATGTTATGTAATTTAGTACAGTCACCACAGTGATACTCACATGCTTCAGCTGACTCTGATGTTGAGAAGAGGTTGAGGCTTCAGTATCATCAAACTCGTCTGGCTCCTGTGTAAAATCATTTTGCTTAAAACTTAATTTGACAAACGAAGACAAGGAACACAACAATACCGCTCTCATGAATAACTACATCTAATCTAAACAAACGTCTAAAACAGCTGTAAGTTGGGTGCTGACAACTACGTGTGTAGACATGACTAACAGTGACCGGCGGTCAGTGTAAACTGACCATGCACACTGCGAAATTCGATGAAAATGACCACAAAACATCTGCTCCACAGCAGAATATTATTGTCTCATACACGAGCAAGTACATGCAATACTTTTACGACCCTAAAAATGCTCCAAACAAACAACAAACCTCAAGGATGGTCGCAACGTCGAACTCTGTCGTAGCCATTTTGGAGAACCGGAAGTAAACTGAGCCGCTTCGCGGCGCGTGTGCTCGCGGCGCGAGTGCGCTAACAAGCATTGCGCTGGCTGGCACGGTCAGTCAGCGGTCCTTCTCTGTGTATGGTCTCTGGCCCGAGTAAGCGATGCTGCGCTACCTGTTTAATCTGTTTGCCGTTGATGGACAAATTTAGGGACAGGGGGGCCAACTGGTGTTTTTGGCGTGTGGTAAGTACCATGCACTCGGTTTTAGATGGGTTCAGTACCATGGCATTCGTAGCACACCAGCTTGAAACTTCATGTAAACTTTGATTTAGACGTTGACTGACGACCTCAATGTTTTTATCAGGGGTGTGGATAGTTGTGTCATCGGCAAACATGTCACATGTGATCTCACTAGTAAAATGGAAAGGAAGATCATTAATGAAAATACAAAAAAGCAAAGGTCCTAAGACAGAGCCCTGGGGAACGCCATATTTTACTAAACCTTCATTAGAGTAACATCCATTTAGCAGTACTTTCTGTCTTCTCTCCACTAAGTATGATTCAAGGAATGGTACAGCACTAGAATTACAAAGATACTGACGCAGTTTTGTCAGTAGTACAGTGTGATTTACTAAGTCAAACGCTTTCTTAAAGTCGAGGAAAATTGTTCCAGTAATTTCTGATTTGTTAACAGAAGTTAGCCAGGTGTCTACTAATCTGGATAAGGCGGTATGGCATGAGTGTCCAGGGCGGAATCCGGATTGGAATGGGTAAAGCAGTCCACGTTTTTTCTAAATACTGAAGAAGGTGTTTGTGGACATGCCTTTCTAGTGGCTTTGATAAAGTTGAAAGGAGAGAGATAGGTCGGAAGTTATTGACATCCGTGAGATCCTTTGTTTTAGGTAGGGGGATTACTTTGGCATTTTTAAACTCAACTGGGAATGCGTTATGCTGAATACAAAGGTTATATATGTATGTAATGGATTCAACAATGTACGGGGCAGACAACTTGAGGACTTTAGGGCTTATTTCGTCTTCTCCAGACGATTTTTTATTTTTCATTGAACTAATAAGTTTCCCTACCTCGTGCACTGCTAGAGGGGGTATACAAAACGTTCCAGCTGTTCTTTGCTGACAAAAGTTAAGTAATGATTGGGGGCAAGTATAGTGAGGGGAATCATTGCTGGAAGGAACAAGCGATTCTGTTACAGAAATAAAATGGTTGTTGAATGTGTCTGCGGTGATGCTAGAAGGGGTGGCTGCCGATTTCTTATTGCTACCTCTAGTGACTAAGTTTACGGCTCGCCATACTGAGGATGCGTCTTTTCCGTCTCTTATTGTACGATCACATAGATCCCGTTTAGCTTTCCTGACCATGTTCTTTACACGATTTCTTTGCTTTTTGTAATCACAAAAATGTTTCTGTTCTTTTAGCTTGTCCCTATATTTCATTGCCTGAATGATTTCCTGAGTGATCCAAGGGGATAAAGTGTTATTTTTTACTCGTTTTTGCTGTATCGGGGCATGCCTATCAAGTACATTGCTAAACAAACTATACCACTTTGAGACAGCTGATTGAGGATCAGTGTCATTGTAAACATGAGCGAAGGGAGTGTTGTGTAGTTCAGCAAGAAATGCTGCTTCATTAAACTGTTTGAAAGATCTGTAAGTGACTGTTGTGTGTCCACCTTTGTTGCTGATTGGAAGTGCCGATCGATGACCACGAGCAAATGACAGGATAGTGATCACTAACACTTAGATTACCAACCTGCACACCCGAGACAGTATCAGGTCGGTTAGAATAAATGTGGTCGATGAGGGTTGATGTGGATGCGGTGACTCTTGTAGGAGATTTGACTAACTGGTGAAGACCTAGCAAACTAATCGTACAATCCCATGCTGCATGAGGTTTAAACATATCAATATTAAAATCGCCCATTACAATTACGTCATTGTCAGGTAATCCTACATTTTCAACATTATGCAAAAAATCATCATACCAATCGAAGTTGGCAGCGGGGTTACGGTACATGAAACTAACAAACAATGGCCGAGTTTTGTGGCTTTTTACTTCTAACCATAAACATTCCACATCTGGAGTATCTAAATCCTGACGCCTGTGAACTAAATGTTGGATGGAGTGATGTATATAGACAGCAAGACCTGTCTGATCAGGGGAGCATGGATCACGACGAACAAGGGAAAAGTTTGGGACACTGGTGGCTTCATCGCTTATGTTCGGGTTTAGACGCGTCTCACTAAAGCCAGACAGATGGAATGGTTCAGGGTGGTTCAGATACAGACAAACATCAGACATCTTATTAAACAAATGATAAACATTCAAGTGGCCTAGGCGTAGGTCGTTACGCAGTTTGAATTGAGGCATTGTAGGTATATTGAATGTAAAGTAAAACTGAAAATAATATCAATAAAGGAAGTAAAAGGAGACGACAATCAATAAAATGATTATGTAAGCCAGATGATGACAAAAATCAGTGTATGCACAAGAAAATTGATACCCACGGATATGTAGAAGAGAAGGATAAATCCAGGGGTGAGTGTGCACAAAACTCACACTACAGTCCGGTTCGGCTAGGTAGGTAGTATCCGTGGGGTGGGAGTAATCCGGTAAGTGTACACACAGGTAGTTCACACTATCCACTTCGGATCACTATAGGAAGTCCAAGGGCACTGTAACGGCCACGCTTCGGCGATAGTTAACAAAACAAACTACTAACTGCAGATAAGTACTGCACAGGTGGGGATCGCACAGTTAATGCACCGTGTCTATTGACTGCACAGTAACACCGTTCGCACGCTGGACGAAGTATGAGGAGGATAATGTAGATGATAATGTGAATCACTGTAAGTGAAGTTGGACACAATAAATCCAGACCCCAGCCAGTCAGATAGATGACGTGATATGGTCACAGAGCTATCAACACGTATGAAACAGCACTACAGAGAATCACAAGCACCGCTGTAGTGTTATAGACACATACACTCCACGACAGGGTGGTACGATGTAGCACCAGAATACGGAATAGCGTGATGTAACACCACAAATTACGAGCACCGCTGCTGTAGGCGGAGCCAAAAGTGTTAGCACTCGTATATATCCACACAGCAATATTGAGAAGACACACCGAAGTTCACATACCGAATTCAGTCTACACAAGCTAAGTTATCTCAATACTGATGCTAGGCACACCAGAAGCGAGCGAGAGAGAGAGAGAGAGAGCATAAACATTTACACAAAGATAAAAATGATATCATGGAGACATAACACCGGGGTCTTGAAAATCCAATTGTGTAATTTTATTGTAAGTTTTTTTTTTTTTTTTTTTTTTGAATAGGCGATGGGCCCCGTGCTTCTTTTGCCAGATCAACAATATGTGCGGAAAACTTTCTTTGAAAAGTTATCTTCTAATTCATCGTATGTAACCCACCCCACATTGTACTAAAACGTGTACATGAGTGTATATTTCGTGTTGTTGAGTCTCTGTATGCACCAGTAAACAGTACTGTATCATTACATTTAGGCAAACGCCGAGGCGGATTTCCGCTGTTTCGGGCATGAGGGCTTGCGCTGTTGTACATTCTACTCTATTCTAGTGTGTGTGTGTGTGTGTGTGTGTGTGTGTGTGTGTGTGTGTGTGTGTGTGTGTGTGTGTGTGTGTGTTTTAAGAAATAGTTGCAGTTTTCCAAGTTTAGTATTTGTAGTTTAGCAAGGACAAGATCTAACAAGATGGCCACCAGCCCAGTATGTTGTTTCCATTCAGTGACCTGCTGTCGTCGTGGTCGTTGTGTCATGTATGCTGCCAGCGCGCACACCGTCGTACGCAAGCTCTCTGACATTTAAGCATGTTGACATAAAGTACCGGAAACCCTTTCCGTACCTCTTTGAAGCCCCAAACACACGAGGTCGTGTTAGCTCGCTTACCTGGTTGACGTCACTAACTTTCTGACGTATGCGAGGTTCTACATAGGTGAATGAATTCTTGTAACAAAGTCATTCCCCTTTGACAGAGTTACTTCCCGCAGGCCTGATTGACAGGTGACAGACGATTGCTTACTGGTATCGGAGAAGAGAAACACTGACCCACTCTCTCTCTCTCTCTCTCTCTCTCTCTCTCTCTCTCTTTCGAGTGCAGCGAAAATCAGTTCAAAAAGGTAAACTCCGTTCACCGGCGCGCTGTCAAACTCTTACACTCGGGTAATTCTAGTACCGACCAAAAGTTTAAAGTCCTCAAACTTCTACCTCTAAAACGGCATCTGGAGTTTAACAAATGCTTACTGATGCACAAAATTGTTTACTACAAAGCCCCAACATATCTTCATCAACTATTTAATTTCGAACATGATAAACAGCACAACACAAGGAACAGTCTGCTCCCAGTGCCTCGTCCAAGGGTTGATATATATAAAAGTAGCCTGTCTTTCTCAGGGGCATCCATATGGAACTCTTTACCACTGAGTATTCAAAACGTTTCCAAATTCATAAACTTCAAACAAATATACTACACGATACGCTTATCTGAACATATACATAGAAATGTGTTACATACATGTTTTGAAATATTAGAGACGACTGTAAAGTTCTTTTTTGGCACACAGCCAGTATCATCAGCACATGCCACGTATGTTTTGATTTGTTTATCGTGTGTATTTTTCTCTCTCAGAAGTACGTTCGCTGCACCATACACGTCAGCATCGATGACGCACGTTTTCTTACGTCATTGTCAGAGTTACACTTGCAAAATCGTCTCTGCGGGAGATCAGCAGTGTCGTGCATTTGTAACACAGAGGCTTACCTATTTAGCCCGTCCTATGATGTTGTTTCCATTACTATGGAAACAACATAAAAACGAAACAAAAAGCAAAACCAAATTTAAAAAAAAAACTAACAACAAAAACAACAACAACAAAAGAAACTAGCCCCGAACAACAAGAAACATACAAACAAACCGAAAAGCCAACCCTCAAATCCCATCCCCCGAAAAAAAAAAAAAAAATCGTGCTCCCGGTCATAATTCGAACTTACACCCCGAGTATGACCGATGATGTGTTGCGAACTCTCCTCAACTTACTGGCTTCTCCTGAAAAGCCGCGGACTTCCACCGGCTGTAGTGACGCCGCTCCCAGGTTGTTTTGGGCAGTCACCTTGACCACATAAGGCGTGTAGATGTTGTTCACGTGCACTTTCCTCCGTCCAACTTGCCAGTCGTACTCAACATGACTCTGCTCTTTCTGCGACCCCTCCTCTCTCCACGTGATGACGTAGTGAAATCCTGGACCATTGTGCTCCAGTCTGCCCATGGACTGGAGGTAAGACATTATGTAGACATTACAATGTTGCAGATACAGCTACAGATAGTTTTCGTGCTATTTGATATATACATGTACACATAGACACATATATACGTCACAGGAATGTGGCACTCCATACACGCATACAAATAAGACATAACGGAAATGGTTTCCTCAACACAATTTCAAAATAAATGACATTTCAAATTTCCACACTTGAAAAGCAGAGCTTACCCTTCTCACCACGTGACTGTAATACGTCAAAATAATGCCCAATGTGTGAGAGAGTGCGTGATTCGCGTGAGCCAACGGGTTGGGTTCGGTATCAACCGCTTAGTAGTAGTAGTAGTAGTAGTAGTGGTAATAGTATTATTTTATTACACAAGCGGTGGTTCATAAATAGATCAGAGCGAGCGCGAGATATGTACGAAGCAGAATTTCGCAACAGAAGCCAAAATGGCATCTTACGTGTTACGCAAATGTTTTCCTTGGAAGGCACAGCAAAACTAAATAATCATATAATTATACAGAACAGAGTTTTGCAACACGAGTGACAAATTAACCTGATGGGGTCAGTTTTAGGAACTTTGTGTTTTCGGGTTCATAAGCAACTAACACAACTTTTCTGACAGTTTCAAGACTGAATGTAGTTTATAAACATGTAAAAAGTGACCTCATAATACAACAACGCGGTATCGGCGTGATTCGCAGGTCAGATTTTACTGATCATTTTATAAAAATGCAAGATTTCAACAAACGTATCTCAGGCCTTCACCACGCTACAGAAATACTTTACCAAAACAAAGCTTGTTTCCAGAGAAGCAAATACAGTCGAACCTGCCAAGGCGGTCACCTGTATAAGCCAAACCACTGTCTAACCTGGTCACCCCAGACGATCCCCTGACACACTAGCTGTTGACATGACACCCTGGATAACCCGGTCACCTGTCTAAGGCGGTCAGTTTGACCCAGTCCCTTGGGTGACCGCCTTACACAGGTTTGACTGTAGTTCCATATGCCCCAAATCATCCTTTGTCCCCCTTTTATGGGATTTAACCCATCGGGCATTCTTCTTTAAAAATCATAGAAAATAATAAAAAAAGGAAACAAAGTGAAAGCCCCCCCCCCTCCAAAACTTAAAAAAAAAATCCAGAGAACAACAACAACAACAACAACTACAACAATAGGAGCTTTACCCAATTTCATGAATCGACTCAAAGCGCCGCGAACTGAACCCAACACGCACCCTCACGTAAATCACACGTATTGTCTCACACACTGGACATAAACGCAATACAATCACGCGGTGCGAAGGGTCGCCTCAGCCATTAAAATTTCGGAATTTAGAATTGCATTTATTTTTTTAATTTTTGTGGGCTTAACATTTCTAAAGCAACAACAAACAACAACAACAACAACAAAACCACCAAAAGAACAAAAAACAAACAAACAAAAAAACCCACAACAACGAGTCATGAAACAAAGAAACAAACAAAACCAAACAGGACAAAACAAATCAAATCAAATCAAATCAATCAATCAAACAAATACAAAAAATCCCTCAAACAACAACGAAAAAAAAAATCCAAAAACAAACAAACAGCAACAACCACCACACCACCACCACTAACATCACCAACAACAAAAACAAACTCAGAACAAGAGACAACATCCAAAACCAAACACCAAAAACCAAACCAAACCAAACCAAACCAAACAAAACCAAACCAAACCAAACAAAACAAAACAACCCTCAAAAACCAAAAAAGTGAAGTAAACAAAAGAAACCAGAAGGAGAACACAACAAAACAAAAGAAAACAAATAAAGGAAACCAAAGTGAATAAAACAAGACATAACAGGACCAAAAAAAAAAAAAAAAAAAATTAAAGAACACACGTGGCGGATGCGTCTAGTGTAGATGCCTGCACTCACTGTCCCGGTTCG
>JACVVK020000254.1:65000-97500 GCA_018292915.2 Batillaria attramentaria
CTAAACCACCGAAGCCTTGGTTTTACTAAATACTGCTTAGGTTCAGTGTCTTGGGAAGACAGGAAGCGAAACTGACCCCAGGCGAAACAGGAGAACTTGAGGATAATGTGAGTGGAGCTGGTTCTGAAGACGTGGACGAAGGACAGATACATGTAAAACGCCTCCATCAACATCCAACACATGGACGACAGCAAACAGAAGTGTAGCAACATGGACACAGCCTGCACACAGCGGTTGACACTCATGTTCAAGTATCGAATTTTCAGTCTATCAAATGCAATGCAAACCAGTAACTGCAAAAAATCCTATAATGACGCGCAAGTCCCGTTATCTGTAACCGTTTCTGCCTGCATATATATATGGAGAGAGAGAGAGAGAGAGAGAGAGAGAGAGAGAGAGAGAGAGAGAGAGAGAGAGAGAGAGAGAGAGAGAGATTAACGTACCTTGCAGGCAGCCGGATGTTTCAATGTGTAGTCCTGCATCCCCACCACAAAGACAAGGTCGGACAGAGCCAGCGCTACACACAGGCTGACAAGAATCTTGGACGATGTGTTCATCCGCTGGATCCTGATCAGAAAAAAACTCCGTAGGACATCGTTAAGAGACACATCCTTGTGTCTTAAATTAACCAGGCCCAGTGCATTTCTCCTACACTTTTAGAAGAAGAGTTTCGGGCCGTTTGAAATGTTCGTTTATGCAAGCACAGATTTCAGTGTGGAATTCAAACGTCTCATTTTCATTTAGATTATGATGAGTCGTAGAGGAGCAGTCGCAACAAAATGTGCCTATTCTGAAACCTAAACAAATTTGAAAACCCACCTCTTCACAGCCTTCAACCAATAACTGTCGCCACATCTTCATCTTGCTGGTTGTGTGTGTGTGTGTGTGTGTGTGTGTGTGTGTGTGTGTGTGTGTGTGTGTGTGTGTGTGTGTGTGTGAGCCAGGGGCAGCTCGTGTATGATGCTGCACATCATGTGTTTTTAGTTAAATGTATGTGTGGAGGCATGTCGTGTGTGTTTCTGGGTGAGTGAGTGTGTGTTCTCTGTAAGGCGCCCTGAGCTCCCGCGAGAGGGAGGGCGTCTTTTTAAGTACCCATTTTATTATTATTATTATTATCTTACAACATGCCGATTTCAGTAGTTTCTGGCCATTTGAAACGACCTTTGCCTTTCTAAAGGAGCTGTGGTGGGTTAATGTGTCATTACAATAGTTACATCCGTCGTACGAATACTGTGTGTGTTAATCTTTCAGTATATATCAGCAACTCTTGCGTTCCCAGTCACCCTGGGCTTACCTTCGATAGACCCCAGAAGTGGTACTTGACTCATTTATGACGTAACCCTTGGTTGATGCCAGTGGACTATAGACAGTGAACATTCGCCATGACGCACATACAGCTTTCACACTTTACGAGTACAGATTATTTCGACTGTGCTGACAAATGCAAACTTCACCTACTGATATTAACAAAGCAACAACAAACAATCACACCAATAAAAGAACAGAACCTCACATAATGTTATATAAAAAAGAGAATATACAAGAGCCCACAGCACACACCAAACTGAAAGAAAAACAAACGACTTCGGACCCCGCATACAACACAACGTTTTCTAAGAATTGTAATCTAAGTAGATGATGTTGACAGCTTTTTTTGTAAATATATGCAAAGTAGACAATGCGCGTGTTTGTTTATTGCAAATGTACAGTGTAGTAAGTACTCACTTGCAGCAGCAGTAGGTGAGGATGGTGAGGACAAGGGCCAACAGTGACACGCCACAACCCGTGTAGGAAATGACGGACAGAATTTGACTGTGTTCAGGTGGCAACGCGTCCCCTCGCTTATACACATCCTTAAAAATGCAACATCATCATCATCCATCATCATCATCATCATCACCACTTCCCTGTGTAAAAAAATGACCATTTCTTTTTCTTTCAATCAAAGCCCAACTACCAGAGAGTACTGGAGTACAGTAGGTGATAGAGTGAGTTTCATACCATGAGTAGAGTGAGTTTCATACCATGAGTAGAGTGAGTTTCATACCATGAGTAGAGTGAGTTTCATACCATGAGTAGAGTGAGTTTCATACCATGAGTAGAGTGAGTTTCATACCATGAGTAGAGCGAAGTTAGTGAGGTGGTCGCATTCACAGGTTGTCCGGGAGATAGTACTTTTCTCCTGCACCAGACGACAACCAGCAGTCGACCATGATCCCCGTCCTCGCTCCAGACTTTGGTTCCAAAACACACACTCAGGACGTCTGTTGGAAGAATGCTGGAAACGAGCAATCCCACGGGACGTATAAATATGTGTGTGTATAATATGCTGCAGGAACATAATCACAGGAGAACCGATTGGATCTTTTTTATTTCACTTGATATAATTTACTTACCACTGTCTCGTTTTACTGTTCTTTGTATTGCCCACGTATCAAAAGACAAATACAAAAGACAAAGGAAGACAGTAAAGTACACCCTTACTCATGTGCACTTACCTTGTTTACATGCACAAGGCCTATTACGATTGGATCCTGAAGGTTGATGACCTCATCATGGCCAACAACAGAGGCGGACATGACGTAACTATTAACCTTGCGCACGTGATCAACATCTT
Organism: Batillaria attramentaria; assembly: GCA_018292915.2. NCBI lineage: Eukaryota > Metazoa > Mollusca > Gastropoda > Batillariidae > Batillaria > Batillaria attramentaria. Next base: position 67,618 of record JACVVK020000254.1, read on the forward strand.
TCGTTGCATAAGACTCGTTTGGATCCGGTGGGGGTGCAATTGCCTGTGACAATACGGAAAGAATCATGATTATACCTTTAGCAGGAAAATAGCGGGTTTGCTATTACTATTACTGAACACGTTCAGTACCGCTTAAAGATCTGCATTCTCAACAAAAAGCTGCAAACTGATTTTTAAAGCTGCGACTCATGCGACGGTGCATAATGTAGGCAACTCTGTCACAGTTGCAGAGTGTTCAGCGCTTCGGAGACCCTTATATAACCAGCGTGTGAGAGTGTGGTGACGTTCTTGTGCTCATGGTCAATGAGCGAGATACATCGCTACAGCGTCTAGCGGGTGTTGTGTGCTGCAGAAGACTAGCCACTATGATCTGTCTCGCTTGGTGTCAAAACGCAGACTGAGCTGTGAGATCAGGCGCCCCTTGACATTAAAGGTTTCAGGGACGCTGAAAACTCCGTAACTGTGACAGAGGTGACTGTGCATTTTGCACAGCCGGACATTGTGATTTTTTTGCTAAGATTGCAGACCTTTAATACGTTGGCAGAAAATCCATAATAAACCAAACTGTGACAGATAATGATAGCATTGTATTGATCGACCTCAAATAGTCTTCCATCAACATGAACCGTCGTTGCGATTCGAGAAACGTTGCCCAATGACGTAAGCAGGTTTGCAGGCAGAACGAGGCTGCTGATGTCGTCACTAGTTTCTGGCACAGAGGTGCGTGAGTAGGCCTGAACCTAAAATACAGAGAACACAAATGTATGTAGTTATGGAAGAACTAATCATTGAACACTATGCCTGTGAATCAGGTTTCACGCCATTTAACTATGAAGAGCCAGAGCGCACCATATTAACAGTCTGATGAAAAAGAACACGCCACTGCACACCAGTAGCTACCACTTCAAGCCAATATTACGCGAAGGCCCGAGACCGCTGCAAATTGCATTATAGTGGCTTGACGTGTTTTACTAGTGATCTGAAGGTTTCAAGTAAATTAGCGATTTTTGCATGGACTTTTTAAGAGTGAAAGAAAGACATTATAAACTAATTTCGTATTTAAATATTGTGAATGGACATGTGAATTCTGTCGGGATTGATCGCAAAAATTATTCCCCTACAGCCAACTTCATCGGGAAAATATTGTGCTAAGGAGGAAGGTACAGATAAGCTCAACACTCAACCTCTCCATCCTGGAAGTGGTTATCTTCCCCTGCAAAAGCTGTGAACGTCAGACCTGAGAAGTTGCGACTGTCTACAGCACGTGCAGAGATGACCAGGTTTGGTGACGTGGCTGTCAGCTGACCGTCAGACAGCGCCCCCTCACGTGACACGCGCTCGATCACGTTCAGTAATCTACGGATGCAACAATGTTCAGTCTTGTGTACTTCTTCATAACCTAGCTATCACCAGGTGCAAAGCTGTTAGAGGCTAATAGGACAACAGCAGCAGAGCTAAAAATGCAAGCAGGGAAAGCCAGAACCAGCAATTCCCAGGATGATGACGTCCATCCAATCCCCTGTCCCAACCGCCATGGTAACTTTCAGTACACGGGCTTTCCTTGTCAGCAATCTACACACACACAGACTGACCCCTCGCAAAACTAAACGACCTTGATCGTTCCAACCACACTCACCTTTGTCCAACGTTGTCCTGTCTCAGCTGGGACGTGGGGAAGTCCATTACCCGACTCAGATCTTGCACCACGTTCTCAACAACTGTCTGGTTCGTCATGAATGTCGTCTGGTTCAGGAAGTTCTCCACCCCGGCTACTGCATCACTCACGGTCCATGACTCTACTTCCACAGAACAACAACAACAAAAACACCATCAACAAAACATTAAAAAAAGAACCTGTACCCATCGAGACTCTGTCTCATAAATGAAATAGAAGAGAACACAATCATATTCTCTAAACGCAGCTTCAGCATCGCCTGCATGTTGTGCAATCTCTGGCCGCTCTGGGGAGAAAATGTCAAGTCACTGGACCTGAACATGAGGAGAACCGATCCCCCTGGGTCTTCCGATCAAAGCGTGGCACACACACGTGACCAGCTTCCTGGCAGCAGAGTGATCTGTTTGGTACGTAAGCGGAGAGAAGCTCTGACAGGTAGGGTGATGAACCAGAGATGAGGCTTTGGCAACAAAATTAATGTCTCCTAATTCACGAATTAGCAAATTAAAGCGACACCTCACCTTGACACAGTGGCACGCTGAAATTGCCACAACAACGATCTGGGCAGTGTCCGTTCACGTGATCACAGGTGGTGGTGTTATGACAGTAACCGCATGATTCACTACAGTTCTGTCCGTACTGACCCTTAGGACATTCTAAAGTTAGAGGGGAACATAACATTACACATGAACAGAAGGAATGTCCAGCAAGTAACCGTCTAAGCTTCGCAGGGAATTTAAAGTATTATGAATTAGTTATTGTATTTTTTTAAACTATTCCTTTATGTGAATAAATATTTAGTGATAACCAAATATAGAAAAATGTCAACACATCGATGAGGTCTTGGGCAAATCACCGTATAAAAATTATAATTATTCATCGAAAATAGCGTAACAGTCTAAACAGTTTCACAAACATAATATTTTTATAGAGGACAAGAAGACAACGAGAAAATGATGTTCCCCAGAATAAGACTGGAAACAGCTTCCAGTAAGTTAGTCTGCTGTAACTGTATTGGTTCCTTGCTCAGAAACAGGAATCCGATAGTATGTAAGTGGGCAGACTATGCCTTTCAAAAAACAAAAAACAAAAACAAAAAACGTTCATCCACACCAGCGTCGCAGCGTTGTCCAAGATATCCTGGTCCACAGCCATCAGGACAACTTCCGGTTACAGGATGACAAGTGACGTCATCAGCACAGGGTCCACAGTTTGTTGAACAGTTCTGACCGTACGTCTTTTCTGGGCACACTAGGGAACACGTGTTTGGAAAAAACCATAAATCATATGGGGAATTGCAGAAATGCAGACCTGTGTCTGAGTAATATATGAATTGTGGCGGAAGTCACTGGTAAAATTAATCGATTAAACGATTTCTTGTGCAAAACATATTGGGAAAGCATACATTTGCAAAGATTATGCGTTAAATTATGATGATGATAATAATAATAATAATAATGACTAGAATCACTATGCTTATTTGCGCTCTTCAGTTAATAATAATAATGAATTGTACTTATATAGCGCAAATTTCTCACAGAGTGACTCAATGCGCGTACTCCCGCACTCATACCAGCAAATACACACACACACACACACGCACGCACGCACGCACGCACGCACGCACGCACGCACGCGCGCACACGCACACGCACACGCACACACACAGCAGCTGAATCAGGAGGAGGTAAGTGGGCTTAGTCGAAAACCAGCCGGAACAGATGCGTTTTTAAGTCAGACTTTCAACGATCTATGTCCGACTGGTCTCTCAAGCCGGCAGGTAGCGCGTTCCAGAGTGCGTTCCAGTTAACATAGGGCACTACAAATAACTGAATATTCCTCACAGTTCTGGCACAAAGGTGGGTTATAGCCGGGTTCACATGAAGGACAGTGGCCAGTTTTCTTGTCACACGAGGCACCATCAGTACAATTGCCACATTCTCCGTCACAGTCGTCACCGTAGTGATGATTGTCACACGCTGCAAAGAACGCGATTCAAATGGTAATAATGAAAGCGAAAACATGGTTTGGTTGGTTGGTTGGTTGGTTGGTTGGTTGGTTGGTTGGTTTGCCTTTATGCATGTCAAGACTTTTGGTCGGAGTGTATGAAGTGGCCCTAGACCGAGAAATATGTACTCTACTCTCTATGCTATAAAAAGACACATTTTTCTAACACCAACAACAGGGGAACCGGGGTGGTCGAACGGTAGAGCGTTGGACTTCTAATGCTCGGGTCGTGAGTTCGATCCCGGCTGGGGCCAAATATTTGTGCTGGCTTTTTCATCGTTGCCCCGTCTTTGATATCACCCCATGTGCTACACGTCTTGTCACACTGGTCGCCCCAGTATCCCGCCTTACAGCCTTTTTGGAAGAACGATAAACACTTCGTAGGTTAGTTCGTTAAAATGCGAACGCTAAGCTGCAAGTGTATTGGAAAGACATTATAAAGATCCATCTATGAAACCCATTTCCAGGTTGTGGAAACATTATGTATTAACATATTAACGTAATGCTTCTGGAAACGTCAGGAATGATATGTTACAAGAGTTTTTCTAATTAATTGATAACAGTGGACAGAATGCCCGAAAAACAAGTTATTACGAACTGATTTTCCGAACTGATGTTCAGTAATACCTTAAACAGGGACAGCTTTCGGCAAATGTATCTGTTTACTTTTTCTGTTTCAAGAAAATCTGTTCATTTGGCTGTCCTTTCTATTGCAGTGTTAATCGCAAACATGACCTAAGCACCAGCGTTGCTCATTTCTACTGGGGATTTCAAACTCATGGTCACAATGGCCATCCGCACAGTTTGGGCTGCATACCAACGAACAATTTCCTCTAATACATTCCTCCAAACAACATGTTTCCGCGCAGAAAAACAAAAGCTCTTTTAACATCAAAGCATTAGCAATTATCCCTCCGAACTTAAAGACATGGTCTTAGTTTCTGCAAAACTATTGAAAGCTGAGTAATTTACATCATTTTTAAAAGAACTTTTTCTTCAGAAACAGTGGGTCCAGAGATGCTAGACAAACTATTGGTAAAATGGTCGATTTACGTCACACTGAACGTACAATTGTGGATGGAATAATCACCTGACCAAGTGCGGAAGCTCAGCTGCAAAGCACAAGTCGTTCACTCGAGATACGTGACAAGGATTTCAACGGAAAGTTTCCGTAGAGGAAGCAATGCATATGAATAGCAAAACAGAAAATCTTGTGCTCTTGCGTTAAACAGACTTCTTCACGAAACCAAATGGCAGCACTTACCAATACACACGATACCAAAGTGTAATTGTATTTCCAAAACAGTTACCTTCACATCCGCCGTCGTCTTGGTCGCATTTCAAAGGACTGCAGTTCTGACTGCATTCTGTCCGACACTGATCTCCGTACCAGCCGTCCACACATCCTGTACATTGAAACATTCTACTGAAACCTGCACTGGCCAGAATTTAGTCACGACACGAGCGCACTAATATAGACTGTGGACAGGAATGTGCTGATATGAACTCATGCCAGACAGTAAGTTTTTAATACTACGAGTAATTACATGTACTCATACCAGCCGAACATCGTCCTGTGTCCTTGTCGCACGGCCTTTTCCCTTGGTAATCTACTGCACACCCGTCGTTGCATGGTTCATTACACTGTTCACTATACCACCCAGCTTGGCAATCTAAGAGTAGACATTCAAACAGAGAACACTGGATGTATTGATTGTATCAGGTCACAACTTCCTGAATAACCTTTTCTCTGTAAAAAAAGTGGCTCAATGAAAAGTTATCGTCGGAAATCGTTGGCGACTTAGATACCAAACGCACCATAGTGGCATAAATGTAAAACTTGCAGAGAAAGTGAGTGCGAAAATCATGAATCTTCACCCATTAATGCCTAGCGGTTTTTTTTTTGTTGTTGTTTTTTGGGGTTTTTTTTTTTTTTTTTTGGACGCTTACAATTCGTACATAAATACAGGTTTCAAGTAATTTCCTTTGGAAATAAATTTTTGTCAACCATTTGCAGACCATTTTTCATTGAAAAAAATCGTCAGACTGGCAAACTATGAAAAGAAGGCCCATACCTTTTCCATTTTGCTACTTTTTAATGGTGTCAAAGAAGAGAAAATGCTAATTAATATCTCTCTTATCTAAAATTGTGTCTCTCAGTTTTTGCTTAAAATGCATAGTATGCGTATGGCATGTTCAGAAAGAAGCGTCCCCCAAAAAAAAAAGGACGCTAGGTACGAGAGGGTAGGGGTTTTTGTAACATGTAAGTTATGAAGGTGCTATGTTTTTGTCATGTCTGTGGCTGTGATTGATGTCATCTCTATGCTGGAATATAAAGAGGCCTTTGGGACTGCTACAATTTATTCGAAGCCATCAGCCTAATGACGTCATGTGATGACGTCACTGATGAAGACCGTGCCGATGATTAGGATGGAGGGACTAAATATTGACAATAATCAGCTTATGACCGAGACAGAAGCTGTTGCCACGAGGAATGGCATCCGCACTGTGTATGGTGCCGATTCAGAGCAATACCAGTCAGCAAGGGGGAACCCCTGGACCTGGCTGCTGTTTGTTGGGCTGTCCCGCAGACCTACCTGGCTCCAAAGAGGAGCTGGACGCCCCAGCGCAAGAGGTAGATGTCTGACGCCTGAAAGCAAGAGGCAGATGACTTGCCATCGACAAAAAAAGTGCCACCTACCATTCGCTTTGATAGAAGAGAGATCGTGAGCCATGGTCGCCGCAACATTACTGGGGGTGTTTGAGGATTTAACGCCATAATCCATCACATATGGCCGATATCAAAGACGGGGCAACAAGTATAAGAGAAATGTTTGGCTTCAGTGGGGATTTGAACTCACGGCCTGAGCAGTCAAAGCACAGCGCTCTGCCATTCTGCCTTTATGGCTCCGACACAGCTACTCGGTGCAGCATGTTGTCATGAAGTGTCAAGCTGGACCGTATGACAAATACACGTACTTTGCCGAGGTGCTCGTTAACTTTCTCCATACTAAGAGATTTAAATATGATTGCTTCCCTTTGACACATAGAAACCCAGTTTGCTAGCGCAGTATTTAGTTCCTCAGTTTATGATTTTATGACAGAATAAAATAGAAAGTTGGCGATCCCGTAAATAGGACCTCTGCAGCCAAACGTTGTGAACATGAGGTCACTAAATGGGGTTGGCGGGAGGGAGGGGGTAGGGGGTGTTGAGTTTAACGTTCTTTTCCACCACGTATGGGTGGCACCAAAGACGGGGCTATGAGAAAAAGGCCAGCACAAATATTCGGCCCCAGCCAGAACTCAAATTCACGAAAGTCCATCGCTCTACCATTCGGCTATCCCTGTCTCCCCCTCCCCCGTGATCCCCTGGGGACCTTAGCACGGAGAGAGTTAAATGACTGGTGCATTGCCGATTGAAAGTCTGCAAATAATTTGATTTCTTCCTGAATGCACTGGTTGCTATAACATGATCTAATCCGTCTGGTTGGTAGATTTTGAGGTAAACCTGTTACATTAGGTTTAACTTTATTAATTTCATTGTCAAAATCTTCACCTACACGTCCATGTTCGATCCCATGCACTATTTTTGAACTGTATATGGATATTTCTTCGAGATTAATTCATATGACTTCAAAGAAGAATAAGTAAAGCCTCCCTGTTTCATCTTGGAGTCTTCATGTAATGTGTGAAAAACCCCTACCCTCTCGTGCCTAGCGTCCCATTTTTGGGACACACCTTATAGCCATGCTAACTTCAAGAAATCATGAAAATTTTCAAAATCACTGTTTGATATGTTCATTTTGCATAAAATGCAATGTGTTTTAACTACTTTTACAAAAAAAAAATAAAAATTCAGGCATTAACTGATGGAACTTCAAGCTGGTCAAAGTCCTTGATCCGAAATATTCCATACCCATTGCTTAGTTCACTGGGTATTTCAGTGAGACAATTCACATCGCTGTAAAGGTAAATTCATCATCAGATACGTGCAGTTACTGTAGTAATTACGATTCTGACAAGAATAATGAATACTCTCAGAATTGCTTCAATGTTACACACAAAGATTTTTTTCTTCTTACACTAACTTATTTGAACCCTTCTGGTTAATCCTCGAATTGGTTGTTTGTCTTTTGATTCTGTTTATGTTCTTTGTTTTCTTGTCCAGTCCGCAGTTACACGAACAATATGTCTAATTTGAGATGCAGTGCACACTACAGTAGTCATACGCACCAACACAGAGAGAAGAACTGAAGTTCCCAACTGGCTTGCACCCTGAAACATGTTGACGACAATAGTGGAGCGGACATCACGTAAAGGGGAAAAACAATAGAGAATAACAACCCACTCATGAACGTCCATTTACAGTTTACAATGCTTGAATAGGCATTACACACACACACACACACACACACACACACACACACACACACACACACACACACACACACGCACACAGAGAGAGAGAGAGAGAGAACAAGAACAAGAACCTTTATTTTACAACGGTAGAAGTTACAGGCATATTCATACCAATTTTAAAACTTGCCGTTGCTACACTACATGAGCTAATACTACTGAAAAATTAAGAAAGAAGAAAAAGAAAAAAAAACAACAACAACAGCACACACACACACACACACACACACACACACACACACACACACACACACACACACACACACACACACACACACACACTACATCACGCATGAATTATTCGCACGCACCTATGCAGAACATAATCATAAGCGGAAATAATGTCATAATTTCTATAGAAGTGGACAAAAATGACGATGAGTTATCTCGCACAGATAAGAGAACGTTATTCATATTGCTGAAAGGTGAATGTGGGTACTTGGCGCTAAATAAAATGTAGTGACGCATGTGCAGGTGAAAAGCAGTGACATAGCCATAGCAATGACAATGAGCAGCTCATGATCTAGGATACCAAAAAATTTATGAAATCCTTTTTAAACGATGAGAGTGAACTACTTGTTGTAATGAGAGTGGGCAAGCTGTTCCAAAGAGTGGCACCCGAGAATGATAAGCTAGTTTTAAATATATCTATCCTTGGACGTGGGATAATTAGGCGTAACCTGGAGTTTGGGTAACGGGAGTCTGAAGTAGTAAAGAGATGACTGAGGTAGTGGGGAAGAAAACCATTAAGGATTTTATACATGAAAACGCCTTTATTAAAAAGAAGTTGTTTTGAAAGAGGGAGTATCTCTAGATTCCGGAGCTTCTGGTCAGTGGATAAGGAGGGGTCAGGTAGGATCAGTTTTGCTGCTCGTCGATGTAGGGAGTTGAGTCATTTTAGGTGTACGTCACTGCTTTCATCCCATATGGTAGAGGCGTAGTCAATATGAGTCTTGATGTGGGCCGAATAGAATAACTTTCGAGTGTCTGTGTCAATGAAATGTCTCAGCCTTGACAGTAGGAATAAATTTCTCGATACTTTTTTGCAGACTTTATGAATGTTGGCCTGCCATTTCAACTGGTTGTCAACGATTACACCCAGTAAACGGTGTTCATTGACTTGAACAATGGCCTGGTTATGGAGAGACAAATTGAGTGCAAGTGGGTTGAGCTGATGTTTCTGTCTCGTAGTTATGATCATGCACTCAGTTTTGGACGGATTAAGTACCATGAAGTTACGTTCACACCAGTTGGACACTTCATCCAAGCCCCGCTGCAACCGTCCGCTAACTGTGTTGATGTTTTTGTTGGAAGTGTGAATGGTAGCGTCGTCAGCGAATAAGTCGCATGATACTTGTTCGTGGTTAAGGTGTAACGGGAGGTCGTTGATGAATATGCAGAATAAGAGGGGTCCAAGGATGGAACCTTGGGGTACTCCTCGTGTTACTAACCCGTTTGAAGAAAAAGACCCATTGACGGTGACCTGCTGGTGTCGGTCGCTAAGGTAAGATCTGAAAAAGTGGGACGCCTCAGGCGCCTTGGGAGGCGTTTGGATTAGACTCTTAGGACAATGTAACGGAGAGCTGTTGGCCGTAGGGACTAAACCTTGATCAGCTGATGAGGCGTTACTTAGATAAAGTGTAAGCTTCGTGAGAAGAATGTTGTGGTCGACAAGGTCAAAGGCTTTCCGTAAATCAACAAACAAGGTTCCAGTTAGTTCTGAATTATTCATGGCAGATAACCATATATCCGACAGTCGTGCTAGGGCTGTGTGACAGGAGTGCTTTCTCCGAAAACCTGACTGGTGAGGATGGAAGAGAGAGTGCTGCTCAAAGAATTCTGTTAAATGTTTATGGATATGCTGCTCCAGGGGTTTTGACAGGGCAGAGAGTAACGATATCGGACGATAGTTGTTTATGTCAGCCAGTTCCTTTGTTTTAGGGATAGGTATGACCTTTGCTTTTTTTAATTCAGTCGGGAAAACGTTTTGTTGAATACAAAGGTTATAGATATACGTTAAAGAGTCGATGATATATGGGAGGGATAGTTTTAGTATTTTGGGGCTGATCTCGTCAGGTCCTGCAGATTTTTTATTCGGCATTGAATTTATGAGCCTACCGACTTCATGTACCGCTATTGGGGGAATGACGAACGGATCACAGCCTGCTGTTCTTTCTTTACAGAACTGGACAAGTGTTTCAGGACAGGTGAAGTGATCGGTATCTTCTGGTGAGGGGGCAAGGGATTCAGCAATAGACAGAAAGTGTTAAAGTCGTCTGCGGTCAGACAAGAAGGGATAGGAGGGCCTTTTTTGTCAGCGCCCCCAGTCACTACAGCCATGGCACGCCAAACTGAGGACGCGTCTTTGTCCTGTTTGATAAGCCGATTAACGAGAGCTTTCTTTGCTCGGCGGACTAGTGATCTGACGCGGTTTCGCTCCTGTTTGAATTCACTGAATCGTTTTTGTTTCTTCAGCTCATCCCTGACTTTCATGGCGGCTATTATTTCTTGAGATAACCAAGGTGGAACAGTAGTATGTTTAACTCGTTTACGGCGTAACGGTGCATGCAAGTTTAAAATCTCTAAAAATATTTGGTACCAGACCGCAAGTGCGCGGTCAGGTTCGTTCTCTTGGAACACGTGGGAAAAATTTGCATCACTGAGATCTGAAAGAAAGTCATGTTCGTTGAATCGTTTAAAGGATCTGTATGTAATGTATGTGTGTCCACCCTTCTTGGCTTTCGGCAGGTTTGCTGACCATGTGCAACTAACTGGGAAGTGATCACTGATGCTAAGACTATGTACAGTTACATTGTTGACCACCGCGGGCTTATTTGTATATATATGGTCTATGACTGTTGACGATGTTGGGGTGATTCTAGTAGGATTATTAACAAGTTGTTTCAGTCCCAGTAGTGTAGTAGTACAGTCCCACGCACTGTGTGGCTTCAACATATCGATATTGAAGTCACCCATGAGGAGAACGTCAGGACTGCGCGAGCAGGCCTTGTCACACATACGTAGAAAATGATCGTACCATTCGAGAGTTGCAGCAGGGTTGCGGTACAGGAAACCAACCAGTAATGTGGGAGAATGGGAAGTTTTCAGCTCGAGCCAAATGCACTCAACTTCTTTGGTTTCTAAATCTGTTCGTCTCTGCATTGAATCCAGCAGAGAAATGTGTATATAAACAGCTAGCCCTGTCTCGCCCGGCATACTAGGATCTCGTCTGATGATGGAAAAATTAGGCACGTCGATTGACAAATTAGTTATGCGTGTATTGAGGCGTGTTTCAGAAAGACCGAAGATATGAAACGGCTCGGGCTCATTCAGAAAAACACAGATATCCGGTATTTTATTGGCAAGGTGATAGACATTTAAATGTCCGATGCGGAGTTTTTGTTCACCAATCGTACGATTCATCTTTGATTACTTTAAAGTACAGGAAGAATAGATTGTTCAGAGGTAAAATAAAAAATGTATTGACGAATGAACCAAGACAATAATTGAGATGTGAACTCACAGAGAGAGAGAGAGAGAGAACTGTATTCACTTATTCTTCACACAATATTATGCAATTATTACTCTCAAAAGCTGGCAGCAACATAAGTGATAGTGCAGACGAAAGCATACAAACGTGGAAGGCTGTCATCTCTGAGTAGTTTAACTTGATTTCTCACATTATTTTGCAACAACATAATTTAAAGGAAACCTTTCTGCTGACAGACAGTTCCGTTCCAGCCGGCGACACACCCAGCGCTACATTCCGCTGTCATTCTGTCGCAGGAACCATCACCAGCACACTGACCGCAGGACTCGGTGCAGTTCTCTCCCCATAGACCAGCCACACACACTGAAATGGTGCAGGAAGGATCAACAGAGAGAGAGAGAGAGAGAGAGAGAGAGAGAGAGAGAGAGAGAGAGATTTTAAATTTTCAAATTATATACGTTGTCAGTATTGTTTTTTTTTCATGCACTCAGATTTATGGGACCATTGGACCCCTGATTCCAAACGACATTGTGCAGCCGAAGTAACCCCTCACCTTTACACAGAGTTGTGCTGAAGTTGCCAGGACAGCCCTGAGGGCAGTGTCCGGTCACGTGATCACAGATGGCCTTGTTATGACAATTACCGCACAATTCACTACAGTTCTGGCCGTACCGTCCCTTGGCGCATTCTATAATTTGAGGGGGAAAAAGGGTAAAGTAACCACACGGATCTGACAGTGATCATAGCATTTGCAAGGTTGATTCTAAGTAAATCTCTGTTTCTCTCAGGAGAACACAAGCTTTGGGTCCCTCTTACTACAGGGCGAATGCCTAATGGGTTCCTCGTACTAACAGGGCGAGTGATTAATCACTGGTAACAACAATGCTGTGAAATCATCTACAAGGATTAACACTTATTTATGATCGCGGCTGTATCAGTGGATTCGATAGCTGTCCAGAGTATATGTTCGTCCAGAAATGGCACGGAGAATAGAGAACAAATATAAAATAAATACGACCCTACCAATGTCGCAGAGTTCACCAAGATATCCTGATCCACAGCCATCAGGACAATGTCCGTCCACATGGTCACAGGTCACATTGTCAGCACAGTGTCCACAGGATAATGCACAGTTCTGACCGTACTTCCTCACCGGGCAAGCTAGGAGAATGAAGTCGAGGCAGCACAGTTAAGGCCCAAACGTGGACATAGGAATAAAATACTTTCAGACTGAAGTAATTTCAAATCTGCAGGAATATTTGCTCAGACACCCATAACTTCCATGTACATCCCTTGTCAACCAAATAGACGCTTCAACTGAAAAACCAAAAACAAACAAACAAAAACTATTATAAATTGAGCCACAACTACATTTGAAACTACCAACCATACAAAAAGGGTTCTGATATTCAACTTTGGTGACCTGACTGAGGAAGAACAGCTGTTTACAAGCAAGAGCACAAAGACCATTATCCTGCCAACTTATTGTTGCTCACAGTTTTGACACAAAGGTGGGATATAGCCAGGTTCACATGACGGACAGAGGCCAGTGATGTTGTGACAGGGGACACCACCAGTACAACGGCCACAGTCCCTGCTACAGTCTTGGCCGTAGTGAAAATCGCCACACACTGGAAAGAACGTCATTCGGAATACAATTGTCAAAACTGGAAATTGAAACCAAACTTTATATCGTTGGTTGCTTGTTGATTTTCTCAACAATACAAAGAAAACCACGTCAATAACACTTACATTATTTCAGCCAATTTTGAAAGGTTTCAGGAAAGGTTTGTACACGGATCTGGTGTCAATCAAATCTGGCAACATGTATTAGAGGCATGCACAGTCTACTCTGTAACAATGACTAATTCTTCACCAGCACAGCTTGGTTCCCGCCAGCCTGGTGCACACTGACACTGTCCATCGTCCCTGTTGCACGTGCCGTCCACACATCCTCTGTTGCACGTCTTGTCACACTGGTCGCCCCAGTATCCCGCCTCACAGCCTTGTAACAAACATGTCAGAACGATTATCACATATGGTAGAAGAGATTATTTGAATATGAACGGCAACGCATATTACATTTTATGAGAAGGACGAAAAAAAAAAAAAAAAAAACAACTTTATTTTATGTTTTATGACATCCAAACCGCACACATCTGGAGCATATATACAGGTCCAGAAGAAAATCCATTAGTCATCCAAAATCCATTTCTAATTAATTGATAACAGTGGACAGAATGCCCGAAAAACAAGTTATTACGAACTGATTTTCAGAACTGATGTTCAGTAATACCTTAAACAGGGACAGCTTTCGGCAAATGTATTGCATCTGTTTACTTTTTCTGTTTCAAGACAATCTGTTCATTTGGCTGTCCTTTCTATTGCAGTGTTAATCGCAAACATGACCTAAGCACCAGCGTTGCTCATTTCTACTGCGGATTTCAAACTCATGGTCACAATGGCCATCCGCACAGTTTGGGCTGCATACCAACGAACAGTTTCCTCTAATACATTCCTCCAAACAACATGTTTCCGCGCAGAAAAAAACAAAAGCTCTTTTAACATCAAAGCATTAGCAATTATCCCTCCGAACTTAAAGACATGGTCTTAGTTTCTGCAAAACTATTGAAAGCTGAGTAATTTACATCATTTTTGAAAGAACTTTTTCTTCAGAAACGGTGGGTCCAGAGATGCTAGACAAACTATTGGTAAAATGGTCGATTTACGTCACACTGAACGTACAATTGTGGATGGAATAATCACCTGACCAAGTGCGGAAGCTCAGCTGCAAAGCACAAGTCGTTCACTCGAGATACGTGACAAGGATTTCAACTGAAAGTTTCCGTAGAGGAAGCAATGCATATGAATAGCAAAACAGAAAATCTTGTGCTCTTGCGTTAAACAGACTTCTTCACGAAACCAAATGGCAGCACTTACCAATACACACGATACCAAAGTGTAATTGTATTTCCAAAACAGTTACCTTCACATCCGCCGTCGTCTTGGTCGCATTTCAAAGGACTGCAGTTCTGACTGCATTCTGTCTGACACTGATCTCCGTACCAGCCGTCCACACATCCTGTACATTGAAACATTCTACTGAAACCTGCACTGGCCAGAATTTAGTCACGACACGAGCGCACTAATATAGACTGTGGACAGGAATGTGCTGATATGAACTCATGCCAGACAGTAAGTTTTTAATACTACGAGTAATTACATGTACTCATACCAGCCGAACATCGTCCTGTGTCCTTGTCGCACGGCCTTTTCCCTTGGTCATCTACTGCACATCCGTCGTTGCATGGTTCATTACACTGTTCACCATACCACCCAGCTTCGCAATCTAAGAGTAGACATTCAAACAGAGAACACTGGATGTATTGATTGTATCAGTGTCAAGAGCCAATTGACATATAGTTTCACTGTCATTTAACCTGTTCATATCAACAATTGCAGAGCAGAAGACCTTTAACTATCACCGGTTGAACTGTGTCCGGCGTGCACACCTGAGCGGCACGAGTATTTGTAAAGGCATGTGCCTGTGCCTCGTGCGTGGACACCTGAGCGGCACGAGCATTTGTAAAGACATGTGTGCCTCGTGCCGGGACACTTCTCATGCAAGTAACCGCTAGTATGTGAACACTACTCATGCAGGTTATGTTAGGGATACAGTGAGTGCAGGAAAACACTCCCTCCTGAGACGCGCCACGAAGAGGAGCGGCTGGCGGAGACAGGTTCGAGTCAGCAGTCCACAGCGGTTCGAGTCCGTTGGAAAGGGTCTGGGACATGGGCAGGGACCAAGACACGCCTGCAAGATGGGTGCCTGAGCGCAGCGGTGTAAGGCCCAAGGCTCTCAAGCTGCAAGAGCTGGCGTCCGGCTGTGGCTCCACTACACTACGTAGGAGGTTCAGCGCTACCTCGACTATGGTCGCCCCAGGACTGTCAACCGTTATGCCAGTGGCAAATACGTAAAGACACTGTTGGCAACAGTGACAGGCTGTAACGCGCCAACTGTGCACTTTGTGTTGTGTCGTATATTTGTTCGTGCTACTAGAAGCTAGTTGTAGTTGTAGTAAATGTGGGAAAAATGTTCATTGTTCTCGTGTAGAGTGTACGTCTGAGTGCGAGTGTCTTGCTTGTATGTGCTGGTGCGTGTAGTTGCGAGTGAATGAGTGTATGCTTGTGTGTGTGAGTATTTCATGAACTCGGACACGCCAGAAGGTTCATGACAATCAGGTCACAACTTCCTGAATAACCTTTTCTCTGTAACAGGTCTAAAAAAGTGGCTCAATGAAAAGTTATCGTCGGAAATCGTTGGCGACTTAGATACCAAACGCACCATAGTGGCATAAATGTAAAACTTGCAGATAAAGTGAGTGCGAAAATCATGCATCTTAACCCATTAATGCCTAGCGTCCTTTTTTTTTTTTTTTTTTTTTGGACGCTTACAATTCGTACATAAATACAGGTTTCAAGTAATTTCCTTTGGAAATAAATTTTTGTCAACCATTTGCAGACCATTTTTCATTGAAAAAAAAAATCGTCAGACTGTCAAACTATGAAAAGAAGGCCCATACCTTTTCCATTTTGCTACTTTTTAATGGTGTCAAAGAAGAGAAAATGCTAATTGATATCTCTCTAATCTAAAATTGTGTCTCTCAGTTTTTGCTTAAAATGCATAGTATGCGTATGGCATGTTCAGAAAGAAGCGTCCCAAAAAAAAAAGGACGCTAGGCACGAGAGGGTAGGGGTTTTTGTAACATGTACGTTATGAAGGTGCTATGTTTTTGTCATGTCTGTGGCTGTGATTGATGTCATCTCTATGCTGGAATATAAAGAGGCCTTTGGGACTGCTACAATTTATTCGAAGCCATCACCTAATGACGTCATGTGATGACGTCACTGATGAAGATCGTGCCGATGATTAGGATGGAGGGACTAAATATTGACAATAATCAGCTTATGACTGAGACAGAAGCTGTTGCCACGAGGAATGGCATCCGCACTGTGTATGGTGCCGATTCAGAGCAATACCAGTCAGCAAGGGGGAACCCCTGGACCTGGCTGCTGTTTGTTGGGCTGTCCCGCAGACCTACCTGGCTCCAAAGAGGAGCTGGACGCCCCAGCGCAAGAGGTAGATGTCTGACGCCTGAGAGCAAGAGGCAGATGACTTGCCATCGACAAAAAAGTGCCACCTACCATTCGCTTTGATAGAAGAGAGATCGTGAGCCATGGTTGCCGCAACATTACTGGGGGTGTTTGAGGATTTAACGCCATAATCCATCACATATGGCTGATATCAAAGTCGGGGCAACAAGTATAAGAGAAATGTTTGGCTTCAGTGGGGATTTGAACTCACGGCCTGAGCAGTCAAAGCACAGCGCTCTGCCATTCTGCCTTTATGGCTCCGACACAGCTACTCGGTGCAGCATGTTGTCATGAAGTGTCAAGCTGGACCGTATGACAAATACACGTACTTTGCCGAGGTGCACGTTAACTCTCTCCATACTAAGAGATTTACATATGATTGCTTCCCTTTGACCGATAAAAACCCAGTTTGCTAGCGCAGTATTTAGTTCCTCAGTTTATGATTTTATGACAGAATAAAATAGAAAGTTGGCGATCCCGTAAATAGGACCTCTGCAGCCAAACGTTGTGAACATGAGGTCACTAAATGGGGTTGGCGGGAGGGAGGGGGTAGGGGGTGTTGAGTTTAACGTTCTTTTCCACCACGTATGGGTGGCACCAAAGACG
The DNA here is from genome assembly GCA_018292915.2 of Batillaria attramentaria. Classification (NCBI taxonomy): domain Eukaryota; kingdom Metazoa; phylum Mollusca; class Gastropoda; family Batillariidae; genus Batillaria; species Batillaria attramentaria. Next base: position 84,966 of record JACVVK020000254.1, read on the forward strand.
GGGCTATGAGAAAAAGGCCAGCACAAATATTCGGCCCCAGCCAGAACTCAAATTCACGAAAGTCCATCGCTCTACCATTCGGCTATCCCTGTCTCCCCCTCCCCCGTGATCCCCTGGGGACCTTAGCACGGAGAGAGTTAAATGACTGGTGCATTGCCGATTGAAAGTCTGCAAATAATTTGATTTCTTCCTGAATGCACTGGTTGCTATAACATGATCTAATCCGTCTGGTTGGTAGATTTTGAGGTAAACCTGTTACATTAGGTTTAACTTTATTAATTTCATTGTCAAAATCTTCACCTACACGTCCATGTTCGATCCCATGCACTATTTTTGAACTGTATATGGATATTTCTTCGAGATTAATTCACATGACTTCAAAGAAGAATAAGTAAAGCCTCCCTGTTTCATCTTGGAGTCTTCACGTGATGTGTAAAAAACCCCTACCCTCTCGTGCCTAGCGTCCCATTTTTGGGACACACCTTATAGCCATGCTAACTTCAAGAAATCATGAAAATTTTTAAAATCACTGTTTGATATGTTCATTTTGCATAAAATGTTGTGTTTTAACTACTTTTACAGAAAAAAAAAAAATATTCAGGCATTAACTGATGGAACTTAAAGCTGGTCAAAGTCCTTGATCCGAAATATTCCATACGCATTGCTGAGTTCACTGGGTATTTGAGACAATTCACATCGCTGTAAAGGTAAATTCATCATCAGATACGTGCAGTTACTGTAGTAATTACGATTCTGACAAGAATAATGAATACTCACAGAATTGCTTCAATATTACACACAAAGATTTTTTTTCTTCTTACACTAACTTATTTGAACCCTTCTGGTTAATCCTCGAATTGGTTGTTTGTCTTTTGATTCTGTTTATGTTCTTTGTTTTCTTGTCCAGTCCGCAGTTACACGAACAATATGTCTAATTTGAGATGCAGTGCACGCTACCGTAGTCATACGTACCAACACAGAGTGAAGAATTGAAGTTCCCAACTGGCTTGCACCCTGAAACATGTTGACGACAATAGTGGAGCGGACATCACGTAAAGGGGAAAAACAATAGAGAATAACAACCCACTCATGAACGTCCATTTACAGTTTACAATGCTTGAATAGGCATCACACACACACACACACACACACACACACACACACACACACACACACACACACACTCACACACACACACACACACACACTCACACACTCACACACACACACACACACACCACACACACACACACACACACACACACACACACACAGAGACTGACTGAAACTTTATATTCCAAGGATGAGATAATAGACGCACAGGTCTCTCTTACTATCTGTCGAGAGAGAACTGTATTCACTTATTCTTCACACAATATTATGCAATTATTACCCTCATAAGCTGGCAGCAACATAAGTGATAGTGTAGATGAAGGCATACAAACGGGGAAGGCTATTATCTCTGAATAGTTTAACTTGATTTCTCACATTATTTTGCAACAACATCATTTAAAGGATACCTTTCTGCTGACAGACAGTTCCGTTCCAGCCGGCGACACACCCAGCGCTACATTCCGCTGTCATTCTGTCGCAGGAACCATCACCAGCACACTGACCGCAGGACTCGGTGCAGTTCTCTCCCCATAGACCAGCCACACACACTGAAATGGTGCAAGAAGGATCAACAGAGAGAGAGAGAGAGAGAGAGAGAGAGAGAGAGAGAGAGAGAGAGAGAGAGAATGTTTTTTAGTTTTCAAATTGTATACGTTGTCAGTATTGCTTTTTTTCATGCACTCAGATTTATGGGACCATTGGACCTCTGATTCAAAACGACATTGTGAAGCCGAAGTAACACCTCACCTTTACACAGAGTTGTGCTGAAGTTGCCAGGACAGCCCTGAGGGCACTGTCCGGTCACGTGATCACAGATGGCCTTGTGATGACAATTACCGCACAATTCACTACAGTTCTGGCCGTACCGACCCTTGGCGCATTCTATAATTTGAGGGGGAAAAAAGGGTAAAGTAACCACACGGATCTGACAGTGATCATAGCATTTGCAAGGTTGATTCTAAGTAAATCTCTGTTTCTCTCAGGAGAACTCAACACAAGCTTTGGGTTCCTCTTACTACAGGGCGAATGCCTAATGGGTTCCTCTTACTAACAGGGCGAGTGATTAATCACTGGTAACAACAATGCTGTGAAATCATCTACAAGGATTAACACTTATTTATGATCGCGGCTGTATCAGTGGATTCGCTAGCTGTCCAGAGTATATGTTCGTCCAGAAATGGCACGGCGAATTGAGAACAAATATAAAATAAATACGACCCTACCAATGTCGCAGAGTTCACCAAGATATCCTGACCCACAGCCATCAGGACAGTGTCCGTCCACATGGTCACAGGTCACATTGTCAGCACAGTGTCCACAGGATAATGCACAGTTCTGACCGTACTTTCTCACCGGGCAAGCTAGGAGAATGAAGTCGAGGCAGCACAATTAAGGCCCAAACGTGGACATAGGAATAAAATACTTTCAGACTGAAGTAATTTCAAATCTGCAGGAATATTTGCTCAGACACCCATAACTTCCATGTACATCCCATGTCAACCAAATAGACGCTTTAATGAAAAACCAAAAACAAACAAACAAAAACTATTATACATTGAGCCAAAACTACATTTGAAACTACCAACCATACAAAAAGGGTTCTGATATTCAACTTTGGTGACCTGACAGAGGAAGAACAGCTGTTTACAAGCAAGAGCACAAAGACCATTATCCTGCCAACTTATTGTTGCTCACAGTTTTGACACAAAGGTGGGATATAGCCAAGTTCACATGACGGACAGAAGCCAGTGATGTTGTGACAAGGGACACCACCAGTACAACGGCCACAGTCCCTGCTACAGTCTTCACCGTAGTGAGAATCGTCACACACTGCAAAGAACGTCATTCGGAATACAATCGTCAAATCTGAAAACCTACTTTATATCGTTGGTTGCTTGTTGATTTCCTCGACAATACAAAGAAAACCACGTCAATAACACTTACATTATTTCAGCCAATTTTGAAAGGTTTCAGGAAAGGTTTGTACACGGATCTGGTGTCAGTCAAATCTGGCAACATGTATTAAAGGCATGCACAGTCTACTCTGTAACAATGACTAATTCTTCACCATCACAGCTTGGTTCCCGCCAGCCTGGTGCACACTGACACTGTCCATCGTCCCTGTTGCACGTGCCGTCCACACATCGCCTGTTGCACGTCTTGTCACACTGGTCGCCCCAGTATCCCGCCTTACAGCCTTGTAACAAACATGTTAGAACGATTATCACATATGGTAGAAGAGATTACTTGAATATGAACGGCAACGCATATTACATTTTATGAGAACGACGAAAAAAAAAAACCTTTATTTTATGACATCCAAACCGCACACATCTGGAGCATATATACAGGTCCAGAAGAAAATCCATTAGTGACGAAATAGTGAGAAAATAAAATCGACTGAAAGTGCTCAATTATAACCGTACGTTTGATCAAATTATTGACATTATATTATTAATTAGAAGGAAATGCACTGGTGACGAGATAGTAATTGTCATGTTATCATTGCCTAAAGCGTGGGTATTGAAGAGAGATTTGCACAGTGCATTGACGTATTCATTCATGCCAAGAATGAAAACGAACGTGGGTATTTGGCACCATTTACCAAAAGTCACGATACTCAAATTAATTTAGATGCGACATCCAGTCCAAACAACAACAACAACATCAACAATAACAACAAAACCCTCACATAAAACTCAGTCTCCAGTGTCAAAATCGCCCATACATCGGCCTACACGCAACTATACGACTTTAGCATTACCTTGAAAGCAGGTTCCATTTATCATGTCACAGGTTGTCCCCCCTCCGTTGTCCTGACAGTTGGCGCTGCAGGTCTTGGCGCATTCCTGTCCGTACCTGTCTCTCTCACATTCTGGTGCCATGGAACGAGAAAGGCCGACAAATGGCTTATGCAAACGTTTAACAGTGAAGTCAGGCTAACAACATCGTCATTTACCGTGATGTTCAAAAAGATGGATAAAATACAACTTTTCAATGCTGTCAAACTGAACTGGTGTCGATTTTTCCTTTTTTTTTTTTCGACGCCAGATTCACATGGATTTTTTTTTAAATGTCAAACAAGGACTTGATATCACTACCAAGAGAAGCAACTGTTCGGTTAGCCCAGAAATTAAAATACAAAATCAGCAAAAGAAATCAATGACTTATGACTTTTTGACTTTAAATGGTAACCAAAGCGACCAGACAAGAGTGTATTAGGGTAATTATGTTCGGGAAGAGTTCATACCCCATACTTGCACCTCGCAGAGAGGCAAATAATTTCCTTCTGTCTGTGTTGTCCTCTCTATTTTGATGATCTGGCCGGTGGTGGGGAGGTTGTCAGTGATCTGTGTGGGATTGGTGATGCTTGATGTTACACCAGGATATCTGAAGATTTCTGATCCGTCCACGCTGACTCTGACATGTCTCATGTCTCTGGTGTAATCGTACCTATCGCCAACTCCATACTCTATACGAAAACAGGTGACGGTGAAAGTATTTAATGTTTTTAATACTCTCGGTATAATGACATTGAACATTTGCCTTATCGACTCTTATCAACGCAATGTTCATCGAAATACCTAAAACAAGGGAATACGTCGAATCGTAATATCGAAAATATTGAGTGAGTTTCTTCAAAAACCGGATCTAAGCTCTGTTCTAGGCCTCAGCTGTAAGAATAACAAACTTTTGGACCTGTCTGATCTGACGGTAACAATGCCTCTACCAAGCAACAATAACACCTCTTTCCACGTAAGGCATCGCGTTTTATCCCCCCCCCCCAACCCCCGAAGAAAATGTATCATACAGCAGATAAAATAACACGACTGAAGAAAATAGAGTTCTTACGGACGTGGTAGATGGCAATCCTGTGGAAGGTACGTGTCTGTCGCAGATTCAAGAACAAGTAGGACGGCCATTTTGTATAGTCAGTAAAGACACAGTTTGGGTTGTCCGCTTTAGTATTGTACCAGTGTGTATCAGTGTTGCCATTAATGGCTCCCGTACAATCGAGGGAGGTACCATCCGGATGACCAGCGTATAACGTGCTGATATTGCACGTCACAGCGTTTCTGAGAGCTGCAATTCCAGGAACAGTGTGGGCATGCGTGAGAATAGAAATCTAGAGACTACTCAAACGTCAGGTCTGCACTATTACAGCACAATTTGTAAGCAAGGACAATTATATCAACTCTAACCTAGGCAGCGTGCTTTTTGTTTGTTTCTTTGTTTCTTTGTTTTTCCAGTGGCTTTGCAGTAAACAGTGCACATCAAACATTACCAGGATGATCATCTGTTATTCCGCAATAATTACACACACATTTCAGGTTTCACACAAAACTTCAGCTTACCAATCTGTCGATACTGGCCATACCCAAACCTCAGCAACACAAATAACACACTAATAACACACAGCATTGTACGTCTGTACCTCGCCATGTTTGCATGCTATATGGCTCTCTTATAAGTTTCCTTTTGTCACATTGTCTAGCAGGACGCTATTAAAACTACATCCGAAACATGTCCTGTCTAATCACTTGTGCCAATTCAAGCCATAACAATGGCTACGCAACTCTTAACTACCCCCCTTCCACCCCCCCCCCCCCCCCCCCCCCGCCACTCCGCCCCGCACCTCCCACCAAAAAAAAAATGAAATAAATAAATTCTACAAATGAATACAATAATAAATCAATCAATAAATAATATAAATAAGTATGAGAGAGAGACTGACTGACTGACTGACTGACTGACTTTATTTTCTAAGGAAAGAGGTTATAGGCGCGCAGGCCCGAATTGCAAACCTGTCCTTGCTAACATCTACATGAACAAAATTAAGTAAAACAAACATCAAGTGCAAAACAAAACAAAAGCGATGCTATTTAAAACTGACATCATGTTTATGCAGGAACAACACATACACACACATACACATCAGTACACACACGCGCGCGAGCGCGCGTGTATGCGCACGTGAATACAGAGTGGAGTTCGGGGGTAAGGGGTAAATAGGAATTTGTTAACGATGTTTTGTGTGAACTAGGAATTGTGGCATTAAAAAAAGGGGGGAAAAACAGAACGAAGTAATAATTCGTAATATGGTAGGGTCATTGGGTAAGGCTTCCTATGTTTCAGAGAAGAGATTAAAAAGTCGATTTTTAAAGGCACCTAGCGATGAAATTAACTTAATCTTCGACGGAAGGGAGTTCCATAGGGATGCGCCAGAGTATGAGAGGCTAGTTTTATATAAGTCAGTCCTGGGGCGCGTTACTACCAGATGGTTCCTCTCGTTTACATAACGAGTCTGGGCTTGACCGAAGAGATCAGACAGGTAGTTAGGGACTTTCTTATTGGTGATCTTGTGCATGAGCACAGCTTTATTAAATCGTAGTTGTTGGTGGAGTGGTAGCAGTTCTAAGCGTTTAAGTTTTTCATCTGTTGAGAGTTTCTGACAGGGGAAGATAAGTTTTGCAGCACGGCGGTGGAGAGAATTGAGTCGCTTAAGTTGGTTTTCGCCGCAGCCGTCCCATACGGTCGAGGCGTAGTCAAAATGGGGCTTTATGTGTGCATTAAAGAATAATTTTCTTGTGGGCACATCAACTATGTTCTTTATTCGTGAGAGAAGAAATAATTTTTTCTAAATATTTTTACATACATGTTCAGTGTGGGGGTGCTGACTGTCAATGGTCACACCCAGCAAGCGACGATCTGACACTTGTTTAATTGGACTATTGTTGATGGAAAGGTTAAGCGGGGGAGGGTGTAGTTGTTGTTTTTGACGTGTAGTGATGAGCATGCACTCTGTTTTTGACGGGTTAAGTATCATACTGTTTGTGGTGCACCATTCAACCACATCCTCTAAGCTACTTTGGAGGTTGGTGGATATTTGTTTGACGTCTTTCGCTGACGAGTGTAGGGACGTATCGTCTGCAAACATTTCACATTTCACAGAGAGAGAGAGAGAGAGAGAGAGAATCAAGAAAACTTTATTTTTCAACGGTACAGGTAATTAGCGTAAAACAGCCAATTTTCATACCTGCCGTTGCTAATTCTAGTAGTATCTATTCTAGCAATGTCTCTTTAAATCAACAGACACACACGTACACACAAGGGGCGAAAATAAACTGTGTGACGGTTAAGCCTCGTGTGACATAAGACATTTCAAGAAAAGCTGTCTGAAAGTTGTGACAGAGAAAGCGCGTTTAACATGCGCTGTAAAACTATTCCATAATGTCGCCCCAGAAAATGAAAGACTACATTTGAAGATGTCAATTCGCGGCTTTGGGATTATACACAGGCTGTTTGAAGAGCCATAACGGGAGGGTGGGTGTTTGGGAGTTTAACGTCCTTTCCCACCACAGACGGGTGATCTCAAAGACGGGGCAACGATGAAAAAAGCCAGCACAAATATTTGACCCCAGCCGGGATACGCCATAATGGGAAGCTGAGCGGTGGCAACAGTCGGATAAATAGGTAGGAGCCTTTTTGGTCCAAAGTTTATACATGAAATACAGAGAGAGAGAGAGAGAGAGAGAGAGTCGATCGAAGCGTTATTGTATGTACGGATGTAAAAGGTCGAACTGATATGTTGCGAGATTTCTAGAAAATAAGAAAGCTAGACGGGCCACCATCATGTACACTTTCGAACCGGACATTCTCTGTCAGCGTGTCTTCTGTGAAACTAAAACAGGATGCCGTTCAATGAGATGTTTCCACTACTACTTATTGAAGGTCACAGCGACATTTAATTTCTAGCAGTCGAAATGTGATGCACCAGTCACCCTGAACTAAAGGGGGGATAATCCTACATTTGTATTATACTCCCAGATCGTTCAGAGCTATTTTCGTGGTTACTATCATCACACCACTTAGACAGCTGGACAGTGACAGCGTCTGTAATGCTGGCACTGAGCTTACAGATACGTACTCGATGACGCGGCGACCGCACTGAGCACTCCAATAGTGTAACAACAGTCGTAGAATATAAGAATATTCAACCGCCCCGCAAAGTGTCGCCCCCAACATCACCTCGCATTAAGAGCACTACTAATGATCAATGACAATCTTTATTTTCCAAACGGGAAAAGTTTTGGCACACACACACACGCGCACACACACACACACACACACACACACACACACACACATATTACTTGTACTTGTTTTCCATTCCACGGCCCATACCTTTCGTCATGGGATATTTAACGTGAACACTTGACGTTACATTTTATGCATGCGTGAGTACAGGAAGGGGGAGGCAGGCAGACACAGCAAACGACCTGGCGTGAATCTGACTCGATTTGATGAAACATTTCTCAATGACGTCCCGCCCAGCAGGGGATTTAAACCCGTGCCTCACGGGCAGACCCCCGGGCAGACCCCCTATAAACACTAAGCCAAATTCCCTATTTTCAGGAAACTGTTGGTTCTGGAGAAGATGACAACAGTAGTCGGTCTGTTGGCTGGAGCGGAAACTCACACTCGACAGAACTGCATGGTCGCCATGACTCACTTAAGTACATGATTCCGATCACAGTATTCACAAGAACACGTCATTGTAGGATAGTATTGTGTGTAAAGTAGGCCTGTCGTGAGAACAATATCAGATTACCGGTAGCTGTGTGTGTGTGTGTGTGTGTGTGTGTGTGGAGACATGTTGGAGAGCCCGTCGTCTTATCGAGGGGAAACGATGACACACAGGCGTACACTTCCTCACGTAGCGAGTTCTTGTGGACCGCACGTTGTCTCTTCACACACAGAAAACACGTGAGCGCGTAGAAAAGTTATAATCGTGTGGAGTTTATTACAGCACTTCTCTGGTGTTACACTGCACTTTCAAGCTTCGCAAATACAAGCTTCTCTCGTGCACACACCCACACACAAACATCTCCGGGCCTTATATACAGTAACGGCATTCTAGTACATTCCGGACCACTCTTATAACAGAACCAATCAAAAATCAAAGCGTGAATCACCATTATTACAATTTTAAAACTAAAGAAGAATCCAGAATAATCAAGTACCTGCCCGCCGAACCTAGGCGCGTTATATAACACCTTCTAATCGTAAACAGGTCAGGACAAAAACGAATTGCACGAGAATTTCGAGCGACTCAGCCCTAGGCCCTAAGTGCATACCGTCGCCCGAGGCAAACTAGGCTGCAGTCAAAACAAGGTCACCACTTCTCGAATACTCGTGATAACAAAAGAAACTTCTGGATCACGGGAAACACATTTCCAGTACTAAACCAGAATATAAACTAAACATAGCGACATTGCTGTCTCACTAAAGTACAAAAAACATTACAGCTATTCTCCTACAGCATGCAAACAAAATACAAACAAAAAGGCACAGCCACGCTCGTAACAGTGTGTGTGTGTGTGTGTGTGTGTGTGTGTGAGAGAGAGAGAGAGAGAGAGAGAGCTCGCGCAGATTTTCTGATTTGAGAGTAAAGTATTTATTAAGCATTTGCTTGCATTAAACACGAGCACAGAAAATGGAAACAGCCTATTAGGAGGGCAAAAAAGGGCATCGTCCGCATCATCATCATCACCACCACCATTCCTGCCAAAACTACAAGTGAAAATCGATCACTTTGGAAACAAAATCACCTATGTATTATATCCCGCACACAAGCATTATAATCAAGACACATCAAACACAGGGGGTGGGTGGGTGTTTGGGGGTTTAACGTCCTTTTCCACCACATAGGGTGATATCAAAGACGGGGCAACGATGGAAAAGCCAGCACATTTATTTGGCCCCAGCCGGGATCGAACTCACGACCGGAGCATTAGAAGTCCAACGCTCTACCATTCGACCACCCCGGCTCCCCCATCAAACACAGGCACACAAATAATACAAAATAGCATCAAGAAAGCGAGGACAAAATTGAGCATTATCTGGGCAGTTCTTGGTTTATTAAGCAGCAGTAGGCTTTCGCGTCCACGTACAGCGTCAGTATATTACTATACTGACGTCCAAAAGAAACGGGAAAAATATCTTCCATCTTTCAAATCATTGTTTCCGGTATTAACAAAAGTTGCGTTATATTTGGCACCCAGTATATCAAGACCGATGTTTGAGGGAAGCGTTCTGTGAATTTTACCGCATCAGCGCACTTGCAGTCTGATGGGGTCAGTTTTAGGAACTTTGTGTTTTCGGGTTCATAAGCAACTAACACAACTTTTCTGACAGTTTTAAGACTGACTGTAGTTTATAAACATGTAAAAAGTGACCACATAATACAACCACGCGGTATCGGCGTGATTCGCAGGTCAGATTTTACTGATCATTTTATAAAAATGCAAGATTTCAACAAACATATCTCAGGCCTTCACCACGCTACAGAAATACTTTACCAAAACAAAGCTTGTTTCCAGAGAAGCAAATAGTTCCATATGCCCCAAATCATTCTTTGTCCCCCTTTTATGGGATTTAACCCATCGGGCATTCTTCTTTAAAAATCATAGAAAATAAAAAAAAAAGGAAACAAAGTGAAAGCCCCCCCCCACCCCCCTCCGCCTCTAAAACTTAAAAAAAAATCCAGAAAACAACAACAACAACAACAACAACTACAACAATAGGAGCTTTACCCAATTTCATGAATCGGCTCAAAGCGCCGCGAACTGAACCCAACACGCACCCTCACGTAAATCACACGTATTGTCTCACACACTGGACATAAACGCAATACAATCACGCGGTGCGAAGGGTCACCTCAGCTATTAAAATTTCGGAATTTAGAATTGCATTTATTTTTTTAATTTTTGTGGGCTGAACATTTCTAAAGCAACAACAAACAACAACAACAACAACAAAAACCACCAAAAGAACAAAAAAACAAAAAAATAACACAACAACGAGTAATGAAACAAAGAAACAAACAAAACCAAACATGACAAATCAAATCAAATCAAATCAAATCAAATCAAATCAAATCAAATCAATCAATCAAACAAATACAAAAAATCCCTCAAACAACAACGAAAAAAAAAAAAATCCAAAAACAAACAAACAGCAACAACCACCACACCACCACCACTAACATCACCAACAACAAAAACAAACTCAGAACAAGAGACAACATCCAAAACCAAACACCAAAAACCAAACCAAACCAAACCAAACCAAACCAAACAAAACCAAACCAAACAAAACAAAACAACCCTCAAAAACCAAAAAAGTGAAGTAAACAAAAGAAAAAAGAAGGAAAACACAACAAAACAAAAGAAAACAAATAAAGGAAACCAAAGTGAATAAAACAAGACATAACAGGACCAAAAATAAAAAAATTAAAGAACACACGTGGCGGATGCGTCTAGTGTAGATGCCTGCACGCACTGTCACGGTTCGTGGGAGTCGCTGTACTCTACGATAAACCCCTGTAGTGGCCAGACACTGGACGCCGCTTCCTGGTACTTCCACTCAATGTCCGCCCTCATACCACCACACGATATAATAGTGACGTCATACGGCGGGCCTGGGGGTGCTGTAAACACACACACACACACACACGCACACACACACACACACACACACACACACACACACACACACACAAATGGTTTCAGTTCCGTGTATTCCAAGGAGATTCCCATTCATGCATGTATGTTGAGTGTTAAATATTAGCTAACAGATCACGATCATCCCAAGTCAATGATCACCAGGGTGTGGAACTTTAGCGTATGAATCCATTGACCTCATTAGAAGACAACAAGACTAACCATGACTGAATCGGAGCCTAATTTCAACTTGGGCAACCTTTCGACAATGAAACTGAGACGAACGTTTAAAAACACCACACGATAAAAAGACAAAAACAAACATACCGCGCATCGGTGACTAATTTTTCCTTCATCGGGCTACATTACCGCAATAATCACCTCCACGACAAGAAACACAGACAGTTCATTGCCTTAATATCACTTTGTACTTATGAAATTGACGCACAGGTCATAATCGTAAAATTTCAAAAGAAAGCAGATGGTATCCACACATATACCACAAGAAATATAATGACATACCGGGCGTCTGGCAGTGAATGTAGGGAACAGTGGTGATGAAGAAAAGACTCAACATCAGAAGATGGCCGGACAGAGACAAAGGTGTCCCGGTGTGAGCTGCCATGTTGATGGCTATCCCGCCCCTTCTCTCTCTCTCTCTCTCAAAAGCTAGAAATGCTCTCTCTTCCGAAACATCTGATCTTAAACAAAGGTATATTCATGTTCAAAATCCGCAAAGGCGTTCTGCCACAGTGCATCAGCAGCCTCTTTACCTCGTCTGATCCACGCTATCCCTCATCAACGCACCGCTTTATACCGCCACGTCCGAGGATAGATATTTTTAAATCAAGTCTTTCCTTCTCCGGTGCCTCTCTCTGGAACAATCTTCCTCTAAGCATTACTAGCAATAGATCGCA
>JACVVK020000254.1:100000-272500 GCA_018292915.2 Batillaria attramentaria
ACACTCTCTACTTACCTGCAGGGAATTGAAGACGGCAAACAGATAGTTGAAAACAATCTGACTCGTATCTTCAATGGACAGCAGTCCGAACACCCACGTCAACCCCAGCAAGACGACAACCCCGATAGCGCGGCGGAGCTTCTGGGCAGCTTGACTGGTCTCTTGCTTGTCCGTCAGCCCCAGGATGACGCGCAGGACGAGCACGAAGGACACGAGGTTCAGCAGCAGGATCAGACAGACCGGGCCAACAAAGGCGGCGTAGAACGCCGTTCCCGTCAGCCAGCAACTACAATTACAAACGGTTGAAGCGGTATTTCCGTTTTCTCACTTTAGTTCTTTTTGGAACTTTTTATCCCTCGAGAAATTCGGGTTGCTGCCCACAGGGTAAGCGTGTTGCTGCATTGAATTTTGCTGGGAGGAGGGGGTGGGGGATTCGGGAGGGTGGGGGATACTTGGAGAGAAATCATCCCGGAAAGCATGAAAATTTGGTATGAAATAATTATATCACAGCTCGGCATGGGATCGAACCCACATCATTGTGATAGGGGGAAGTTGGAGAAGATTGCGGAGAGGGCGGAAGATTGGGGTTTTAGATTGGGGGTGGGGGTGGGGGGGTGGGGGCAGGGCTGTGGAGGGGGTGGAGAGGGGATGGCTGGGTAGGGGGTAGATAAAACGTTTGTTTTAGATAGAATTTTCACACGATAAGTGCAAATACATCATGGAAAGTAACAAACAAAACAAAAACAACTCACATTCCACTGTCGAGGGGCGAGTAGCTGTCTGCTGTACTGACTCCCGCAGTGATGGCCACTATCAACACAGGTACTCCTGTATATCACGGGAATTTCCCGAAATTCTTTTTTAAAGTAGTACGAAAAAGAAGTAGAGGTACTGAGGGAGAAAAAAGCTGTTTGAACAATTCGTAATTTTAGCTGCTGGCTGACGGGGGTGGTACAAAGGGTTAGCTCAGCAATTTAAGTTTCGAAATTTAGAATTACATTTATTTTGAATTTTGTGGGCTGAACATTTCCAGAGGGAGAGAAGCCGGAGTACCCGGAGAGAACCCCGACGAAGGCCCGAATGAACGGCGTCACGTACAAGAGGGAAAAATTCTGTGCCCCGAGTGGGACCTCTCGAATTGGGGGTGAGCCGGGGTGGCCGAATGGTAGAGCGTTGGACTTGTAAGGCTCAGGTCGTGAGTTCGTATCCCAGCTGGGGCCAAATATTTGTGCTGGCTTTTTCATCGTTGCCCCGTCTTTGATATCACTCGTATGTGGTGGAAAAGGACGTTAAACCCTCAAACACCCACCGACCGACCCTCTCGAATTTGAGGTGAAGCCCTACTCACTAGACCAATCACCGCCCCAGTAAACATACATGTAACTGTAAACTGCTCAACGTATGTAAACATTACAACAGCACAAGAAAGGCTTCTCCTACTGAGCTATGGTCCCTGCTCAACGTATGTAAACATTACAACAGCACAAGAAAGGCTTCTCCTACTGAGCTATGGTCCCTGCTCAACGTATGTAAACATTACAACAGCACAAGAAAGGCTTCTCCTACTGAGCTATGGTCCCTGCTAAACCACCGAAGCCTTGGTTTTACTAAATACTGCTTAGGTTCAGTGTCTTGGGAAGACAGGAAGCGAAACTGACCCCAGGCGAAACAGGAGAACTTGAGGATGATGTCAGTGGAGATGGTTCTGAAGATGCGGACGAAGGACAGATACATGTAAAACGCCTCCATCAACATCCAACACATGGACGACAGCAAACAGAAGTGTAGCAACATGGACACAGCCTGCACACAGCGGTTGACACTCATGTTCAAGTATCGAATTTTCAGTCTATCAAATGCAATGCAAACCAGTAACTGCTAAAAATCCTATAAATACGCGGAACTCCTTTTACCTGTAACTGTTTCTGCCTGCAAATATATATGGAGAGGGAGAGAGAGAGAGAGAGAGAGACTGACGTACCTTGCAGGCAGCCGGATGTTTCAATGTGTAGTCCTGCATCCCCACCACAAAGACAAGGTCGGACAGAGCAAGCGCTACACACAGGCTGACAAGAATCTTGGACGATGTGTTCATCCGCTGGATCCTGATCAGAAAAGAACTCTGTAGGACATCGTTAAGAGACACATCCTTGTGTCTTAAATTAACAAGGCCCAGTGCATTTCTCCTACACTTTTAGAAGAAGAGTTTCGGGCCGTTTGAAATGTTCGTTCACGCAAGCACAGACGTAAGTATGGCACTCAAACCTCAAATTTTCATTTAGATTATGATGAGTCGTAGAGGAGCAGTCGCAACAAAATGTGCCTATTCTGAAGCCTAAACAAATTTGAAAACCCACCTCTTCACAGCCTTCAACCAATAACTGTTGCCACATCTTCATCTTGCTGGTCATGTGTGTGTGTGTGTGTGTGTGTGTGTGTGTGTGTGTGTGTGAGCCAGGGGCAGCTCGTTTATGAAGCTGCACATCATGTGTTTTTAGTTAAATGTATGTGTGGAGGCATGTCGTGTGTGTTTCTGGGTGAGTGAGTGTGTGTTCTCTGTAAGGCGCCCTGAGCTCCCGCGAGAGGGAGGGCGTCTTTTTAAGTACCCATTTTATTATGATTAATATTATCTTACAACATGCCGATTTCAGTAGTTTCTGGCCATTTGAAACGACCTCTGCCTTTCTAAAGGAGCTGTGGTGGGTTAATGTGTCATTACAATAGTTACATCCGTCGTACGAATACTGTGTGTGTTAATCTTTCAGTATATGTCAGCAACTCTTGCGTTCCCATTCACCCTGGGCTTACCTTCGATATCCCCCAGAAGTGGTACTTGACTCATTTAGGACGTAACGCTTGGTTGATGCCAGTGGACTATAGACAGTGAACACCCGCCATGACGCACATACAGCTTTCACACTTTACGAGTACAGATTATTTCGACTGTGCTGACAAATGCAAACTTCACCTACTGATATTAACAAAGCAACAACAAACAATCACACCAATAAAAGAACAGAACCTCACATAATGTTATATAAAAAAGAGAATATACAAGAGCCCACAGCACACACCAAACTGAAAGAAAAACAAACGACTTCGGACCCCGCATACAACACAACGTTTTCTAAGAATTGTAATCTAAGTAGATGATGTTGACAGCGTTTTTGTAACGATATGCAAAGTAGACAATGCGCGTGTTTGTTTATTGCAAATGTACAGTGTAGTAAGTACTCACTTGCAGCAGCAGTAGGTGAGGATGGTGAGGACAAGGGCCAACAGAGACACGCCACAACCCGTGTAGGAAATGACGGACAGAATTTGACTGTGTTCAGGTGGCAACGCGTCCCCTCGCTTGTAGACATCCTTAAAAATGCAACACATCATCATCATCATCATCATCATCATCATCACTTCCCTGTGTAAAAAAATGACCATTTCTTTTTCTTTCAATCAAAGCCCAACTACCAGAGAGTACTGGAGTACAGTAGGTGATAGAGTGAGTTTCATACCATGAGTAGAGTGAGTTTCATACCATGAGTAGAGTGAGTTTCATACCATGAGTAGAGTGAGTTTCATACCATGAGTAGAGCGAGTTTCATACCATGAGTAGAGCGAGTTTCATACCATGAGTAGAGCGAGTTTCATACCATGAGTAGAGCGAGTTTCATACCATGAGTAGAGCGAGTTTCATACCATGAGTAGAGCGAGTTTCATACCATGGGTAGAGCGAGTTTCATACCATGAGTAGAGCGAGTTTCATACCATGAGTAGAGCGAGTTTCATACCATGGGTAGAGCGACTTTCATACCATGAGTAGAGCGAGTTTCATACCATGGGTAGAGCGAGTTTCATACCATGAGTAGAGCGAGTTTCATACCATGGGTAGAGCGAGTTTCATACCATGAGTAGAGCGAGTTTCATACCATGGGTAGAGCGAGTTTCATACCATGAGTAGAGCGAGTTTCATACCATGAGTAGAGCGAGTTTCATACCATGAGTAGAGCGAGTTTCATACCATGAGTAGAGCGAGTTTCATACCATGAGTAAAGTGAGTTTCATACCATGAGTAGAGTGAGTTTCATACCATGAGTAAAGCGAGTTTCATACCATGAGTAGAGCGAGTTTCATACCATGAGTAGAGCGAGTTTCATACCATGAGTAGAGCGAGTTTCATACCATGAGTAAAGTGAGTTTCATACCATGAGTAGAGTGAGTTTCATACCATGAGTAAAGCGAGTTTCATACCATGAGTAGAGCGAGTTTCATACCATGAGTAGAGTGAGTTTCATACCATGAGTAGAGTGAGTTTCATACCATGAGTAGAGCGAAGTTAGTGAGGTGGTCGCATTCACAGGTTGTCCGGGAGGTAGTACTTTTCTCCTGCACCAGACGACAACCAGCAGTCGACCATGATCCCCGTCCTCGCTCCAGACTTTGGTTCCAAAACACACACTCGGGACGTCTGTTGGAAGAATGCTGGAAACGAGCAATCCCACGGGACGTATAAATATGTGTGTGTATAATATGCTGCAGGAACATAATTACAAGAGAACCGATTGGATCTTTTTTATTTCACTTGATATAATTTACTTACCACTGTCTCGTTTTACTGTTCTTAGGTACGGCTCTAGCACGTCTGACGGATGTTTGGCTCTCTGCTATAAACAATACACAAGTAACTGGTGCTGTTTTCATTGACTTGAAAAAAGCGTTCGACCTTGTCGACCATGACATCCTTTTGACAAAACTTAAGCTCTATCTTAATGACGTCACGCCAAGTATCAACACAACAACCACCCACACCGACAGCGCACACACAGGAAACACGCATTTAGTTACAACGTCCCAGTCGAGTCATGATGTGTCTTTATTTTTTTCGTTCCTACCTCAGTAATAGAAACCAAAGTGTCTTGTTGAACGGCTCATACTCGTCAAAAGGCTTGATTGCTCGAGGCGTACCCCAGGCCTCAATCCTTGGGCCTCTCCTTTTTTGTTTATACATCAACGATCTACCACTTTATCTAAGTGACAAACTGTCATGTGACTTATTCGCTGACGATGCGACCATTCACACGCCTGAAAAGAACATCGACACAATTGGCGAACGATTACAGCAGGGCTTAAACGACGTGTCTGATTGGTGTCACCGAAACTCTATGGTTCTAAATCCAGCTAAGACGGAATGTATGGTCATTGCCACACGTCAGAAACATCAGCTCAACCCACTTACGCTCTGCCTGTCTGTCCAAAACCAGCCCATTAAACAAGTCACAGAACATCGATTACTGGGTGTTATCATAGACAGTCAGATGAAATGGCAAGCACATATAGATAAAGTATGTAAACTTGTGTCAAGAAATTTATTTATGTTGTCAAAATTGAAATACTTTATTGACAGCGATTCTCGAAAATTGTTTTATACCGCCAATATTAAACCCCACATTGACTATTCGTCCACAATCTGGGACGGATGCAGTGAAGTCCATTTGAAGAGACTTAACTCCTTACACAGGAGAGCAGCAAAATTGATCCTTCCCGATCCCACACTAACAACTGACCAGAAACTCCAAAAGCTAGAAATGCTCTCTCTTCCGAAACATCTTATCTTAAACAAAGGTATGTTCATGTTCAAAATCCGCGAAGGCGTTCTGCCACAGTACATCAGCAGCCTCTTTACCACGTCTGATCCACGCTATCCCTCATCAACGCAACGCTTTATACCGCCACGTCCGAGGATAGATATTTTTAAATCAAGTCTCTCCTTCTCCGGTGCCTCTCTTTGGAACAATCTCCCTCTAAACATTACTAGCAATGGATCGCAATCATCATTCAGGAAAAGTCTCTTCAACTACCTGGCATCAGAAACTGCATAAATGATTTATTACCCATCCGTCTTGCCCATTCAACAAAGTTCACTTCTTACCAACAAAACCTGTCACGCAATTTACATAACCATGATGCACCAGCGCTAGTCCCATGAGTATGTACATCATAACTGATATTATGATTTTGTGTATAATTATGCTTGTCGCGCATGCGTGTGTGCGTGTGTGTGTGTGTGTGTGTGTGTGTGTGTGTGTGTGTGTGTGTGTGTGTGCGCGCGCGCGCGCGCGATTTCCTGTGATGTAATTTTTTTTCTCCTCTGCATATTTTTCTTTTGAATTTTCTTGTTTTACGGTTGTGTAGAAACGGCAAGTCTTCCGCGCGCGATTTCCTGTTATGTAATTTTTTTCTCCTTCTCTGCATATTTTTCTTTTGAATTTTCTTGTTTTACGGTAGTGTAGCAACGGCAAGTTTGAAAATGGTCTTTGTATGCCTATAACTTCTTCCGTTGTAAAATAAAGGATCGTTATCGTTATCGTTATCGTTCTTTGTATTGCCCACGTATCAAAAGACAAATACAAAAGACAAAGGAAGACAGTAAAGTACACCCTTACTCATGTGCACTTACCTTGTTTACATGCACAAGGCCTATTACGATTGGATCCTGAAGGTTGATGACCTCATCATGGCCAACAACAGAGGCGGACATGACGTAACTATTAACCTTGCGCACGTGATCAACATCAGACCCGTTTGTATCCGGTGGGGGTGCAATTGCCTGTGACAATACGGAAAGAATCATGATTACACCTTTAGCAGGAAAATAGCGGGTTTGCTATTACTATTACTGAACACGTTCAGTACCGCTTAAAGATCTGCATTCTCAACAAAAAGCTGCAAACTGTGATTTTTAAAGCTGCGACTCATGCGACGGTGCATAATGTAGGCAACTCTGTCACAGTTGCAGAGTGTTCAGCGCTTCGGAGACCCTTATATAACCAGCGTGTGAGAGTGCGGTGACGTTCTTGTGCTCATGGTCAATGAGCGAGATACATCGCTACAGCGTCTAGCGGGTGTTGTGTGCTGCAGAAGACTAGCCACTATGATCTGTCTCGCTTGGTGTCAAAACGCAGACTGAGCTGTGAGATCAGGCGCCCCTTGGCATTAAAGGTTTAAGGGACGCTGAAAACTCTGTAACTGTGACAGAGGTGACTGTGCATTTTGCACAGCCGGACACTGTAATTGTTTGCTGAGATTGCAGACCTTTAATACGTTGGCAGAAAATCCATAATAAAGCAAACTGTGACAGATAATGATAGCATTGTATTGATCGACCTCAAATAGTCTTCCATCAACATGAACCGTCGTTGCGATTCGAGAAACGTTGCCCAATGACGTAAGCAGGTTTGCAGGCAGAACGAGGCTGCTGATGTCGTCACTAGTTTCTGGCACAGAGGTGCGTGAGTAGGCCTGAACCTAAAATACAGAGAACACAAATGTATGTAGTTATGGAAGAACTAATCATTGAACACTATGCCTGTGAATCAGGTTTCACGCCATTTAACTATGAAGAGCCAGAGCGCACCATATTAACAGTCTGGTGAAAAAGAACACGCCACTGCACACCAGTAGCTACCACTTCAAGCCAATATTACGCGAAGGCCCGAGACCGCTGCAGATTGCATAAAAGTGTTTTACTAGTGATCTGAAGGTTTCAAGTAAATTAGCGATTTTTGCATGGACTTTTTAAGAGTGAGTGGGTGGGTGGGTGTTTGGGGGTTTAACGTCCTTTTCCACCACATAGGGTGATACCAAAGACGGGGTTTTAAGAGTGAAAGAAAGAAAGACATTATAAACTAATTTCGTATTTAAATATTGTGAATGGACATGTGAATTCTGTCGGGACTGATCGCAAAAATTATTCCCCTACAGCGAACTTCATCGGGAAAATAATGTGCTAAGGAGGAAGGTATAGATAAGCTCAACACTCAACCTCTCCATCCTGGAAGTGGTTATCTTCCCCTGCAAAAGCTGTGAGCGTCAGACCTGAGAAGTTGCGACTGTCCACAGCACGTGCAGAGATGACCAGGTTCGGTGACGTGGCTGTCAGCTGACCGTCAGACAGCGCCCCCTCACGTGACACGCGCTCGATCACGTTCAGTAATCTACGGATGCAACAATGTTCAGTCTTGTGTACTTCTTCATAACCTAGCTATCACCAGGTGCAAAGCTGTTAGAGGCTAATAGGACAACAGCAGCAGAGCTAAAGATGCAAGCAGTGAAAGCCAGAACCAGCAATTCCCAGGATGATGACGTCCATCCAATCCCCTGTCCCAACCGCAGTGGTAACTTTCAGTACGCGGACTGGCCTTGTCAGCAATCTACACACACACAGACTGACCCCTCCCAAAACTAAACGACCTTGGTCGTTCCAACCACACTCACCTTTGTCCAACGTTGTCCTGTCTCAGCTTGTTCGTGGGGACGTCCATTACCTGACTCAGATCTTGCACCACGTTCTCAACAACTGTCTGGTTCGTCATGAATGTCGTCTGGTTCAGGAAGTTCTCCACCCCGGCTATTGCACTCACGGTCCATGACTCTACTTCTACAGAACAACAACAACAAAAACACCATCAACAAAACATTAAAAAAAGAACCTGTACCCATCGAGACTCTGTCTCATAAATGAAATAGAAGAGAACACAATCATATTCTCTAAACGCAGCTTCAGCATCGCCTGCATATTGTGCAATCTCTGGCCTCTCTGGCCGCTCTGGGGAGAAAATGTCAAGTCACTGGACCTAAACATGAGGAGAACCGATCCCCCTGGGTCTTCCGATCAAAGCGTGGCACACACACGTGACCAGCTTCCTGGCAGCAGAGTGATCTGTTTGGTACGTAAGCGGAGAGAAGCTCTGACAGGTAGGGTGATGAACCAGAGATAAGGCTTTGGCAACAAAATTAATGTCTCCTAATTCACGAATTTCTGAACAGAGTAATAATAGTATAAAGGCGCTCACTCGTTTGACACTTGTCTGAGTGACACGCATCTGTATCTCATTCAGTAACAGTTTTCTCGATTCTTCCGTAAATCTGGATATTGTGGATGTTCTTTACGATAACTGATATTAAAGAATAAAGACGTCCCCAGGAGAACGATTTTTATTGCACTTAGAAAAAGAAAAGTGTAAAAGAAACCCAATGCAGCGGTTTTCACAACTCAAACCCTCCTGGTTTCTTAACCTGCGCCGAAGGTCGCCTAAGAACTTGCGCGTCGGGTGCAAACGCACCCACACTTTAAAGAAGAAACCTCGCGCGCTGTATCTTGTTGGTAAAACTTCACCCACCCATGCTTTAACATAAAGAAAGAAAACATACTATCCCTCCCCGTAAATCGTGGGTGCAAACTCACCCTGTCCATGAGGAAATATATTGCCCTTATCTCTCAGTGCTGCCACTTCCATCTCCGCAGCATCTCTTCTATCCGCAAATACCTTTTCCATTGAAGCCACTGTCAAACTGGTCACTTCACTCATTCTGTCTCGTCTACACTACTGTAACTCTCTCTTGGCTGGCCTCCCTACTTCATCCATTCACCCGCTTCAGAGCATTCAGAACAAGGCTGCCCGCCTAGTCCTTCACTTGAAAACATCTCTCCTGCACTCCGCTCCCTGCACTGGCGTCCTGTTTCTCACAGGATTCAGTACAAAAAAATCTGCACCCTTTGCTACAAATATATGCATGATTCTGCCCCATCCTACCTTTCTGAACTGATCCAACTCTACACTTCGTCACGCTCCCTCCGGTCTTTAGCTGACACTCTTACCCTCACAATTCACCGCACTACACTTTCCACCGCTGGCACTGCAGTACTCTCCTACGCCAGTCCTTTAGCCTGGAATTATCTCCTTCATTCACTCCGCCAATCACCCCTTTTTTAACTTTCACGAAAAACCTCAAAACCCACCTGTTCTCTGCCCTAAACACCATTTAACTGTTCCGATTTGCATGTGTGTGTGTGTGTGTGTGTGTGTGTGTGTGTGTGTGTGTGTGTGTGTGTGTGTGTGTGTGTGTGTGTGTGTGTGTGTGTGTGTGTGTGTGTGTGTGTGTGTGTGTGTGTGTGTGTGCCTTGACTTTATGGCTTTGCATATTTTTGTATACATTCCTTACTTTTCATTTCTTAGTTTATATTTTAAAGCGCTTAGAACTGTTATTAACTAACAAGTGATAACGCTATATAAGTACAATAATTATTATTTTTACGTTATGATATAAGATTTAGTAAATCTCTTCGCCGCACAACATTTCTTTCATTAAAACCTACTAGAAAATAAAGGTTCTGCT
Source organism: Batillaria attramentaria (assembly GCA_018292915.2). Classification (NCBI taxonomy): domain Eukaryota; kingdom Metazoa; phylum Mollusca; class Gastropoda; family Batillariidae; genus Batillaria; species Batillaria attramentaria. The sequence goes on from JACVVK020000254.1 coordinate 110,174, forward strand.
TTTGCGTTTTTGTTTTTTTTTTTGTTTGTTTTTTTTTTGTGTGTGCATGTTTGTGTTTTCTAGCTGCTTTCTGTTTACGTAACAATTTTCAATTCACTCCCACTCACTCAGCAAAACTTGTGGCCACCAAATCCCCTGACAAACAATTAGCAAATTAAAGCGACACCTCACCTTGACACAGTGGCACGCTGAAATTGCCACGACAACGATCTGGGCAGTGTCCGTTCACGTGATCACAGGTGGTGGTGTTATGACAGTTACCGCATGATTCACTACAGTTCTCTCCGTACTGACCCGTAGGACATTCTAAAGTTAGAGGGGAACATAACACTACACATGACCAAAAGGAATGTTCAGGTAGTAACCGTCTAAGCTTCGCAGGGAATTTAAAGTATTATGAATTAGTTATTGTATTTTTTAAACTATTCCTTTATGTGAATAAATATTTAGTGATAACCAAATATAGAAAAATGTCAACACATCGATGAGGTCTTGGGCAAATCACCGTATAAAAATTATAATTCATCGAAAATAGTGTAACAGTCTAAACAGTTTCACAAACATAATATTTTTATAGAGGACAAGAAGAAAACGAGAAAATGATGTTCCCCAGAATAAGACTGGAAACAGCTTCCAGTAAGTTACTCTGCTGTAACTGTGTTGGTTCCTTGCTCAGAAACAGGAATCCGATAGCATGTAAGTTGGCAGACTATGCCGTTCAAAAAACAAAAACAAAAAAACGTTCATCCACACCAGCGTCGCAGCGTTGTCCAAGATATCCTGGTCCACAGCCATCAGGACAACTTCCGGTTACAGGATGACAAGTGACGTCATCAGCACAGTGTCCACAGTTTGTTGAACAGTTCTGACCGTACGTCTTTTCAAGGCACACTAGGCAACAGGTGTTTGGAAAAACATAAATCATATGGGGAATTGCAGAAATGCAGACCTGTGTCTGAGTAATATATGAATTGTGGCGGAAGTCACTGGTAAAATTAATCGATTCAACGATTTCTTGTGCAACACATATTGGGAAAGCATACATTTGCAAAGATTATGCGTTAAATTATGATGATGATAATAATAATAATAATGACTAGAATCACTATATTTACTTATTTGCGCTCTTCAGTTAATAATAATAATGATAATACTGAATTGTACTTATATAGCGCAAAATTCTCACAGAGTGACTCAATGCGCGTACTCCCGCACTCATACCAGCAAACACACACACACACACACACACACACACACACACACACACAGACACAGACACACAGACACACAGACACAGACACACAGACACACACACACACAGAGCAGCTGAATCAGGAGGAGGTAAGTGGGCTTAGCCGAAAGCCAGCCGGAACAGATGCGCTTTTAAGTCAGACTTGAAACGATCTATGTCCGACTGGTCTCTCAAGCCGGCAGATATAGCGCGTTCCAGAGTGCGTTCCAGTTAACATAGGGCACTACAAATAACTGAATATTTCTCACAGTTCTGGCACAAAGGCGGGTTATAGCCGGGTTTACATGAAGGACAGTGGCCAGTTGTCTTGTCACACGGGGCACCATCAGTACAATTGCCACATTGTCCGTCACAGTCGTCACCGTAGTGATGATCGTCACACGCTGCAAAGAACGCGATTCAAATGGTAATAATGAAAGCGAAAACATGGTTTGGTTGGTTGGTTGGTTGGTTGGTTGGTTGGTTTGCCTTTATGCATGTCACGACTTTTGGTCGGAGTGTATGAAGTGGCCCTAGACCGAGAAATATGTACTCTACTCTCTATGCTATAAAAAGACATTTTTCTAACACCAACAACAGGGGAACCGGGGTGGTCGAACGGTAGAGCGTTGGACTTCTAATGCTCGGGTCGTGAGTTCGATCCCGGCTGGGGCCAAATATTTGTGCTGGCTTTTTCATCGTTGCCCCGTCTTTGATATCACCCCATGTGGTGGAAAAGGACGTTAAACCCCCAAACACCCACCCACCACCAACAACAGCAGCGACAACAACAGAAACAGCAGTCCCACCACTACTACCACCACCACCACCACCACCACCACCAACAACAACAACGGTTCCAGCAAAAGATTAAAGGTATTGTGCTGCTATGTTGCCATTACTATTTGCTCACCATAACAAGGGACCCGCCAGCCTGGTGCACACTGACACTGTCCATGGTCCCTGTTGCACGTGCCGTTCACACATCCTCTGCTACACGTCTTGTCACACTGGTCGCCCCAGTATCCCGCCTTACAGCCTTTTTGGAAGAACGATAAACATTTCGTAGGTTAGTTCGTTAAAATGCGAACGCTAAGCTGCAAGTGTATTGGAAAGACATTATAAAGATCCATCTATGAAACCCATTTCCAGGTTGTGGAAACATAACGTAATGCTACTGGAAACGTCAGGAATGATATGTTACAAGAGTATTTCTAATTAATTGATAACAGTGGACAGAATGCCCGAAAAACAAGTTATTACGAACTGATTTTCAGAACTGATGTTCAGTAATACCTTAAACAGGGACAGCTTTCGGCAAATGTATTGTATCTGTTTACTTTTTCTGTTTAAAGACAATCTGTTCATTTGGCTGTCCTTTCTATTGCAGTGTTAATCGCAAACATGACCTAAGCACAAGCGTTGCTCATTTCTACTGCGGATTTCAAACTCATGGTCACAATGGTCGTCCGCACAGTTTGGGCTGCATACCAACGAACAATTTCCTCTAATACATTCCTCCAAACAACATGTTTCCGCGCAGAAAAACAAAAGCTCTTTTAACATCAAAGCATTAGCAATTATCCCTCCGAACTTAAAGACATGGTCTTAGTTTCTGCAAAACTATTGAAAGTTGAGTAATTTCATCATTTTTAAAAGAACTTTTTCTTCAGAAACGGTGGGTCCAGAGATGCTAGACAAACTATTGGTAAAATGGTCGATTTACGTCACACTGAACGTACAATTGTGGATGGAATAATCACCTGACCAAGTGCGGAAGCTCAGCTGCAAAGCACAAGTCGTTCACTCGAGATACGTGACAAGGATTTCAACGGAAAGTTTCCGTAGAGGAAGCAATGCATATGAATAGCAAAACAGAAAATCTTGTGCTCTTGCGTTAAACAGATTTCTTCACGAAACCAAATGGCAGCACTTACCAATACACACGATACCAAAGTGTAATTGTATTTCCAAAACAGTTACCTTCACATCCGCCGTCGTCTTGGTCGCATTTCAAAGGACTGCAGTTCTGACTGCATTCTGTCCGACACTGATCTCCGTACCAGCCGTCCACACAACCTGTACATTGAAACATTCTACTGAAACCTGCACTGGCCAGAATTTAGTCACGACACGAGTGCACTAATACAGACTGTGGACAGGAATGTGCTGATATGAACTCATGCCAGACAGTAAGTTTTTAATACTACGAGTAATTACATGTACTCATACCAGCCGAACATCGTCCTGTGTCCTTGTCGCACGGTCTTTTCCCTTGGTAATCTACTGCACATCCGTCGTTGCATGGTTCATTACACTGTTCACCATACCACCCAGCTTGGCAATCTAAGAGTAGACATTCAAACAGAGAACACTGGATGTATTGATTGTATCAGGTCACAACTTCCTGAATAACCTTTTCTCTGTAACAGGTCTAAAAAAGTGGCTCAATGAAAAGTTATCGTCGGAAATCGTTGGCGACTTAGATACCAAGCGCACCATAGTGGCATAAATGTAAAACTTGCAGATAAAGTGAGTGCGAAAATCATGCATCTTAACCCATTAATGCCTAGCGTCCTTTTTTTTTTTTTTTTTTTTTGGACGCTTACAATTCGTACATAAATACAGGTTTCAAGTAATTTCCTTTGGAAATAAATTTTTGTCGACCATTTGCAGACCATTTTTCATTGAAAAAAATCGTCAGACTGGCAAACTATGAAAAGAAGGCCCATACCTTTTCCATTTTGCTACTTTTTAATGGTGTCAAAGAAGAGAAAATGCTAATTGATATCTCTCTAATCTAAAATTGTGTCTCTCAGTTTTTGCTTAAAATGCATAGTATGCGTATGGCATGTTCAGAAAGAAGCGTCCCAAAAAAAGGACGCTAGGCACGAGAGGGTAGGGGTTTTTGTAACATGTACGTTATGAAGGTGCTATGTTTTTGTCATGTCTGTGGCTGTGATTGATGTTATCTCTATGCTGGAATATAAAGAGGCCTTTGGGACTGCTACAATTTATTCGAAGCCATCACCTAATGACGTCATGTGATGACGTCACTGATGAAGATCGTGCCGATGATTAGGATGGAGGGACTAAATATTGACAATAATCAGCTTATGACTGAGACAGAAGCTGTTGCCACGAGGAATGGCATCCGCACTGTGTATGGTGCCGATTCAGAGCAATACCAGTCAGCAAGGGGGAACCCCTGGACCTGGCTGCTGTTTGTTGGGCTGTCCCGCAGACCTACCTGGCTCCAAAGAGGAGCTGGACGCCCCAGCGCAAGAGGTAGATGTCTGACGCCTGAGAGCAAGAGGCAGATGACTTGCCATCGACAAAAAAAGTGCCACCTACCATTCGCTTTGATAGAAGAGAGATCGTGAGCCATGGTCGCCGCAACATTACTGGGGGTGTTTGAGGATTTAACGCCATAATCCATCACATATGGCTGATATCAAAGACGGGGCAACAAGTATAAGAGAAATGTTTGGCTTCAGTGGGGATTTGAACTCACGGCCTGAGCAGTCAAAGCACAGCGCTCTGCCATTCTGCCTTTATGGCTCCGACACAGCTACTCGGTGCAGCATGTTGTCATGAAGTGTCAAGCTGGACCGTATGACAAATACACGTACTTTGCCGAGGTGCACGTTAACTCTCTCCATACTAAGAGATTTACATATGATTGCTTCCCTTTGACCGATAGAAACCCAGTTTGCTAGCGCAGTATTTAGTTCCTCAGTTTATGATTTTATGGCAGAATAAAATAGAAAGTTGGCGATCCCGTAAATAGGACCTCTGCAGCCAAACGTTGTGAACATGAGGTCACTAAATGGGGTTGGCGGGAGGGAGGGGGTAGGGGGTGTTGAGTTTAACGTTCTTTTCCACCACGTATGGGTGGCACCAAAGACGGGGCTATGAGAAAAAGGCCAGCACAAATATTCGGCCCCAGCCAGAACTCGAATTCACGAAAGTCCATCGCTCTACCATTCGGCTATCCCTGTCTCCCCCTCCCCCGTGATCCCCTGGGGACCTTAGCACGGAGAGAGTTAAATGACTGGTGCATTGCCGATTGAAAGTCTGCAAATAATTTGATTTCTTCCTGAATGCACTGGTTGCTATAACATGATCTAATCCGTCTGGTTGGTAGATTTTGAGGTAAACCTGTTACATTAGGTTTAACTTTATTAATTTCATTGTCAAAATCTTCACCTACACGTCCATGTTCGATCCCATGCACTATTTTTGAACTGTATATGGATATTTCTTCGAGATTAATTCATATGACTTCAAAGAAGAATAAGTAAAGCCTCCCTGGTTCAGCTGGGAGTCTTCACGTGATGTGTGATAAACCCCTACCCTCTCGTGCCTAGCGTCCCATTTTTGGGACACACCTTATAGCCATGCTAACTTCAAGAAATCATGAAAATTTTCAAAATCACTGTTTGATATGTTCATTTTGCATAAAATGCAATGTGTTTTAACTACTTTTACAAAAAAATAAAAATTCAGGCATTAACTGATGGAACTTAAAGCTGGTCAAAGTCCTTGATCCGAAATATTCCATACGCATTGCTGAGTTCACTGGGTATTTCAGTGAGACAATTCACATCGCTGTAAAGGTAAATTCATCATCAGATACGTGCAGTTACTGTAGTAATTACGATTCTGACAAGAATAATGAATACTCTCAGAATTGCTTCAATATTACACACAAAGATTTTTTTTTCTTCTTACACTAACTTATTTGAACCCTTCTGGTTAATCCTCGAATTGGTTGTTTGTCTTTTGATTCTGTTTATGTTCTTTGTTTTCTTGTCCAGTCCGCAGTTACACGAACAATATGTCTAATTTGAGATGCAGTGCACGCTACCGTAGTCATACGTACCAACACAGAGAGAAGAACTGAAGTTCCCAACTGGCTTGCACCCTGAAACATGTTGACGACAATAGTGGAGCGGGTATCACGTAAAGGGGAAAAACAATAGAGAATAACAACCCACTCATGAACGTCCATTTACAGTTTACAATGCTTGAATAGGCATTACACACACACACACACACACACACACACACACACACCACACACACACACACCACACACACACACACACACACACACACACACACACACAGAGAGAGAGAACTGTATTCACTTATTCTTCACACAATATTATGCAATTATTACTCTCAAAAGCTGGCAGCAACATAAGTGATAGTGCAGACGAAAGCATACAAACGTGGAAGGCTGTCATCTCTGAATAGTTTAACTTGATTTCTCACATTATTTTGCAACAACATAATTTAAAGGAAACCTTTCTGCTGACAGACAGTTCCGTTCCAGCCGGCGACACACCCAGCGCTACATTCCGCTGTCATTCTGTCGCAGGAACCATCACCAGCACACTGACCGCAGGACTCGGTGCAGTTCTCTCCCCATAGACCAGCCACACACACTGAAATGGTGCAAGAAGGATCAACAGAGAGAGAGAGAGAGAGAGAGAGAGAGAGAGAGAGAGAGAACTGTATTCACTTATTCTTCACACAATATTATGCAATTATTACTCTCAAAAGCTGGCAGCAACATAAGTGATAGTGCAGACGAAAGCATACAAACGTGGAAGGCTGTCATCTCTGAATAGTTTAACTTGATTTCTCACATTATTTTGCAACAACATAATTTAAAGGAAACCTTTCTGCTGACAGACAGTTCCGTTCCAGCCGGCGACACACCCAGCGCTACATTCCGCTGTCATTCTGTCGCAGGAACCATCACCAGCACACTGACCGCAGGACTCGGTGCAGTTCTCTCCCCATAGACCAGCCACACACACTGAAATGGTGCAAGAAGGATCAACAGAGAGAGAGAGAGAGAGAGAGAGAGAGAGAGAGAGAGAGAGAGAACTGTATTCTCTTATTCTTCACACAATATTATGCAATTATTACTCTCAAAAGCTGGCAGCGACATAAGTGATAGTGCAGACGAAAGCATACAAACGTGGAAGGCTGTCATCTCTGAATAGTTTAACTTGATTTCTCACATTATTTTGCAACAACATAATTTAAAGGATACCTTTCTGCTGACAGACAGTTCCGTTCCAGCCGGCGACACACCCAGCGCTACATTCCGCTGTCATTCTGTCGCAGGAACCATCACCAGCACACTGACCGCAGGACTCGGTGCAGTTCTCTCCCCATAGACCAGCCACACACACTGAAATGGTGCAAGAAGGATCAACAGAGAGAGAGAGAGAGAGAGAGAGAGAGAGATAACGATAACGATCCTTTATTTTACAACGGAAGAAGTTATAGGCACACAAAGACCATTTTCAAACTTGCCGTTGCTACACTACCGTAAAACAAGAAAATTCAAAAGAAAAATATGCAGAGAGAGAGAGAGAGAGAGAGAGAGAGAGAGAGAGAGTTTAAATTTTCACATTATATACGTTGTCAGTATTGCTTTTTTTCATGCACTCAGATTTATGGGACCATTGGACCCCTGATTCCAAATGACATTGTGAAGCCGAAGTAACACCTCACCTTTACACAGAGTTGTGCTGAAGTTGCCAGGACAGCCCTGAGGGCAGTGTCCGGTCACGTGATCACAGATGGCCTTGTTATGACAATTACCGCACAATTCACTACAGTTCTGGCCGTACCGTCCCGTGGCGCATTCTATAATTTGAGGGGGGGAAAGAGTAAAGTAACCACACGGATCAGATAGTGATCATAGCATTTGCAAGGTTGATTCTAAGTAAAAGTCTGTTTCTCTCAGGAGAACTCAACACAAGCTTTGGGTCCCTCTTACTACAGGGCGAATGCCTAATGGGTTCCTCTTACTAACAGGGCGAGTGATTAATCACTGGTAACAACAATGCTGTGAAATCATCTACAAGGATTAACACTTATTTATGATCGCGGCTGTATCAGTGGATTCGCTAGCTGTCCAGAGTATATGTTCGTCCAGAAATGGCACGGCGAATTGAGAACAAATATAAAATAAATACGACCCTACCAATGTCGCAGAGTTCGCCACGATATCCTGATCCACAGCCATCAGGACAGTGTCCGTCCACATGGTGACAGGTCACATTGTCAGCACAGTGTCCACAGGATAATGCACAGTTCTGACCGTACTTCTTCACCGGGCAAGCTGAGAGAATGAAGTCGAGGCAGCACAGTTAAGGCCCAAACGTGGACATAGGAATAAAATACTTTCAGACTGAAGTAGTTTCAAATCTGCAGGAATATTTGCTCAGACACCCATAACTTCCATGTACATCCCTTGTCAACCAAATAGACGCTTCAATTGAAAAACCAAAAACAAACAAACAAAAACTATTATAAATTGAGCCAAAACTACATTTGAAACTACCAACCATACAAAAAGGGTTCTGATATTCAACTTTGGTGACCTGACTGAGGAAGAACAGCTGTTTACAAGCAAGAGCACAAAGATCATTATCCTGCCAACTTATTGTTGCTCACAGTTTTGACACAAAGGTGGGACATAGCCGGGTTCACATGACGGACAGCGGCCAGTGATGTGACAAGGGACACCACCAGTACAACGGCCACAGTCCCTGCTACAGTCTTGACCGTAGTGAGAATCGTCACACACTGCAAAGAACGTCATTCGGAATACAATTGTCAAAACTGGAAATTGAAACCAAACTTTATATCGTTGGTTGCTTGTTGATTTCCTCGACAATACAAAGAAAACCACGACAATAACACTTACATTATTTCAGCCAACTTTGAAAGGTTTCAGGAAAGGTTTGTACACGGATCTGGTGTCAGTCAAATCTGGCAACATGTATAAAAGGCATGCACAGTCTATTCTGTAACAATGACTAATTCTTCACCAGCACAGCTTGGTTCCCGCCAGCCTGGTGCACACTGACACTGTCCATCGTCCCTGTTGCACGTGCCGTCCACACATCCTCTGTTGCACGTCTTGTCACACTGGTCGCCCCAGTATCCCGCCTCACAGCCTTGTAACAAACATGTTAGAACGATTATCACATATGGTAGAAGGGATTACTTGAATATGAACGGCAACGCATATTACATTTTATGAGAACGACGAAAAAAAAAAAAAAAAACCTTTATTTTATGACATCCAAACCGCACACATCTGGAGCATATATATGTTACAGTGAATTTGTGTAATCAGGGATTTCATGAAATCCCTAAAATTTTCAGTAAGTTCATGTAATTACTGTTTCACTCGGGGATTTCATGAAATCCCTAAAATTTCCAGGGATTTCATGAAATCCCTGATTTCAAGGGCCAGGGATTTCAGGAAATCACTGACCCATAATTTTCTTAAGCCGAACACAGGAGTGCATCCCGTTCAACTAATCTTTTGTGGTTTTTTTTAAGGACAGACATGGTAAAGAAAGTAAACACATAGAGGTACATCTCAAATAACTCAAACATTTGAGATAATCAGTGAAAATAATAAATACATGCAAGTGTATCTGACGGAACTCTACATATAAGACAGCCACAGTATAAAACAAAACATACAAGTTCTCACAGTAGAAGATACAAAATAAATAAAAAATGCAAGTACATTTCGCGCAACCAATATGTAAGATAGTTACAGTAAAAGAAGAAAAAAATGTGCAAGTTCGTTTCGCACAACTCATACGTGTACGATGACCATAGTTGTTTTTTTTTTTTTTTTTTTTAAATGATAAAACAAGCGAGTACATTTCGCGCAAATCATACATGTAAGATGTCACAGTAAAATCCATCTTCGAAAACCATGCACTAGCGTAGGACTTGTGGAGGGGTGGGTGGGGCGAGAGTATCTGTTCGTCCCCTCGTATTCTTGGTGCTGAAAATGTCAAAATAATTTTATGTGTACCTCAAATACTGGAAATGACGTAATAGATCTCCTCAGGTGAAAGGTATTTGTTGACTGAAATGGAATAATGAAAATCCCCGCTCCCCTGTTGTTAGAATTTTCGAGCCTCTGCCCTACCCCCCCCCCCCCCCCTCACACACACACCCCTTCCCCTCCCCCCTTCCGTGAAGCAAATTTACTTGGTCAGGAGATAATAGTCGTTCTGCTCTTTCTCTGACCACCAGCAGCAGCAGATTTCACACTCTCCACGAGTATGTAGTAGTCTTCTTTTGGAATCAGATATTTGTGGTGTGTTTGGTAGCGTGCAAATAGCTCCGCTTTGAAAGTCTCTTCCGTGCTGGATTGAGACATGCTTGCAGTGGAGTGGTGGGGAGTTGTAAGTACATGTAGCAGACTGCAGTGTTAGTGTACCCTCGTGAACATGCAGTTTTATCAGTCAAAAGAAATTACTGTTTGTGTACAGAGTTGTCACATGGTGAGAATGCTGTGGTGAGCTGCTGCTAAGACTGAAATTTCAGGATCTAGGCAATTCTGAACTTGTCATCTGATCTACGAGTGATTTTTTTTCTGCCCTAACTCTTTGCCAGCGTCCACTGGGATATTGCGCTATATAAAAACAATTTATTATTATTATTATTATTATTCAGTGATGTTCCTCCCAGGTCATGGAGTGGAATCCACGGAGGGCACGAAAGCTGGGGCATTTTTTTAAAAAAAGATTATGATTGTGCACTGATGATGATGATGGAGATGAGGATGATGGTAAGATGATGCTATGGAGGTCCGTGTGGTTTGGGACTGCGGGACAGGGCTGCATTCCACGCTTCCTGTCATAAATATCCCGGAGTTAACCAGGCCCTGGAACTACGGCACCTGCGGTGCAGATGTGTAATTATCCACATCATAGGATGTGTCATACATCCCGAAAGTCGCACCCGTGAAGTGGATGAATCACGGCTGTGTGGAAACGGCCTCCACATTAGGCCCATAGCACACCTGCTCTGGGTAGGAGCCGACCTAGGTAGGAAAAATGTCTCTTGCCTCTGCTGGGACTCGAACCCGGGTCTCCCGGTCCATGGTCCGAAGTGCTAACCACTGCACTGCAGGGGCCGGTACGAGTGAAATTTCAGGGTCTAGGCACCGGTTGTCTGATCTTACACAAATTCACTAAACTCAGCCAGTAAGATAGTGTAAAAACCATGACAAAAACTTAGGGATTTCATGAAATCCCTGGAAATTTTAGGGATTTCATGAAATCCCCGAGTGAAACAGTAATTACATGAACTTACTGAAAATTTCAGGGATTTCATGAAATCCCTGATTACACAAATTCACTGTAACATATACAGGTCCAGAAGTAAATGCATTAGTGACGAAATAGTGAGATATTAAAATCGACTGAAAGTGCTCAATTATAACCGTACGTTTGATCAAATTATTGACATTATATTAATAATTAGAAGGAAATGCACTGGTGACGAGATAGTAATTGTCATGTTATCATTGCCTAAAGCGTGGGTATTGAAGAGAGATTTGCACAGTGCATTGACGTATTCATTCATGCCAAGAATGAAAACGAACGTGGGTATTTGGCACCATTTACCAAAAGTCACGATACTCAAATTAATTTAGATGCGACATCCAGTCCAAACAACAACAACAACATCAACAATAACAACAAAACCCTCACATTAAACTTAGTCTCCAGTGTCAAAATCGCCCATAAATCGGCCTACACGCAACTATACGACTTAAGCATTACCTTGAAAGCAGGTTCCATTTATCATGTCACAGGTTGTCCCCCCTCCGTTGTCCTGACAGTTGGCGCTGCAGGTCTTGGCGCATTCCTGTCCGTACCTGTCTCTCTCACATTCTGGTGCCATGGAACGAGAAAGGCCGACAAATGGCTTATGCAAACGTTTAACAGTGAAGTCAGGCTAAACAACATCGTCATTTACCGTGATGTTCAAAAAGATGGATAAAATACAACTTTTCAATGCTGTCAAATTGAACTGGCGTTGATTTTTCCTCTCTTTTTTTCGACGCCAGATTCACATGGATTTTTTTTTTAATGTCAAACAAGGACTTGATATTACTACCAAGAGAAGCAACTGTTCGGTTAGCCCAGAAATTAAAATACAAAATCAGCAAAAGAAATCAATGACTTATGACTTTTTGATTTTAAATGGTAACCAAAGCGACCAGACAAGAGTGTATTAGGGTAATTATGTTCGGGAAGAGTTCATACCCCATACTTGCACCTCGCAGAGAGGCAAATAATTTCCTTCTGTCTGTGTTGTCCTCTCTATTTTGATGATCTGGCCGGTGGTGGGGAGGTTGTCAGTGATCTGTGTGGGATTGGTGATGCTTGATGTTACACCAGGATATCTGAAGATTTCTGATCCGTCCACGCTGACTCTGACATGTCTCATGTCTCTGGTGTAATCGTACCTATCGCCAACTCCATACTCTATACGAAAACAGGTGACGGTGAAAGTATTTAATGTTTTTAATACTCTCGGTATAATGACATTGAACATTTGCCTTATCGACTCTTATCAACGTAATGTTCATCGAAATACATAAAACAAGGGAATACGTCGAATCGTAATATCGAAAATATTGAGTGAGTTTCTTCAAAAACCGGATCTAAGCTCTGTTCTCGGCCTCAGCTGTAAGAATAACAAACTTTTGGACCAGTCTGATCTGACGGTAACAATGCCTCTGCCAAGTAACAATAACACGTAAGGCATCGCGTTTTATCTCCCCCCCCCCCCCTCCCATGACATCCGTCGCCATTTGACCTCTCTCAAGCCGTGTAGATCCTTGCTTGGAGTGAAGTCCCAGACGAGAATGAAGACAATTAATCGTGGATAGACACGAAGGAATAGGGATCATTTTGTTCAAGATTTGCTAACTTGGTAGTGACATTCTAAATTTCTTTCTGTTCAGATCTGCGAAGAAAATGTATCATACAGCAGATAAAATAACACGACTGAAGAAAATAGAGTTCTTACGGACGTGGTAGATGGTAATCCTGTGGAAGGTACGTGTCTGTCGCAGATTCAAGAACAAGTAGGACGGCCATTTTGTATAGTCAGTGAAGACACAGTTTGGGTTGTCTGCTTTAGTATTGTACCAGTGTGTATCAGTGTTGCCATTAATGGCTCCCGTACAATCGAGGGAGGTACCATCCCAATGACCAGCGTATACCGTGCTCATATTGCACGTCACAGCGTTTCTGAGAGCTGCAATTCCAGGAACAGTGTGGGCATGCGTGAGAATAGAAATCTAGAGACTACTCAAACGTCAGGTCTGCACTATTACAGCACAATTTGTAAGCAAGGACAATTATATCAACTCTAACCTAGGCAGCGTGCTTTTTGTTTGTTTCTTTGTTTCTTTGTTTTTCCAGTGGCTTTGCAGTAAACAGTGCACATCAAACATTACCAGGATGATCATCTGTTATTCCGCAATAATTACACACACATTTCAGGTTTCACACAAAACTTCAGCTTACCAATCTGTCGATACTGGCCATACCCAAACCTCAGCAACACAAATAACACACCAGTAACACACAGCACTGTACGTCTGTACCTCGCCATGTTTGCATGCTATATGGCTCTCTTATAAGTTTCCTTTTGTCATATTGTCTAGCAGGACGCTATTAAAACTACATCCGAAACATGTCCCGTCTCATCACTTGTGCCAATTCAAGCCATAACAATGGCTACGCAACTCTTAACTACCCCCCTTCCACCCCCCACCCCTCCGCCCCGCACCTCCCACAAAAAAAATTGAAATAAATAAATTCTACAAATGAATACATTAATAAATCAATCAATAAATAATATAAATAAGTATGAGAGAGAGAGAGAGAGAGAGAGAGAAATTGAAATTGAAATAACTTTATTTGAAAACGGTGGAAGTTTTGGTCTAGCAACCAATTTTCAAACTTGCCGCTTTGAAGAACAAACTAAACAAAAAAGCCAACTGATCAAACATACTTAAACCTGAAACAAGAAACTTCAAACACACACACACACACACACACACACACACACACACACACACTTGTCACATGCATGAACTACTTACTTACTTAGGCCCTTGGCTCCACGTGGAGCATAGGCCATCGACAACCCTTCGCCATCGCACTCTGTTCTGGGCTAGTCTTGCCACTCCAGTCCAGTTGGTACCCTGCTTACATAGCTCTGCCTCAGTGTCCCGCCTCCAGCTGTTGCGAGGCCGGCCTCTCTTCCTTTTCCCCTGCGGGTTCCATGTCAGGGCTTGGCGTGTGGTGCTGGATGCTGGCTTCCTGAGGGTGTGTCCAATCCAGCCCCACTTCCTCCGCAGGATCTGCTTGGCCACTGGTTCCTGCCCCGCTCGCTCCCACAGCTCTTCATTCCGGATCTTCTCTGGCCATCGGATGTTGAAGATGCGCCTCAGACAGGTGTTGAGAAATGTCTGGATCTTCTGCTGCATCGTCTTCGTTGTCCTCCATGTTTCGCATCCGTAGAGCAGAACTGACTTCACGTTGGAGTTGAAGATGCGAAGTTTGGTTCTTATGCTGACAACTTTGGATGCCCAGACGTTCTTCAGCATGACCATTGCTGCCCTTGCCTTGCCGATTCTGGCTGTGACGTCTCGGTCTGTGCCTCCCTGTCCATCAACCACACTCCCCAGGTAGACAAAAGACTCCACCTCCCTGATGGGCTCTCCACCGACTGTGACTGGTGTGTTGGCAGTGGTGTTGATCTTCATCAGCTCGGTTTTCTTCCTGTTGATCTTGAGCCCTGTTCCGGCTGATGTGGCTTCCAGGCACGTAGTCTTGTCCTGCATCTGGCTGTGGCTGTGAGACAGGAGCGCCAGGTCGTCCGCGAAGTCGAGGTCATCCAGCTGCGTCCAGAGTGTCCACTGTATCCCGTTTTTCCTGCCTGCTGTAGTGGTCTTCATGATCCAGTCGATGACCAGGAGGAAGAGAAACGGGGACAACAGGCATCCCTGGCGGACTCCGGTCTTCACCTCGAAGCTTTCACATGCATGAACTAGTCTGTCCATATTTATGTAAACGTGTGGTACCTATTTTTATGATTATTTGTTATTTGTTGGCTGATAGATATTTGAAGAGGCTGCTTTTAAACGATGAGAGAGAGAGAGAGAGAGTCTCAAGAAAACTTTATTTTTCAACGGTAGAGGTAATTAGCGTAAAACAGCCAATTTTCATACCTGCCGTTGCTAATTCTAGTAGTATCTATTCTAGCAATGTCTCTTTAAATCAACAGACACACACGTACACACAAGGGGCGAAAATAAACTGTGTGACGGTTAAGCCTCGTGTGACATAAGGTATTTGAAGAAAAGCTGTTTGAAAGTTGTGACAGAGAAAGCGTGTTTAACATGCGCTGTAAGACTATTCCATAATGTCGCCCCAGAAAATGAAAGACTACATTTGAAGATGTCAGTTCGCGGCTTTGGGATTATACACAGGCTGTTTGAACAGCCATAACGGGAGGGTGGGTGGGTGGGTGTTTGGGGGTTTAACGTCCTTTCCCACCACAGACGGGTGATCTCAAAGACGGGGCAACGATGAAAAAAGCCAGCACAAATATTTGGCCCCATCCGGGATACGCCATAATGGGAAGCTGAGCGGTGGCAACAGTCGGATAAATAGGTAGGAGCCTTTTTGGTCCAAAGTTTATACATGAAATACACAGAGAGAGAGAACAAGAACAAGAACAAGAACCTTTATTTTACAACGGTAGAAGTTACAGGCATATTCATACCAATTTTAAAACTTGCCGTTGCTACACTACATGAGCTAATACTACTGAAAAATTAAGAAAGAAGAAAAAGAAAAAAACAAAAAAACAAACAAAAACAAAAATAACAGCACACACACACACACACACACACACACACACACACACACACACACACACACACACTACATCACGCATGAATTATTCGCACGCACCTATGCAGAACATAATCATAAGCGGAAATAATGTCATAATTTCTATAGAAGTGGACAAAAATGACGATGAGTTATCTCGCACAGATATTGCTGAAAGGTGAATGTGGGTACTTGGCGCTAAATAAAATGTAGTGACGCATGTGCAGGTGAAAAGCAGTGACATAGCCATAGCAATGACAATAAGCAGCTCATGATCTAGGATACCAAAAAATTTATGAAATCCTTTTTAAACGATGAGAGTGAACTACTTGTTGTAATGAGAGTGGGCAAGCTGTTCCAAAGAGTGGCACCCGAGAATGATAAGCTAGTTTTAAATATATCTATCCTTGGACGTGGGATAATTAGGCGTAACCTGGAGTTTGGGTAACGGGAGTCTGAAGTAGTAAAGAGATGACTGAGGTAGTGGGGAAGAAAACCATTAAGGATTTTATACATGAAAACGCCTTTATTAAAAAGAAGTTGTTTTGAAAGAGGGAGTATCTCTAGATTCCGGAGCTTCTGGTCAGTGGATAAGGAGGGGTCAGGTAGGATCAGTTTTGCTGCTCGTCGATGTAGGGAGTTGAGTCTTTTTAGGTGTACGTCACTGCTTTCATCCCATATGGTAGAGGCGTAGTCAATATGAGTCTTGATGTGGGCCGAATAGAATAACTTTCGAGTGTCTGTGTCAATGAAATGTCTCAGCCTTGACAGTAGGAATAAATTTCTCGATACTTTTTTGCAGACTTTATTAATGTTGGCCTGCCATTTCAACTGGTTTCAACGATTACACCCAGTAAACGGTGTTCATTGACTTGAACAATGGCCTGGTTATGGAGAGACAAATTGAGTGCAAGTGGGTTGAGCTGATGTTTCTGTCTCGTAGTTATGATCATGCACTCAGTTTTGGACGCATTAAGTACCATGGAGTTACGTTCACACCAGTTGGACACTTCATCCAAGCCCCGCTGCAACCGTCCGCTAACTGTGTTGATGTTTTTGTTGGAAGTGTGAATGGTAGCGTCGTCAGCGAATAAGTCGCATGATACTTGTTCGTGGTTAAGGTGTAACGGGAGGTCGTTGATGAATATGCAGAATAAGAGGGGTCCAAGGATGGAACCTTGGGGTACTCCTCGTGTTACTAACCCGTTTCAAGAAAAAGACCCATTGACGGTGACCTGCTGGTGTCGGTCGCTAAGGTAAGATCTGAAAAAGTGGGACGCCTCAGGCGCCTTGGGAGGCGTTTGGATTAGACTCTTAGGACAATGTAACGGAGAGCTGTTGGCCGTAGGGACTAAACCTTGATCAGCTGATGAGGCGTTACTTAGATAAAGTGTAAGCTTCGTGAGAAGAATGTTGTAATAATAATAATAATAAAGGATATTTGTGGCGCCCCATCTCGCAAGAGCTCAGGGCGCGTACATAAACATGACATAAAAAACAGCGTATATAACTTACAACACACACACACACACACACACACACACACACACACTGATTTTTTTGCAGGTGACATGCAGAGATGGAGGGGGGGTTGGTTCTACTGCATGTTGTGGTCGACAAGGTCAAAGGCTTTCCGTAAATCAACAAACAAGGTTCCAGTTAGTTCTGAATTATTCATGGCAGATAACCATATATCCGACAGTCGTGCTAGGGCTGTGTGACAGGAGTGCTTTCTCCGAAAACCTGACTGGTGAGGATGGAAGAGAGAGTGCTGCTCAAAGAATTCTCTTAAATGTTTATGGATATGCCGCTCCAGGGGTTTTGACAGGGCAGAAAGTAACGATATCGGACGATAGTTGTTTATGTCAGCCAGTTCCTTTGTTTTAGGAATAGGTATGACCTTTGCTTTTTTTAATTCAGTCGGGAAAACGTTTTGTTGAATACAAAGGTTATAGATATACGTTAAAGAGTCGATGATATATGGGAGGTATAGTTTTAGTATTTTGGGGCTGATCTCGTCAGGTCCTGCAGATGTTTTATTCGGCATTGAATTTATGAGCCTACCGACTTCATGTACCGCTATTGGGGGAATGAGAGAGAGAGAGAGAGAGAGTCGATCGAAGCGTTATTGTATGTACGGATGTAAAAGGTCGAACTGATATGTTGCGAGATTTCTAGAAAATAAGAAAGCTAGACGGGCCACCATCATGTACACTTTCAAACCGGACATTCTCTGTCAGCGTGTCTTCTGTGAAACTAAAACAGGATGCCGTTCAATGAGATGTTTCCACTACTACTTATTGAAGGTCACAGCGACATTTAATTTCTAGCAGTCGAAATGTGATGCACCAGTCACCCTGAACTAAAGGGGGGATAATCCTACATTTGTATTATACTCCCAGATCGTTCAGAGCTATTTTCGTGGTTACTATCATCACACCACTTAGACACCTGGACAGTGACAGCGTCTGTAATGCTGGCACTGAGCTTACAGATACGTACTCGATGACGCGGCGACCGCACTGAGCACTCCAATAGTGTAACAACAGTCGTAGAATATAATAATATTCAACCGCCCCGCAAAGTGTCGCCCCCCAACATCACCTCGCATTAAGAGCACTACTAATGATCAATGACAATCTTTATTTTCCAAACGGGAAAAGTTTTGGCACACACACACACACACACACACACACACACACACACACACACACACACGTGTATTACTTGTACTTGTTTTCCATTCCACGGCCCATACCTTTCGGCATGGGATCTTAATGTGAACACTTGACGTTACATTTTATGCATGCGTGAGTACAGCAAGGGGGAGGCAGGCAGACGCAGCAAACGACCTGGCGTGAATCTGACTCGATTTGATGAAACATTTCTCAATGACGTCCCGCCCAGCAGGGGATTTAAACCCGTGCCTCACGGGCAGACCCCCGGGCAGTCCCCCTATAAACACTGGGCCAAATCCCCTATTTTCAGGAAACTGTTGGTTCTGGAGAAGATGACAAGAGTAGTCGGTCTGTTGGCTGGAGCGGAAACTCACACTCGACAGAACTGCATGGTCGCCATGACTCACTTAAGTACATGATTCCGATCACAGTATTCACAAGAACACGTCATTGTAGGATAGTATTGTGTGTAAAGTAGGCCTGTCGTGAGAACAATATCAGATTACCGGTAGTTGTGTGTGTGTGTGTGTGTGTGTGGAGACATGTTGGAGAGCCCGTCGTCTTATCGAGGGGAAACGATGACACACAGGCGTACACGAGAATTTCGAGCGACTCAGCCCTAGGCCCTAAGTGCATACCGTCGCCCGAGGCAAACTAGGCTGCAGTCAAAACAAGGTCACCACTTCTCGAATACTCGTGATAACAAAAGAAACTTCTGGATCACGGGAAAAACATTTCCAGTACTAAACCAGAATATAAACTAAACATAGCGACTTTGCTGTCTCACTAAAGTACAAAAAAACATTACAGCTATTATCCTACAGCATGCAAACAAAATACAAACAAAAAGGCACAGCCACGCTCGTAACAGTGTGTGTGTGTGTGTGTGTGTGTGTGTGTGTGTGAGAGAGAGAGCTCGCGCAGATTTTCTGATTTGAGAGTAAAGTATTTATTAAGCATTTGCTTGCATTAAACACGAGCACAGAAAATGGAAACAGGCTATTTGGAGGGCAAAAAAGGGCATCGTCCGCATCATCATCATCATCACCACCACCATTCCTGCCAAAACTACAAGTGAAAATCGATCACAAAATCACATATGTATTATATCCCGCGCACAAGCATTATAATCAAGACACATCAAACACAGGGGGTGGGTGGGTGTTTGGGATTTTAACGTCCTTTTCCACCACATAGGGTGATATCAAAGACGGGGCAACGATGGAAAAGCCAGCACATTTATTTGGCCCCAGCCGGGATCGAACTCACGACCGGAGCATTAGAAGTCCAACGCTCTACCATTCGACCACCCCGGCTCCCCCATCAAACACAGGCACACAAATAATACAAAATAGCATCAAGAAAGCGAGGACAAAATTGAGCATTATCAGGGCAGTTCTTGGTTTATTAAGCAGCAGTAGGCTTTCGCGTCCACGTACAGCGTCAGTATATTACTATACTGACGTCCAAAAGAAACGGGAAAAGAGGCCGTTTACACTGGGCCAAAAAAACGAACTCGGCTCGCTTTGAAGCGTGCCAAGCACGTTTACACTAGGAAATTTCACCCGGGCCAGGAACCGAACCTGGAATACATATGCATGTGTACCAGGCTCGCTTTGGGTGCCGGGCCCGCATTACGGTCAGCTGTTTTTACTATCAGCTGACTTGATTTCCATGGCTACGGCGAGACATACGGGTTCTACTCCCAAGATGGCTGCGGAGGATACCGCTACGGTCAAGACTTTTATGGGTACCCTACCTTCCTCACCTACCAACCCCTATTTACCACCTTCCATATATTAAAACAAAATTCCAACCCTACCCCCTAATCCCCCCCCCCCTTTTTCTTTATTTCTCCTACAACCATATCTCCTCTCTCCACAATCATGTTAGGACAAAACTGAAACACAGACACAACCACATTAACCGAACTTCTTATTTTTCTTTCCACAGAAATGACTTCACCACAAGCATCATCCTCATTCATCAATATCATATTATCCACCTTCACTCTCATCATCATCATCACCTGACAATACACCGGAACACACCCCAGCTCACACCGCAACACACACAACTGCTCACACCGCAGACACAAACACAGAACAAGCAGCACAAACCACGACATAATACACTCTGACATCAGAGGATTTGGATATCATTAACAGAGAATTTGACACACCTATGGACACGTACACAACAGACACTGACACAGCACTGCAACACTTCTACACTGCACACCAACTAGACCAACTCATCACTGACATCCACTCACACAACAACAACAACAACATTCTTCCAGCGACACTTACATATGCACCACATATCAAACTACCAGGCGCAACACATTTCTTTATGCAAAACTTACTTACAGACATCACCCTAAGAATTAAAAGTACACTCATACACGCATAATGGACTTACAATCATGCCACAACAATCAAGGCTACTCCCTCTTGAACACAACAACACGTACAGACAACATAACTGATGCACAGATTGCGGAAACACACGATCACACGTACAGGAACAGACACCACACATGACAGCACTTGACCCATGCACTAGCAACACACCTCTACCACCACTCTTCCGCATGCCCACACGGCCTGCACATACACCTGCATCCACACCATCCTCACCTAAACCTGTGCACACACAACCCACACCATCTACATCTGCACCACCCCCGTCCACACATATATATACACTTACTACCCTCACACTCATCCACATCTGCACCACTCAACCAAACCACCACCCTCATCCACACATACACCTGAACCACCCTCATCTGGACACCTGCCTGAACCACCCTCATCAAGCAAACCTGCACCTACACCACCATCCGCATCTAAACCACCCTCATCTACACATACGCACACACCATCCACATCCACATCTGCACCCACAGCATCCTCATCACACCTCAAATACCCTGCACCAACACCACGACACCCATACACAGCATCCACATACGCCACACCAAACAGATCACACAGACCACTCTTACTGCCACCACACTGCAGAAAAAAATTTTACTTCCAAACCCAGTCACACACCCATACAGACGCCCACCACTTCTACAGACACCTAACGAACCAACACACACTCACAATGATAAACACTAACCAACATACACGGACACTGATACACACCACAAAAACATCTGAAGCCATCATTTCAAATCATCTTTTTCATCTCCATCTTCATACGAAATAAAATTCATCGCACCACTGTAAGTGTTCCTCTTCTCACTTGTTGGTTGGTTTGTTGGTTTCAATTAACACTTTCATTATTCCTGTTCATTAAAATCTGTTATATATCTCTGGATGGGGTTACTCAGTTCGTAAAAGTCGATGTCTTCTTTCCATAAACAAACACCAAACAGTCCTGTACAACCGATGAGAACGGCTGAGGTTACGAGCGGCAAAAATGTGCGTCGCCAATAAAGACGCAAAAATATGTACATCTTTTGCTGGAGTTGGAAGGTAAACATTTTTCGTCTTTGCGCGCTCCTTAAAATCAGTGATTTCATACTCCTGTTCCTTCGAATTCGTCTCTGTTTGATCCAGCTGCACAGAAACACGTGTTTGCTGGGCGCCGCTATACTGCTGGCCCGTGTCAAAGCCGGGTCAGCCCACCTTCCCAAAAACTGAATTGCAGTGTAAACGCACGGAAGTGGGCCCGGCGCGGTTCGGTTCTGAGTTCGGTTCCCCGTCGGCGCAGCTGTAGTGTAAACGACCTCTATTATATCTTCCATCTTTCAAATCATTGTTTCCGGTATTAACAAAAGTTGCGTTATATTTGGCACCCAGTATATCAAGACCGATGTTTGAGGGAAGCGTTCTGTGAATTTTACCGCATCAGCGCACTTGCAGTCCACGTGAAGCCCGAGTTAGCTGTGACACATTTCGTGTGCAGTTCAGCTGCATGTGCAAGCAAAGCACAAGAGCTGAGCAGTGAGTAGTGTTCACTGTCACTAGGGGATAAAACGGGCACAAAGATACAGGTTTCATCAGTCCCTCATTCGACGCTATCACGATGCCACGACTCACTTCTGCACAACGCGAGAGGGCCATTGGACGTCTGCAGTCTGGGGACACGCCAGAAGCCGTGGCTGCGACTTTCCAATGCCACATTTCCACCATTTATCGTCTCCAGCATCGATTCGTGACAACTGGCGCTACTGCTGATGCCCAGCGGAGCGGCAGACCTCGAGTGACCACGCCAAGGCAAGATCGCCACATTTTCCGCATCCATGCTCAAGATCCCTTCAGAACAGGTGCAGAAACAGCCAGAACTGTTATAGGGACACACCAGGCACCCATTTCTAGGCAAACGGCCAGCCGGCGACTGCGCTCCAGGGGGCTGAGGAACTGCCGTCCAGCCAGGGGACCCGTCCTCGCCGTGCGCCATAGACAGGAACAATGTTCGCTGGCAGAACGTGCTTTTCAGCGATGAAAGCCGTTTCTGCATTGAACATGCCGACGGGCGTGTTCGGGTATGGAGAAGAAGAGGTGACCGCTATGCTGACAACTGTGTCGTGGAAAACAACGCCTGGGGCGGGCCCAGCCTCATGTTGTGGGGCGTCATCGGCCACAACCAGGTGCTGGGACCCGTCATCTTCCAAGGCCTGGGTCCTGGACGCGGCAACGGCATCACAGCGCAGCGGTACATGGACCAGGTGCTGCCCTTTTTTCAGGCCCACGGGAACTGGGTTTTCCAGCACGACAACGCGCGCCCCCACACTGCCAGGGCTACCCAGGACCTCCTGCAGCGCTCGGGCGTCCAGGTGATGCCTTGGCCAGCGTTATCTCCTGACATGAACCCTATTGAGCAATTTTGGGATTTGCTCCAGACACAGCTCAATAGGGTGGTCCCAAGGCCCACAACTGTCGCTGAACTTGATCGGGCCTTCCGGCAGGCCTGGGCCGGCAGGCCTGGGCCAACATTCCCAGGGCAGCCAGCAACACGTTGGTCCGCTCAATGACCCGCCGCTGCCAGGCCGTCATCGATGCTAATGGGGGCCATACACGCTATTGACTGTTCTGTTAAGCACAAATGGCGCATCGTCACCGCAACCTTACTGTGTTATGGACAATACGTCAGTGTTGTGCTGTACAAAAAATTGGACATTATTAATGAAATTTGAATTTTGTAACGATTTTTTCATTATGCAATAAATGAAACAAGACACTGTTTTTCGCGTTTCTTTTGGACGTCAGTATATATATATTACAGCCAATGGCATAGCGGCACGTGTATCTAATGCTAGCATAATTTGCCTATGCTTGCAAATATAAAGTATAAAGTACCCCCCCCCCCCAAAAAAAAAAAAAAAAAAAAAAAACACCAAAAAACCAAAAAACAAAAAAAAACCAGTCAGGTAAAAATAATGTACACAGGAGAAGGAGGCTAAAAGTAAGATTCTCATAATTATGTGGTCCAGGAAACTACGTACAAAATGAATGTATACTGACGTCCAAAAGAAACGCGAAAAATATCTTCCATCTTTCAATTCATTTTTTCCGGTATTAACAAAAGTTGCGTTATTTTTGGCACCCAGTATATCAAGACCGATGTTTGAGGGAAGCGTTCTGTGAATTTTACGGCATCAGCGCGCTTGCAGTCCACGTGAAGCCCGAGTTAGCTGTGACACATTTCGTGTGCAGTTCAGCTGCATGTGCAAACAAAGCACAAAAGCTGAGCAGTGAGTAGTGTTCACTGTCACTAGGGGATAAAAAGGGCACAAAGATACAGGTTTCATCAGTCCCTCATTCGACGCTATCACGATGCCACGACTCACTTCTGCACAACGCGAGAGGGCCATTGGACGTCTGCAGTCTGGGGACACGCCAGAAGCCGTGGCTGCGACTTTCCAATGCCACATTTCCACCATTTATCGTCTCCAGCATCGGTTCGTGACAACTGGCGCTACTGCTGATGCCCAGCGGAGCGGCAGACCTCGAGTGACCACGCCAAGGCAAGATCGCCACATTTTCCGCATCCATGCTCAAGATCCCTTCAGAACAGGTGCAGAAACAGCCAGAACTGTTATAGGGACACACCAGGCACCCATTTCTAGGCAAACGGCCAGCCGGCGACTGCGCTCCAGGGGGCTGAGGAACTGCCGTCCAGCCAGGGGACCCGTCCTCACCGTGCGCCATAGACAGGCACGCCTGCAGTGGGCGCAAGGCCACCTCAACTGGAACAATGTTCGCTGGCAGAACGTGCTTTTCAGCGATGAAAGCCGTTTCTGCATTGAACATGCCGACGGGCGTGTTCGGGTATGGAGAAGAAGAGGTGACCGCTATGCTGACAACTGTGTCGTGGAAAACAACGCCTGGGGCGGGCCCAGCCTCATGTTGTGGGGCGCCATCGGCCTCAACCAGGTGCTGGGACCCGTCATCTTCCAAGGCCTGGGTCCTGGACGCGGCAACGGCATCACAGCGCAGCGGTACATGGACCAGGTGCTGCACCCTCATGTGCTTCCCTTTTTTAAGGCCCACGGGAACTGGGTTTTCCAGCACGACAACGCGCGCCCCCACACTACCAGGGCTGCCCAGGACCTCCTGCAGCGCTCGGGCATCCAGGTGATGCCTTGGCCAGCGTTATCTCCTGACATGAACCCTATTGAGCAATTTTGGGATTTGCTCCAGACACAGCTCGATAGGGGGGGGTCCCAAGGCCCACAACTGTCGCTGAACTTGATCGGGCCGTCCGGCAGGCCTGGGCCAACATTCCCAGGGCAGCCAGCAACACGTTGGTCCGCTCAATGACCCGCCGCTGCCAGGCCGTCATCGATGCTAATGGGGGCCATACTCGCTATTGACTGTTATGTTAAGCGCAAATGGCGCATCGTCACCGCAACCTTACTGTGTTATGGACAATACGTCAGTGTTGTGCTGTACAAAAAATTGGACAATATTAATGAAATTTGAATTTTGTTACGATTATTTCATTATGCAATAAATGAAACTAGACACTGTTTTTCGCGTTTCTTTTGGACGTCAGTATATTTGCAAGGACAATATAAACAATTCAATTCAATACAATATAACTTTATTGTCTGTCGATGGCAGAAAATTTTCTTCTGGCTCGCACACACACACACACACACACACACACACACACACACACACACACACACACACACACACACACAGAGTCCCATTGAAAGCAACAGGAACGAAACAGAAATACCAATGAATCCATAGTTAAAAGAAACTACACACTAATAAAGATCATAAAGGACATATTAAAAAGCGTGAATAACATACCAATGATGCCAATACATGTAAGAATGGGCGAAAGTAAACTGTGGGACAATTAAACATAGTGTGACATAAGATACTTGAAGAAGAGTTGTTTCAAAGTTGTGACAGAGCAGGCGTGTTTAACATGCCTGCATTTCATAATGCTGCAGTAGAAAATGAAAGACTACATTTAAAGATGTCAGTTCGCGGCTTTGGGATTATACACAAGCTGTTTGAACAGCCATACCGGGAAGGTGAGCGGTGGCAACAGTCTGATAAATAGTTAGGAGCCTTTCTGTTTCATAGCTTATACATGAAAATTCCGTTGTTGTATAGCAGGTGTTTTGACAAGGGAAGAAACTGCAGCTGGTTCAGCTTCTCATCAGCTGCAAGACTAGGGTTCGACAAAAATAGCTTTGCTGCACGTCTATGAAGGGAGTTAAGTCCCTTTAAGTGAATGTTACTGCAACCATCAGAGAGAGAGAGAGAGAGGGAGAGAGAGAGAGCTTTAATTTCCAGATTAATAGAAACAAAGAAAGAAAAAAAAAATGGCAACGTAAAACATACTCTCTCTCTCTCAGAGATTGGTGGGTGTTCGAGTTTACGTGTTACTTGTATTGTTTATTCTGCCTTTTCAGTTTTTATGTTGTTTCCATAGTAATGGAAACAGCATCATAGGACGGGCTAAATTTTCCACGTTCACAGGCAAACATCTGTGGTACAAACGCACGTCACTGCCGATCTCCCGCAGAGACGATTTTGCAAGTGTAACTCTGACAGTGACGTAAGAAAACGTGCGTCATCGATGCTGACATGTACTTTGCACCGAACACGCTTCTCCTCCTCAGTGAGTGCCGTCTGTGCGGATGTGTGTGCGGATGTGTGTGCGGATGTGTGTGCGGCTGTGTGTGTGTGAATTGTGTCCAGGCCCGTTTCTTCGAAAATACTCAACCGAATGGCTTCAAATTTGGGGTATCCAAATATATCAAAATGATACATTAGAGGAACCAAGCGTGTGACGATTGCTTAAGTGATTTGGGAGTTATCACCCTTTTGAGACAAGTTGGTTGTCTTTCGTGTACAGGCGTAATATTTATTTAAATCACTCAATTTTTTGGCAGTAGATAGCTTGAATACGGACTCTGAACAGAGTCACTACTAGAAAATGGTCGCTCTTATAGTTTTCATGTAAACCGAGCCTGAGTTGACATTGCATGTGAACCCAGTTCAGATGCCTATTTCTCCGAAAATACTGAACCGATCGATTTCAGATTTGGGGTTTCTAAATGAATCAAGATTGTTGAATAGAAGGCCCGATCCAGGTACGATTGCACACATGTGCGAGTTATCGCCCTTTTCAGAAAAAGTGGCTTTTTGGCGTTTAAAGGCGTAATATTTACCTAAACCACTCCATTTTTTTGGACATAGATAGCATGAATACGGACTCTCAACTGAGTGAATGTTGGAGGTTGTCGCTTTTATACTTTTGGCGTAAGCCGTACCTGATGAAAGTGCTGGTGAACACACTTTAGATCTCAAAATCGCTCCTACTATACATATATAATGAGCCTGGGGTGCCATAAAAAATATACAAAAAAAAATAGAAAAATTCACTGCAGCCGTTATCGTCAGTTGACTCGAAAATTTGTACTCACAGCACATTTCCTCTACAAGCCACACGCCTCACAAACATCGAAGAAGAGATGCACGCGCACTGACGTAAAGTAAGTGCGTCATGTTTGATTGACGTGATGCTGTTTTTGCTTGGGGGTGTCTCGCCACTTTCTTTCCGAATTCCTCTGGAGACGTGGTGTATTTTACTTCTACTATGTCGCCATCTTCGTGCAATCGCAGAGAAGACACGGGATACAACAGAATACAACTCCAATACTTTATGAACAGAATATGCACGGAGAACAAATTCATGAAAGAAGAACCCAGAACGCTGTGCAGGGCTGCTTACGTACTGAACAGGTCAAATCTAGAACAATCCTCAACTTACTGGAAGGTTTGAAATCTTTCCAAGGTGACGTAAGCTACTGATGTTACTACACCAGCATGTTCTGGGATGGTCTAGAAATTATTTTGCATCGAAATGCAGTATCACACTCAGAAGCATGTGCGTGTGCGTGCGTGCGTGCGCGCGCGTGCGTGGTGGGGAAATGTCGCTCACTGCGCTACCGTGATGGCCCTAAATTGTCTCGGTGCTCTCAAACACAAGGTCGCGCACTATATATATATGTCATCCTTGACCAGCTTTGAACCCAGAGGGATCCTCAGTGGCGCAGGTGATGGCAGGCTGTCTTCAGAGTGAAAGTAGGCGTGTTTCTGAATCAGAGACATACATAACATGTCTCTGTCTGAATGGGCAGATCTATATTACATTCAGTCCTAGCGCACGGGTGTGTATGCTTTTGTAATCGTCTCTTATTCCATCACAAGGCAGGTACGTGATCGTCTGCACCGTGCAATAATACTTGCCAGTAGAGTGCAACCCCCTTGCCTTTTCTCACATCCTGTTGGATCAGTGTACCACGTAAACAGTGCCATCAAAGCGCAACAATAATTGTACGCTGGCAAAGATTTTGCCCAAACCAAAAGTGGTCGGATATTCAAGACTTCGTTTCAAATCGATTCATATGACACACAAGTCTTCGCTTTTCTAAAAAAAATTCGCCATTTTTTTTAAATGGCGCTGGCTGTTTACAGGCTACGCGACGGTATTAGCTTCCGGGGCATGTAGTAAGAACTCTGCTAAATATAGTATAAAATCTTTGCCCCTTTTAAAATTTGTGTGCATAGTAAAATATGGCAATCTGGTGCTTTTTGTTGGCTTTGTAAACAAGTTTCATGCCAGGTAATAGTAAAATTAGGGAAAAATGAGGCTGGCTTGTGGACTATTTGTATTCATGCGCGGCTGGCACAGGAGCCAGCAGACGACCGTGGAATGAGGGGGTATGTGGTCGCTGCCAACATTGCCAAAAAACGGAATATTGGAATTTGTTCAAATTTCCTCTACGCATGAGTCTATGGCTGCCTGATTTTTGTGAATTTTTTGGTGAATTTTAAAGCATTTCTAGGGTGTCATCTGCAGCGTTATGTGTAAGAGGAATATATAGCGTTTTCCTCCAGATTTGCATCTGTATCACGTAGCCTAAGCAGTCACATTTTCACGCCCCGCCGAAAAGGGACTGCACTCTGGAGTCTTAGAGGAACGACTTTATTACAAGAATTCATTCACCCATGTAGAACCTCGCATACGCCAAAAAGTTTGTGACGTCAACCAGCTAGGCGAGCTCACACGACCTCATGTGTTTGGGGTTTTGCAAGTGCATAGAGGCACGGAAAGGGTTTCCGGTACTTTCTTTATGTCAGCATGCTTGATGTCAGAGAGCTTGCGTTCGTGTGCGCGCGGGCTGCATACTTGACACAACGACTACGACTGTGACTACAGCAGGTCATTGACTGGAAACAACAAATTGGGCTGGTGGCCATCTTGTTATGTTGTTTCCATAGTAATGGAAACTACATCATAGGACGGTCTAAATTTTCCACGTTAGGCAAGCCTCTGTGGTACAAACGCACGTCACTGCCGCAGAGACGATTTTACACGTGTAACTCTGACAATGACGTAAGAAAAAGTGCGTCACCGATGCTGACGTGCATGGTGCGCCGAACGCACTTCTCCTCCCCAGTCTGTGTGTGTGTGATAATAGTGAAAATTAGCAATCACATTAGTCTTGTGTCACCAAAGGATGGGTGTTGTGATTGCTAATTTTCACTATTCTTTTTTGTTCTTTTCTGCCCAACAATTTATTTTTTCACACACAGTCCATGGTCTTTTGTCACCAAAAAATAGGTGTTGTGATATTTTTACTATTTTTTTTTTTTTGGTCCTTTTCTCACCAATGCGAGAGGTCAGGTTCGAGTTCCACCCGGGGCAGAGAATATTTTCTTCAAGCTCGACCTGGGCTCGAGAACCCAAGCTTCATCGCAGTGACAGTGGGTAAGCGCTACCTGTTAGACCACGGCTTTTTCCTGGTTATGTAGTCTGTGGTCGGTCGGTGGTCTAGTGGTTAAGAGACTTGTCACCAATGCGAGAGGTCGGGGGGTTCGAGTCCCACTCGGGGCAAAGAATTTTTCCTTCTCGTATGTGGTACTGTTCATTCGGGCCGATCGTCGGGGGGTTCTCTCCGGGTACTCCGGCTTCCTCCCCCTCTGCTTTGGAAGGCCCCATGGGCTCGCCTTCACGCGACGGGACTGATTTCGCCAAGCTTGCCCACCCCTTTTGCTCTTTTACTCTTATTTCTGCCTCCCTCGGTCCATTCACCTGTCTTTTGCTCTCTTAAAGTCTCCTACGGGGGGAGGTCAGTAAGCGGGTGTCTGCTGACCCTTGGTCCAGTGAGACATCTGAGGGTCATTTCTGAAGGCCGACTTCACTGGATTCCCCCCACCTGGTCTTCACCCTGGCGGGCTTTGTTCGCAGCGCCCTGCTGGTGCTGCTGAACACCCGTCATGTTGAAGACCTTTACAACGCACCCCTCTCTGGTGCGTTCTTTTCCCAAACCGCCTCACGGCGGGGAGGTTCCGTGTTGGAGCGGTCTGTTCTCCAACTGCCTCCCAGGCATGTTGTCTTCATTGGCAACTAAGGAATTTTCCTTCCTACCTCTCTGTCTATCCCTCACCAGCCCATTCACCTGTATCTTTCTCTTTAAAACCTCCCGAATTTAGCCGCTCTGTCCTTCCTCTCTTCCCTCAGCTGATTTCTGAGTTCGGCCCTTTCATCTATATTTCTTCTTTTTAACCCCTCACTTACGTCTGCACTACCAGTGGTTAGGAATAAGTGATGTTGGTTGGGCTTATGCTGCGAATTGGTGTATTGCGCCTAGGAGATGATAAGTTGCAATATTTGCTGTATATGCGCTTAGTATTTATCTTTGTTTTACCTAGTTGTAATTGTCATTTGTTTTCTACGCTTTTTTGTAACCGGGAGTTCGAGAAATTAGCATGAAGGTGCAGCGTCTCCTGCATGTCCTAGGTTTATATAGCCCCGTAGACCAGTTTGCATCCTTTGTCCAACGTTACATTTTTTGGTTTTTTTTTCATGTAGTGCAGGCACACTCAGCCGCGAATTAGTCTTTGTGGCTTGCGCGGCTTTAAGCCCTAAAAACTCACTCACTCACTCACTCACTGCTTTCGAAATGTTCAGCCCACAAAATTTGAAAATAAATGCAATCCTAAATTCCAGAATTTAGATAGCCGAGCTGACCCTTCGCAACACATGATTGTAATATGTTCATTTCCATTGAGGAAAGGATGCGTGTGATTCACGTGAGCGTGCGAGTTGGGTTAAGCTCGCGGCGCTTTGAGCCAATTAACTCATAAAATTGGGTGAGGTGTCCACCAATACACAACTATTATTACTTTTATTATTATCATTATCATTATTATCATCATTTAGATGTGAACAAAATATGATCCCTTTCCGGGCCGTCGTTCCTAATATATATGAACCAAATGCTAAGCGTTACAGTTTGATGCGTGAGCCATAAATAGGCGTGGTATCACGTGACACCTAATAACCCCACAACTGTAAACACATACACGATGCGGGCTGGCATGACTCTCTGGTTCAGTCCCGTGTAGTCACAGGTCAGCGCCAGGCCCACACGCATGCAGTCAGTCTGACCTACTTACGGCGCATGCCCCCCCCCACCCCCATCCTTTCTCTTAATCGTTACGGTATCGTTCGTCTCGGAACACCAGTAGACAATTTTGTTAGCAGTGATTTTCTCGCCTAGCACGCGTGTGAAGTACTGGCACAGCTAACGCAGAAGCAATTACTAACTAACAACATGGTGAAATCCAATAGGCACACCCGGGTGACCGTCTGACGGGAAGTCACCAGTTTGTGTGGAGCAGACGAATCCTAATGGCCGCCGCTGTTCACATGGGTTCGATGGCAACATTACAAGTTTACCGAGCTCTGAGATAGCCTTTGGGAAGGCCACTGGCCCAATAGTGGCGGTGTCTGTGCGAAACACTTTTTTTGACACAGTGGGAGTTGATAAGGGTGGGATGGGTGTTTTGGGGTTTAACGTCCTTTTCCACCACATAGGGTGATATCAAAGACGGGGCAACGATGAAAAAGCCAGCACAAATATTTGGCCCCAGCCGGGATCGAACTCACGACCCGAGCATTAGAAGTCCAACGCTCTACCATTCGACCACCCCGGCTCCCCGTGGGAGTTGATAAAGGTGCAGGAAGTATCTTTAACTCTTACTACACCAGCGAGTATCGGATACCGGAAACCGGATCCTGGATATGACTGAGTGAGTGAGTGAGTGAGTTTTTAGGGCTTAAAGCCGCGCAAGCCACAAAGACTAATTCGCGGCTGAGTGTGCCTGCACTACATGAAAAAAAACAAAAAATGTAACGTTGGACAAAGGATGCAAACTGGTCTACGGGGCTATATAAACCTAGGACATGCAGGAGACGCTGCACCTTCATGCTAATTTATCGAACTCCCGGTTACAAAAAAGCGTAGAAAACAAATGACAATTACAACTAGGTAAAACAAAGATAAATACTTAGCGCATATACAGCAAATATTGCAACTTATCATCTCCTAGGCGCAATAAACCAATTCGCAGCATATGCCCAACATCACTTATTCCTAACCACTGGTAGTGCAGACGTAAGTGAGGGGTTAAAAAGAAGAAATATAGATGAAAGGGCCGAACTCAGAAATCAGCTGAGGGAAGAGAGGAAGGACAGAGCGGCTAAATTCGGGAGGTTTTAAAGAGAAAGATACAGGTGAATGGGCTGGTGAGGGATAGACAGAGAGGTAGGAAGGAAAATTCCTCAGTTGCCAATGACAACATGCCTGGGAGGCAGTTGGAGAACAGACCGCTCCAACACGGAACCTTCCCGCCGTGAGGCGGTTTGGGAAAACAACGCACCAGAGAAGGGTGCGTTGTGAAGGTCTTCAACATGACGGGTGTTCAGCAGCACCAGCAGGGCGCTGCGAACAAAGCCCGCCAGGGTGAAGACCAGGTGGGGGGAATCCAGTGAAGTCGGCCTTCAGAAATGACCCTCAGATGTCTCACTGGACCAAGGGTCAGCAGACACCCGCTTACTGACCTCCCCCCGGAGGAGACTTTAAGAGAGCAAAAGACAGGTGAATGGACCGAGGGAGGCAGAAATAAGAGTAAAGAAAGAGCAAAAGGGGTGGGCAAGCTTGGCGAAATCAGCCCCGCCGCGTGAAGGCGAGCCCATGGGGCCCCTGGATATGACGAGAATTTTTATCATCCGTATCATCGAAGCTATCAGGCCATGATTCCTATGTGTCAAGTGGTTGCTTGTTGACATATCTAGTCGGGTAAATAGGTGGGTGGGTGTTAAGGATTTAACTTTTTCCCCACCACCTCTGGGTGATATCAAAGATGGGCAACAAGAAATAGGCCAGCACAAATGTAACATGTACAACCCGCTGGGTTGTGCATGTTACCAAGCAACTAAAGGGAAACAAATCTGGTTGCCTTGCCGGATAGGTAAGGGGGATAATCATTAGTTGAAATATTGTGATTTTAGAAATTGTTTTATTATTTCATTTTATAATTGTTTTCTTTTGTTTAAAGGAGTTTAAAACAATAAGGGTTTTGTGTTTTTATTTGATTAGAAAAAAAATCAATATATGCAAATTAGTTATCCCAGGAGACACTGCGTTTTTATGTTGTTCCCGAAGCTGAATTTGGATTGGAATTTGGAGCTGAAGTTGACTTTGAAGTTGAAATTGAATTGTGAACTGATGAGAATTGAGGTTGAAGTGAAGTTACAGCTGAGTAAACACTACCAGAAGAAGTATCCTTGTGACCTTTTCTGAGCCAAAAAGTGTTACACAAATATCTGCCAGCAGCCGGGAATTGAACTCGCAAACCAAAGCATTGAAAGTCCAACGGATTGCCGCTCGCCTGTCCCGGCTCCGCATGTCTAGTCGACAGTATTTCCCCCCCCCCCCCACCTCAAGCATTCTGATTACGAGCCTCTAAATCTAATATAATATGGTCTCCCTCTACCCCGTCTCTTCCTCCGTTGTTGGACATAGAATTTTGTGTGTGTGTGTGTGTGTGTGTGTGTGTGTGCGTGCGTGCGTGCGCGTGCGTGTGTGAGTGACACGTACACCATGAACACGTATCGTCTATGGAGGTGCACTGGAGCAGAGAGCAGAAAGACATAATCGAGTCTTCAAAAAAGGTGAGTACAACATCGTTTACAAACTGTCTGTCAAAAGATCCTTGTGTAAGGCAAGATGTTTCAATGTTGTTTAGAAAACCCCCACCGTCATGTAGCGTCCTGCAGAGTTCACTGGCATTGCAAATGTGTCGAAGACACGGCTAGCAAACTCTCAACAGTGAGTAGAAGAGAAAAAGATACTAACAAGACAAACTGAAAGGTAAAACTCAGTACTGTATAATTCAAACTGATTCTGCAAGCCATAAATCCACTGAAATAAAGAAGGTGGTGGTGGTGGTGGTGGTGGTGGTGATGATACGACGATGACGCCTACGATGATAGAGAAAAGGAGGTGATGTTGATAATGATGACAGTGACGATGATCACTGGATCGCTTATATAGCACTGTCTATCGTACAAATGGTTCATAAAACCAAACCGTTTCCGTTTCAAAACAGAACTCAAATTTTCTGCGTTGCTGGTAACCAAAAGCAATAAAAGCAACGTACAGCACTTAGACATTCAGCACATTACTTCAAAATTGTTCTCTCTCAAATAAAACACAGGACCACATGCAATACTCAAACCATAAAAGTACGGTCCTTTTCAGTTTTTCACTCACTGATTTTTTGTAAGTGTTGTCCACAGCATGGTGTGAGCAAGGCAGAAAATGTCGCTGAAAACAGCAACGACAACCAGCTGCCTGCCGCCATACTGAATGCGGTTCTGTGAAGTTGTGACCCTGAATCAACGCTCAACCAGGAAGAAGAAATTCATATGCCCGTAGTTTGTGTCCGTGCTTTTGTGACTGTGCACACGATCTGTTTTCGGGCGTTTTCAATTACAGCTGACGCATGTTTGTGTATAGATTGTGTGTCGTTACAACGCACACGCACGCACACACACACACACACACGCACGCACGCACGCACGCGCGCATTACAAAGCAAAAAACAAACAAAAAAAAAAACCCTGGCAAATGATAGAGCCAGAGATTTTTCATTTATTACAGAATGTCTTTGTGAAATTTCAGTCGCGTACTCATCGTGAACAAAAAAAAAAGTTTGAATAAATCCCCTGGTGATCTAAAGGGGGGTGGGGGCTGAGAATCAGGTGAGACATTTTTTTCCGTTGTATGGGGGGGGGGGGGAGGGGGGAATGTGGGGGGGGGGGGGTGGGATGAAAATGCAGGGACCAAGCCGCATATCACGGTAGCACTGCGATAAGTACACAAGCACTGTATAAGCACGTCGTTTCCAGGTACAGTATACGCCGGTTATAAGAAACTCGAGGGGGGGGGTGAATTTTTTGGTTTCTTATATCCGAGTTTTCTTATATCTGAAAGTCGGATATAAGAAAGTATTTTGAAAAATATTTCTTGTAACCGAGTTCAGTGAAAAAAGGTTTAAAACATTTTTTTCTCAGTTCGTGTATGTTTTGCATTAAATTAAGAAATATCTGGTTTCTCTTAAAGACCTGCACAGAATATATGTGTAGAGTTAATATACACCAGTGCGCTTGTGTCCTTCAATGTCAGATTTTTTTGTTTGAACATGAAAATACTGTTTTTGCTTCCCAACTGTAGCGCTGGCGGTCATGTGGTAAGAAAAAAAAAAAAAAAAAAACCAAACCAAACCAACCAACCAACCAACCAACCAACCAACCAACCAACCAAACAAAAAGGCAAACAAAAAAGAACTAAGGGGACTGACTGACTGACTGACTGACTGACTTTATTTTCCAAGGAAAGAGGTTATAGGCGCGCAGGCCCAAAT
The DNA here is from genome assembly GCA_018292915.2 of Batillaria attramentaria. Classification (NCBI taxonomy): domain Eukaryota; kingdom Metazoa; phylum Mollusca; class Gastropoda; family Batillariidae; genus Batillaria; species Batillaria attramentaria. The sequence continues at coordinate 146,124 of JACVVK020000254.1, forward strand.
TGCAAACCTGTCCTTGCTAACATCTACATGAACAAAATTAAGTAAAACAAACATCAAGTGCAAAACAAAACAAAAGCGATGCTAATTAAAACTGACATCATGTTTGTGCAGGAACAACACACACACACATACACATCAGTACACACAGTAAGCGCACGTGAATACAGAGCGGAGTTCGGGGGTAAGGGGTAAATAGGAATTTGTTAACGATGTTTTGTGTGAACTAGAAATTGTGGCATAAAATATTTAAAAAAAACAACAAAAAAAAACAGAACGAAGTAATAATTCGTAATAAAATTATAGTAGAGTCATTGGGTAAGGCTTCCTATGTTTCAGAGAAGAGATTAAAAAGTCGGTTTTTAAAGGCACCTAGCGATGAAATTAACTTAATATTCGACGGAAGAGAGTTCCATAGGGATGCGCCAGAGTATGAGAGGCTAGTTTTATATAAGTCAATCCTGGGGCGCGTTACTACCAGATGGTTCCTCTCGTTTACATAACGAGTCTGGGCTTGACCGAAGAGATCAGACAGGTAGTTAGGGACTTTCTTATTGGTGATCTTGTGCATGAGCACAGCTTTATTAAATCGTAGTTGTTGGTGGAGTGGTAGCAGTTCTAAGCGTTTAAGTTTTTCATCTGTTGAGAGTTTCTGACAGGGGAAGATAAGTTTTGCAGCACGGCGGTGGAGAGAATTGAGTCGCTTAAGTTGGTTTTCGCCGCAGCCGTCCCATACGGTCGAGGCGTAGTCAAAATGGGGCTTTATGTGTGCATTAAAGAATAATTTTCTTGTGGGCATATCAACTATGTTCTTTATTCGCGAGAGAAGAAATAATTTTTTCGAAATATTTTTACATAAATGTTCAGTGTGGGGGTGCCATTGAAGCTGACTGTCAATGGTCACACCCAGCAAGCGATGATCTGACACTTGTTTAATTGGACTATTATTGATGGAAAGGTTAAGCGGGGGAGGGTGTAGTTGTTGTTTTTGACGTGTAGTGATGAGCATACACTCTGTTTTTGACGGGTTAAGTATCATACTGTTTGCGTTGCACCATTCAACCACGTCCTCTAAGCAACTTTGAAGGTTGGTGGATATCTGTTTGACATCTTTCGCTGACGAGTGTAGGGACGTATCGTCCGCAAACATTTCACATTTAGTATTTTCTTCTTTGATATGCAGCGGTAGATCGTTAATATAGAGATTAAAAAGGAGGGGCCCGAGTATAGTGCCCTGGGGCACGCCATGTTTTACTAACCCTTGTTTTGAGTATGTACCGTTGAGATACACACTCTGTTGGCGGTCCTCAAGATATGACTTAAAAAAGTCGACCGAGTCGCAGCTTTTCAGGTATAGTGATAGTTTTTGCAATAGAAGTTCATGGTTGATAAGATCAAAGGCCTTTTTTAAAGTCCAAAAAGAAAGCACCTGTCATGTTAGAATTATTAATATTTGTTAGCCAAGTGTTTGTTAGGTTGGCTAGAGCTGTTTGGCATGAGTGTTGGGGCCGGAAGCCTGATTGAAAGGGATTTAATAAAGAATGCTTGTTTAGAAAATTTTGAAGCTTTTGTTGAATATGCCTTTCCAGTGGTTTTGATAGTATGCTTAAAATAGATATGGGACGATAGTTGTTGGGATCCGATAAGTCATTGTTTTTGGGGAGGGCTATGGTTTTCGATTTTTTTAAGGCTTCGGGAAAAATGTTTTTCTCTATACAGAGGTTATAAATGTACGTCAATGACTCTACAATGTATGGTAGTGAGAGTTTTATGATGTATCCGTTGATGAAATCTAAACCAGACGATTTTTTATTGCTAACGCTAGATAAATATTTTCCAACTTCGTGGATTGCCATGAAGGGAATAGTGAAGCGATCGTCATGAGGTATTTTTTTGTTGCAATAGTCGCGTAAGACAGCCGATACGTCTAGATGGCTACTAGTTTGGATTAGAGTCTCGGCGACAGAAAGAAAGTGATTATTTAGTCGGTCTGCTGATAGGTTATCTGGAATATTGTTTGAACGACGAGAGCTTTTGGTTAAGGAGTTTAGACCTTTCCAAATGGCAGAAACATTGTTTTCCTCCTCAATTTTTCTTTGGAAGTCCGCGGAGAGAGGGAGAGAGAGAGAGAGAGAGGGAGAGAGAGAGAGAGAGAGAGAAGAGAGAGAGAGAGAGAGAGAGAATTCCCTTGTATTTATAGGATATATTAAAAGTGCATTATGTATCAACTTTTGATCTATAAAACACTCGTCCCATTAGAGTATGATATGCGATGCTTTCCGTGTCTAATTTGGCTGAAAAAAGCTGCAAAAGCTTTTTTTTTCTGTTGGGAGGGGGAAGGGGGATGGAGGAAAGATGGACCACGTATATTGTCAAAGAAAGGAATTGATCAACAGTTAGTCTAATACTGATAGTTCTATTCTCCTTAACGCGAGCCCTGTAGACAGAGACAGACATACAGAGAGAGAGAGAGAGAGAGAGAGAGCTCCCAATCAGGCAAAAAAAATAAAATAATAATAAAAACATATAACAATAGAACAAAAATGCATCTCGTATTTTTTCTTCTTGCCAACATTCAATTTTGCACGGAACACAATGGTAAAGAACCAATTCAAGAACAGAAAATCATGCGCCATCATGTACCTGTCCTAAGTGACGTCAGACCTGACCTGTTTTCTTAGAATGAGTGAAATTTTCTTGGAAATGTACTTTCGGTTTCTTACAATGAGTGAAATTTTCTTGGAAATGTACTTTCGGTTTCTTATATCCGAGTTTTTGTATCAAGCGGGACAAGAAATTTGCTTTCCTAAAACCGAGTTTTCTTATAAGCGAGTTTCTTGTATCCGAGTTTTTGTAATACATAATAAAGAAGAGTTTGGCCGGGGGGGGGGGGGGGGGAATTCGTTGGCAATAACCGAGTTTTCTTATATCCGAGTTGCTTATATCCGGCGTCCACTGTAGCAGTTTAATTCAAACCACCTCATGGTGTACTCTAGAGTCTTGTGCAAAAGATCATTTATCCACCACCAAGAACTTCCTTGTGAGTAGAACACTGTCATCAACCACATGGGTCATGCCTTGGGAAGACAATGTAAATAGCAGTGCCCTGCTGTGGTAGGCCTACATATTATCAGTTCCCAGACATTCAGCACAGAGTGATCTGATTTCAAGTTTATGGGACTGTTTGAGAGGCCAAAGACCTTTTATCAACAAACGTTCTAACTTAAGGTAAAACACAATGCAGCTGTGAGCAGTTTACCTTTTTGACACAGAACGCTTTTACAACAACCGAGACACGTAGGCCTACAGCACTGAGCGATTTTCAATACCACAATAACTAAACTGTTCTCTCATATTAGTGATGTATTGATTTTATTTGTAACAGACACTTTTGAAACCTTGTTTGGATGTAACGACAGAATTACTCCACGACAGATTTCCTCAGCAGTAAATCCTGTGAGAAGTGTTTACTCTTTTCAGGAAAATTACTCTCATCCACACAGGACAGATTTACTCCTCGACAGAATCACTCCTCTGTTCAAAGAGACGAAAATCGTAAGCGTGTGTGTGTCATAGCTGGTCACTGCTTCTGTGGTACGAGGTTTTTACTCCAGAGAAAACGTTTCTTTACAAACCCTCGCGGAGCGGCTGGAAGTCTAAAAATTTGTGTTGCGTTTTTTCTTCTACTCTACAAAACCAGTGAGAAGCGCTTTGGGGTCACAATCTTCAAGTGCTCTTGACCTGTTTGATTTTACATGTTTGAAATACTCGTATCACTAAATTTTCCATGAATTCTTTCTGAAAGCACAATTTTCTCTCAGTTTTATTGTATACTCCCCCACCATTATAACCCACACTCCTTTCCCTTTATTCTCCAGTGTGTGTGTGTGTGTGTGAGTGTGCGCTTGCAAAAAATTCAAAGTACAATAAATCAACGCGCACCATACTAAATAAGGGGGCGCCGTCTGGCACCGCCATGGAACGACTGAGAAAGGTAACCAGGGCTGAGACAGGGCACAGTGGTTGGTCTTTCAGGACCGGCAAATGCGCTACATGGTGTCTTTGCTGAAATTGAATTGTTTTCGATGAATGAATAAAAATTCGAAGCCCACCCTCCACCATGTGCACGTCCTGGCGCCTAGCACACTTGTCAGAATCGGTGAAGTTGCTCACTCTCAAGAGCCCCCCAAAACCGACCAAGATGGCCGCCCACAGTTGACAGTCACACATGTTCATATCGAGGTGTCGTCGAAGGTTCAACAGATGGTTCGGGCTCACAGGGAGCTTATAAGCTTGAGCGGTGCCGCGCACGCGCCGAATGCCCGCCAGCAAGCTGTCCAATTTGAAGTTATCTAAACAAGGATTGGGCAGATCTGCCTGGAGGTGTAAAATGCGAATATTAATAAGATACTGTCTTATTGTGGAGGGACGTTTCGATCTCGCCAAGAAGGCCACGTACCTAGAGAGCATTTCAACTCTCACAAAAGTGTCCAGTTTATCAGGGTCCAGTGATACAATACCTTGCACGCTGTCAATGCACACACCCAAAAAGGTCAGCTTTTGGCACGGGTCTACCACTTTTTACCACGTCTGAATAAGAATGCAATATGCTTCTGCGCATTTCTGAAAGGTGGGTGTGGCTATAAAGAAGTCGTCCAAGTACACCACAATACCAGACAAGCCTTTGCGTTCCAGGATACGTTTCACGGCTTGTGTAATTCTGTGAAAGATACCCGGGCTCTTACGCCCGCCGAAAGGGAGCCTAGTGTCAAATAGCCAAGTAGGGTATACATCAGCAAAAGTCCATTCCATGCCGGTAAATGCATAGTTTTCCGGGCGAATGGGCACGCAGCGGTACGCTGATTTCAAGTCCACCTTAGCCATGTACCAGTTCGGCTGAATAATGCTCAAAGCGTCTTGAACACTGATAGGTATACGACTCGAGTGTCGCATGTTCGTTAACGCTACAGTTGTCAGGCCTAGTACAGTCCAAGATGAGTAATGTCTCCATTAGGTTTCTCTACAGCATTCAGGGCACTAATAATATCTGGGGGGCTGGTGCTTGTTTGAAAGTTCCCTTCGGCTAGTTCCTCCTTAATCACCTTGTCCACCTTAACAGCGTTGTTTCGAGCACCGGTAGAGTTTGCAACCCTAACTTTTGTCTTCACAGTTTGTCCTTCATCAACTAAAGCAAACCCTTCAGTTATGCCAGAAATAATAAACTCTTATGTCTGGGTCATCACACATCTCTTCTTTCCAAGTCTGCAGTTTCATGTGCAACGGGGAACTGTGCACAAAGGAGGCTATTCGTTTTTTGTCACATGTCTCGTCTCCCCGTGATTTGTGGAAAGGCAAGTACTGCAGGCATGGGTGAAGTTACAGACGCGTAATCCGCAACCTTTCTGGCTATTGAAACGTTTGCAAATGGGTTTTTCCTGTGCGCGGGTCAGTTTTGTCGCCGGCCCTACTGTTCCCACTCAAGCTAGCGGCTGTCCTAGCCTCACTCCCACTGCTCTTCTGTCGCAAGTAGGCCTGCATAAAAAAATTATTGTCCGTTTCCCAGTTTTTGTTCGCCGCATGGCGATCACGCCTAAATGCAGTGTCGAAATTCAAAACTGAGGGCCACTCAAAAAGCTGGGCAAACGTTGCTACTTTTGTAAGGTACGCAGCTTGCTGTCTCACTTCTGTAATATCGACATCATCATTGTCTATTGCGTCAATGAGAATCTTCAGTGCACCCTCAGAAAGTTTGTCGTGCGCTACACGGCCATCATTCACTTTAATCTGAACCCCGCCCATGTGGATAGCCTGAGGTTTTTCAGGTGCCAAGGCAATGAAGTCCCTAACCTCTTTCGCTTTGCCATGTGTCACTTTATCCCTTGGTAGCTGATTCATAGACGTGAACATACCGGCATTTGTGGTGTGGTCGGTGGTGGGTGGTGGAAATGGACCGGGAACCGTCGCCGCCGCCCTGCGGATGGTGTCGAGGATGTTGGCACCGTCGCCGGTCGTTGGCGCCCCACGTTGAGCGTCGAAGATGTCGTTGCTGCTGGTCGTTATCGTCGCGGTGGCAGTTGTCGTCAGCGCGGTGGTTGTGGTCGCAGCGGCGGTTGTCGTCACAGCGCCCGTTCTCGTCGTTGCAGCCCTGGAAGTCTCGCACAGCTTCTTTTAACAGTAAGCGTTGCCCGAGGCTGAGCATACTGAGTTCGCTATTGATAATGGGACGGCGTTAGCAGGGACAGTGCAGTTCTGGATTCGAGTCCTGCCTCGCATAATACACTTAGCGTCTCTGATGTCAGGCCCCACTTTTCGGCCCATTCCCTCTCATTCTCCGCCATTTCTTTGGCCGCCAATCTCTCTGACCGTCGAGTCCCGTGCGCCAGGTTGGGGTTTGAAAAAGGCAACGAGCAACGAGCGGGGCAGGTGTGGTCCCCCCGGCGGCCAGGCAGCAACTGACGACAGGAGATGAACAGTGGACTAGCGCGACAAGAACACGTGCAACCCGAATAAAACACTGAATAGTTTTTACAACACGTTAGTGCATGCCTGCCGCACGCACAGCACCTCCAAACACGGACCACTCACGAATCGCGTGTTGCACGCGTAAAAGCCCTGACCCGACGACCCCGTGTGCCACGTTTTGAAGTCGCGTATACCTAGGCTACCCCGCAAAAAATTCAAAGTACAATAAATCAACGTTTTTCACCAATGAACGTGTCACTTTATTTTACTTTAAATCATTTAAAAAAAATTAAATTGCTTAATAGTATATAAAGCAATATCTTGCGGTCTTTCACAGTCTTCAAGGAGATTCAATGAGGGTAAATTAATTCAAGGAGTTTCAAGGACAAATGTCCGTTCAAATTCAAACAGACTCAAGGCATGTACGTACCCTGAGTGCCTTTACACCCCATCCCCAACACACACACACACACACACACACACACACACACACACACACATCACCTACGCACACTGGATACGAAGCAAATTCCAATTAGAAAACGTACAAGCACTAAGGGAAGGCAAAAGTGAAGTACAAGAATATCACAGGATAAAAAATGAAAGGCACGGGGTCAAAATGTAAATCTCATGGATTGTGTCGTCGTTCACACTGACAAATTGCGGAAGTCGATTTTGGACGATTTTGAGATTTATATCCTACTTACCTAATTTTGAGGTCGCAGATCGACTGGTGTCGCAGATCGACTGGTCTGTTTCTACGTTTGAAGCTCGGAAATTGGGTAAAACAGAGTTTGAAAATTTGCGGAACAGACACACAACATTTTTTTCACGAGGAAACTGCGGATGTCTAAATGAATGAATTTACAATGGAAAAATTGAGTCAGTCGATCGCAGGAAAATTGCTGAAGTCTTCATAGGGTAAATTCACAGCATAGTTGCGTATGTCGTTGAAAAATTGCGGAGTCTTGATTGTTTTTAGTATTTCTGAAAAAATTGCGTAAGTGACGGTGTGAAGTGCGGCGCGGCGCGCGCGCGTGTGTGTGTGTGTGTGTGCGCGGCGCGCGCGCGCAAAATGACTTTCACAGAAGTTTCCTGTGAGGAAGTTCCGTGATTGACCATCAGACACGAGCAGAGCTGAAGGCCGAGGTGAAAGCGTATTGTTCGTTATCTCTGACATTTAATCGGTAGAGGAAAATAATATTATAGTGTGTCGTTGAAAAATTGCGGAAGTCTTGAATGTTTTCTGTATTTCTGAAAAATTGCGTAAGTGACGATGTGAAGTGCCTGTGTGTGTGTGTGTGTGTGTGTGTGTGTGTGTGTGTGTGTGTGTGTGTGTGTGTGTGTTTATTTTTAAATGAGTCGTAGCTCTGAAACCGACTTCAGCTTGGTACCGGCCGGATTTTCAAGCTGAACTGTGACAGCTTATCTAAACGCATCTTCTTTGGCAACGCTAAACGTCTTTTTCACAGAAACACGAAATTGAAATGTTAGCGGCCTTATGTTTGACTTTTTTTTTTTTTTTTGCCAGATGGAAGAAAAATGCAAGAGAATTCATCTTTGTGTCAATCCTGCTTTTAGGATTTTTCGGGTAGTATTGATCTGGAAGTTATCGTGTCATTGTATTTTCTTTCCCAAACCAAACTGATAAGCGTGTAATTAGCAATTATTCATCATGAAGCTGTTGTATACCGACGAGTATTTTGATCCAAGACGCAAATCAACCCTGAGCTTTAGCTAAATACGAGTCGGTACAACAGCTTCATGGGGTGTAAATGCTTTATCATCCCTTTCTTTGGGCCAGTTTATGGTATATTTTGAACGTTTATCCTACTAAAAACTATCATTCGAAAGCAGCTGCACATAGCAGACGAACGAGTTTGTATGTCGGCAGATCACAACGCCGACAGAATAAAGTGCGCCTTTTTATGCTAGCAAGACGGTGTCAATTCATTCATGAACTCAAATCCAAACAAGGAGGAACGGCCCCGTCCTACAAATAAAAAAGTTGTTTCTCCAAACTTCAGACAACATCAAAACAAGGGGGGGGGGGGGGGGGGAGAGACAGAGAGAGAGAGGGGTCAGTTCCGTGAACTAAACATTTCACGTCAGCCTCAGGCAGGTCATCATACAGAGAGAGAGAGAGAGAGAGAGAGAGAGAGAGAGATGACGTCAATTCCGTAAACTAAACATTTTGACGGTTAGCCTCTAGCACTGCGATCGTCTGAGGAAGCTTGTTTATGTTTTGTAATTTCCCTGTTGGCTTTGTGGCTTCCCCGATTGAATTATTTTTCACATGAAATCTGGAAGATCTAGCGGGCTGGTGAAATGTCGGGGCAGGCAGTGACGATACTTGCTGATTTTGTCTGTGAACTAAGCGTTTTGACGTCAGCTTCACACTAGTGGCATGACAGATGATGCTTGTGCATGTCGTGATTTCCCTGTTGCTTTTGTGACTTCCCTGGCTGAATTAATTGGCTCACTTGTGTAACAAAGTGAGTCTATGTAATAACCCTCCGTCGTCTGTGTGTGTGTGTGTGTGTGTGTGTGTGGGTGTGTGTGTGGGTGGGTGTGGTGTGTGTGGTCCGCAGTAAACCTTAACATTGGCCTTTTCTCAGAATCTACAAACAGCATAGACACCAAAATTGGTAGACTGATAGACAGCCATAAGACCTTTCAAAACATACTATAATGATTGACCCTTGACGCCGAGGTCAAGGTCACTTAAAAGCCTGTCTGTTTGGAACTTTTACATTGGCATTTTCTCAGATTCTAGAAAAGCCAGAGACATCAAACTTTGCATGATGATGTACATTGACATACCATTTACTGACCCAATAACCTGTATTCAGTGACTTTGAGTCAAGGTCAAGGCCATGCGAGCTGTTTTGCGGAAAACCTTCCAAAACCTTAACATTGGCATTTTCTCAAAAACAATTAACAGCAGAGGCACCAAACTTGGCACGCTGATAGACAACCGTAAGACCTTTAAAAATGTACCATAGTGATTGACCTTGACCCAAGGTGAAGGTCACTAAAGCTGTCTGTTTAGACATTTTACATTGGCATTTTATCAGAATCTAGAAAAGCCAGAGACATCCAACTTTGCAGGATGATGGACATTGGCAACACCTCTACTGACATACCTGTATTCAGTGACTTTGAGTCAAGGTCAAGGCCATGCATGCTGTTTTGCGGAAAACCTTCCAAAAACTTTAACATTGGCATTTTCTCAGAAACAATGAACAGCAGAAGCACCAAACCTGGCTTGCTGATAAACAGCCGTAAGACCTTTCAAGAAATACCATTTTGAATGACCTTGACTGAAGGTCAAGGTCATCAAAGCTGTCTCATTGGAAATTTAAAATAGCCATTTTCTCAGAATGTAGGGGTACCAGAGGCATCAAACTTTGCATGACGATAGACATTGACAAAACCTGTACTGCCATTCTTGTATTCAATTTCCTTGAGTCAAGGTTAAGGCCATTCAACATGTTTTGCGGAGAGTTTAACGTTAGCATTTTCTTGGAAACAACAAACAGCAGAGCCACCAAACAAGGCACAATGATAGACAACAACGAGACCTATGCAGGCATACCCATTTGAATGACCTTGACTCAAGGTCAAGGTCACTACAGCTATCTGTTGTGAAATTTTACATTACCATTTGTACAGAAACTACAAACACTAGAGCTATCAAATTCGCATAATGATCGTCACTGATAAGCTCTTCACTTACAGATCTCATTTGAATGACTGACTAAAGGTCAAGGTCACAGAAGCTGTCCTGGGAAAACTGTTATATTGCCATTTCCCGTTTTCTTAGGAACTATGAACACAAGAGACACCTTACGTCAGGACAGCTAAAGATAAGAGTGAGTGAGTGAGTTTTTAGGGCTTAAAGCCGCGCAAGCCACAAAGACTAATTCGCGGCTGTGTGCCTGCACTACATGAAAAAAACAACTAGAGAGGCAAAAGCCTCCATGGCTCCCTTGTGACATGGGTCAAGGTCATTGAAAAGAGTACGTTCGTAAAAATCTTATCACTATCATCAAGCCAAGTACGGTGTGGTGATTTTAGTTCCTGGCAATATTACACTTTCCCCCAAAACTGACTGTATGGCCTTGACCTTGGGTCAAGGTCATTCAAATGAGATATCAATGTCTATCATTATGCCAAGCTGGATGCCTCTAGTATTTGTAGTTTCTCCAAAAACAGTAATATTGAAATTCACAACAGACAGCTTTATGACCTTGACCTTGAGTCAAGGTCATTTAAAGTGGTACGGGTATACTGTATATAGGTCTTATCAATGTCTATTAGCATGCCAGGTTTGGCACCTCTGCTGTTTGTTGTTTTACTGAGAAATGCCAATATTACGGTTTAACAAAAATAGCTTTTACGGCCTTGACCTTGACACAAGGCTATTGAATAGATGTATATCTGTAAAGTTCTTAATCAATATCTATCACCATGTAAAGTTTAAAACCTCTGGTTTTTGTAGATTCCAAAGAAAAAAGCCAATGCAAAATTTAAAAAACAGACAGCTTTAGGTGACCTTGACCTTGAGTCAAGGTCATTCAACAATAAACATTTTGAAAGTTCTTACGGCTGTCTAGGTAGGTTTGCCAAGTTTGGTTCCTCTGCTTTGTTGTAGATTCTGAGAAAATGCCCATGTTAAGGTTTACTGCGGAAATGCGGAAAATAGCTTGTACAGCCTTTGACCTTGACTCAAGGCCATTGAATGCATGACATATGTAAAGTTCTTAATCAATGTCTGTCATCACGAGCAAAATTTTTAAAACCTCCGTGGTTTTGTAGATTTCTAAGAAATGCCAGTGTAAAATTTCCAAACAAACAGCTTTAGTGCAAGGTCAAGGTCATTCAGAATGATATATTTTGAAAGGTCTTAATATGGCTGTCTATCAGCATGCCAAGTTTGGTGCCTGTGCTTTTTGCAGATTCTGAGAAAATGCCAATGTTAAGGTTTTTCACGGAAATTCGGAAAATAGCTTTGTCTGACCTTGACCTTCACACAAGGCCATTAAATACATGTATATCTTGTAAAGTTCTTATCCATGTCTATCATCGTGCTAAGTAGAAAATCTCTGGTATTTGTAGACTCCAAGAAAAATGCCCATGTAAAATTTTCAAACAGACAGCTTTAGTGACCTTGACCTTGAGTCAAGGTCATTGAAAATGATATATTTTGAAAGGTCATCTGGCTGTCTATCGGCGTGCAAAGTTTGGTGCCTCTGCTATTTGTAGATTCTGAGAAAATGCCAATGTTAAGGTTTACTGCTGACACACACACACACAGACAGACAGACAGACAGACACACACACACACACAAACACACACACACCCACAACACACACAACACACAAAACACCACAGAGACGACGGAGGGCTATAACATAGACTCCCATTGTTTACACAAGGGAGCCAAAAAATGTAACGTTGGACAAAGGATGCAAACTGGGTCTACGGGGCAATATAAACCTAGGACATGCAGGAGACGCTGCACCTTCATGCTAATTTCTCGAACTCCCGGTTACACAAAAAAAGCGTAGAAAACAAATGACAATTACAACTAGGTAAAACAAAGAATAAATACTAAGCGCATATACAGCAAACATTGCAACTTTATCATCTCCTAGGCGCAATAAACCAGTTCGCAGCATATGCCCGAACATCACTTATTCCTAACCACTGGTAGTGCAGACGTGAGCGAGGGGTTAAAAGAAAGAAATATAGATGAAAGGCCGAACTTAGAAATCAGCTGAGAGAAGAGAGGAAGGACAGAGCGGCTAAATTCGGGAGGTTTTAAAGAGAAAGATACAGGTGAATGGACGCGAGGGAGGCAGAAATCAGAGTGAAGAAAGAGCAAAAGGGGTGGGCAAGCTTGGCGAAATCAGCCCAGCCGCGTGAAGGCGAGCCCATGGGTGCCAGCTAAAGATAAGAGCCTTACAAACATACTCTTTTGAATGACCTTGACCCATCTCACAAGTGAGCCGAGGAGGCTTTGCTCCTCTAGTTTTTACATAAATCTGGAAGATCTAGAGGGCTGGTGAAACGTGGTCTAGAATACCTTGGATGTAACTTATGAAATCGCAAATTTGGAACTCTTTTGACCGGTGATTCTCGCAGAAACTTGAAAAAGTTATGTTTATCTAAACGTTCAGTTATTCTTAATGCTAAAGCTATAATAGTGCAGTAGTTCCTGTCATATGTGCAGTTGTCACACTAGACAAAACAACGCCGGGATAATAAGTAATTTGCAGTAGTCTTTTCATCAGATATTTGATCTTATGTGCAAACCACCCTACCTTCGGAATGTTTTTTTTTTTTTTTTTTTTTAACACAAAATCAGTCAGAGCTACAGAGGTTGTGGGCACGAAAACAGGCAGTGTGATTGGGTGAACTTCCAAAGTCTGAGAAATGAAGGAATTTGAAACAACTTTTTCGAAAAATTTCGTAACATGACCGATTTTTTTAAAATCGGCGTAACTCTTCTGAAAATGCGTCAGGCTAAAAAATCGTGAAAGGTAGCTACTGGAGAAGGTGAATTCCATTTTATCTCAAAGTAAAAAGGCCTCCAGCGAGGTGGTTTAGGAGATAGCCATCATCTACAATTTACATCCGTACACACACACACACACACACACACACTACACACACACAACACACAACACACACACACACACACACACACACGTCTCACAACTCCCGCCAAACAGAACGCAGCAGCATAGTGTGCACGTCATGTGTCTATGACGCAGATTTCGTTTCGTCACAGCCGTGTTTTGTACTACTGAAACTTGCTGCTGCGCGTAGCAAAATCTGCCCCATCGTATAAAGTTGTTTCTCTATAGAGAAACAACTTAACAAAAACACAAGTTCTAAACTACGACTGAAGACACAAACAAACACGCTAACGTTTTCAAGGAAATGTAATTTGCGAGGTGAATTCGAAACCGACCAAGCACAGCTCAGTCTGTTCACGTTTTGCACAACCACGGTTCGAGTGGGTGTCTTTCTGTCGTCGCGATTTCACGAAATATGAAGCTTTGTGAGTGTTTATTATAACACTTTTAGTACATATACACCGATTAAAGTATCCTTTCACCAACAGCTACAGTTTATAACTGCATGCTTGATTCAAACGATTCAAGAAGCTTTGTTCAATTGGAGATCTAGACAACGAATTCGCTGCCATTCTCTGCACTGATAGCGGACGATTGCAGCTACTCGATTCGATTCTGCCTTATGTCACAGGTTTTGGGTTTTATAGCGTTGAAAGACTGTTTTCGCCTTCTAATGAAATTTCAATGTCGAAGTCGACTACGCCTGAGGATTTGTGGTGAATTTGATTTTGACAAAATTGCGTCATTGGCAGGAGAAAAATTGCCGAAGTCGACCACGCGAGAGATTTTGTTGTGATTTTTGCAAAATTGCATGAATGCTAGTGCAAAATTGCCGAAATCGACCACGCTTTAATTTTTGGGTAAAACTGCGTAATTCAACCTGCTAAATTGCGTAAGTCGGTATTTTGGTTGGAACACGTGGACATAAAATTGCGTAAGTCGCGTAAATTACTTTTTTTTCACAAAATGCAATTAGCTATGATAACTACACTTAACAAACCAAATAGAAGAAACGATTGTGAATCGTCCAGTAAAATTTCATTTCGATATGAAGATAAATAATCGAATAAATCGGTTTTTTCGACTTCCGCAACTTTTCCGTGTGAACGACGGTGTGTTATAAGGAACTGAAACAGAGAGAGAGAGAGAGAGAGAGATATTATTTTACAAGGATAAAGCTACATCGACAAGTCTCCGATCATTTGGCTGCTAAACTACTAACACACACCAAAAGGCATGTAAATCAGACACATGAAACAAAAGTGCATAGAAATGTTCAAAACAAAAGTATGAAATTAAGGCAAAAACGTGGGGAAAATGTATATAACGTCCACTTGTATAAGAAAGGCACATAAACAATTCTATATATGTAGACTGTGGGACGGATGGGTGGTTGGGAGTTTAACGTCCTTTTCAACCGAGTATGGGTAATCACAAAGGCGGGGCAACCTGAAAACGGCACAACAGCACAACTTGACAGCACGACCCTAGCATTGAAAGTCCAACGCTCTACCATTCGGCTATCCCGGCTGCCCGTACTGTTTGGTAGCTGCTGTGTAGTGTGTTTTATGTGGCTAATGTATGGGAGATAACCACTGCTGTCCGGGATGTTTATATTTTGATGGGTGGTTTGCCCTTGGCTCAACTTCCTGTCCCACGGAACATGGCTGAATACACATTGAACTGATATACTCGAGTTTGTCGTTTATTTGTCAGCAGCAGTCCACTCCCATCTTGACAAGGATGTCTGTTGTAGTTCGCAAGCACAGCAAGACATTAGAGTAGCTGATGGTTCCCTGAGGGCAGACGGATGCTAGAGCCGGCCTGGGAACACAGACACGGTGTGCTACTGAAAAACTTGAGTAAGCGAACAGCCGAGCGATATTATACATGGTATAAATATCATGACATACAATGGACAGCGAGAGAGAGAGAGAAAGGTGGGGGTGGGGAGGAGAGTGAGAGAGCGTCTGTCTTGACTGACAAACGTCAACTGAAACCATTAATTGGCGTTAACTGTTTCTGATATAATCATGATATCCACAAATATCAGCGGACGACAAGCGCGGCAAAGACAGACAATCCAATCAGAGCCTCAGTTTGAAGCAGACTGCCGATGATTGGACCAGCAACATTCACGTCACCTTGCCCTTGACAAAGACAAAAAAGGAAAAAATGGAATACCACCACTAGTAGTACATGTAGTAGCAGTAGTAGTAGTAGCAGTAGTAGTAGTAGTGTGTGTGGTGTGTGTGTGTGTGTGTGTGTGTGTGGTGTGTGTGTGTGAACGCAATCAGTCCTATCTGAGTTTACAATTATTATATATCATTATTATTATCATTATTATTATTATTATTATTATTGCACTGACTAGTATATTGATGTTTTATCTCGCCCCCTCTTTTACCAGTCCCTTTTTCCGGAAGTCTGTTGCAAACATCAAGCGTTCAAGGCAAGTATGGATATATTTATATGAATGCAGTGGGTAGCAGATGTTTCTCAGATGTTTCTCAGAAAAAAGAAAAAAAGAAAAAAAAAAACCCTACAGGGAATAGTTCCTCACTTTTCTGAGTACAGACATCCCCTTGAAATCCCTCCAGACATCCACTGATACAGCGACCAGTGTCCATGTCACATGACCCGTCACCAGCACACTGACCACACGGTAAGGAACAGTTGGCTGACCAGCGGCCGGTGATACACTCTGTAAAAAAGGCAGTCATGGTCAAAGTATTATTAGAGTCTGAGTGTCCCTTACTACACATCATTCTGTTGTTTTCACGAACACTGCCTAGAAGTATAAAGAATGATTTCATATTACACTTCACAAAGCCGTCTATGTTCGTGGCAGTGACAGTGAGACATTTCTAAATTTTGGTAATCGGTAGCTTGGTGATTTGCTGATTGGTAATTTCGTGGCTGGTATTTATATTGCCTGAGTCTCACCCCCACCCCCCCCCCCCCCCCACCACATACACACACACCCGCCACCACAACACCAAACAAACACACCATGAACAAGTCACGCTGCAAACTCAAAAATAAAGGAACAACATTTTACAGAAAAACAGTGGTGCACAGGCCACTGTTGACTTTTAGACATTTAAACAAAATTTAAACAAAACCAAATTTCATATACACAAGAGAGAGAGGAGAGAGAGAGAGAGGACACACACACACACACACACCACGCACACACACACACACACACACACACACACACACACACACACAGACTTACTGTTACACAGGTCTCCGCTAAAGCCGTCACGACATCCCCGTGGGACAGTGTCCGTTGGTATTGTTACAGACATCATCATCACGACAGTAACCACACTCTTCACAAGATTCCACACCGTAATAACCAGTGTCACATTCTGAAAACACAAACATGCACCGCACATTGCATCATGCACCGCACATTTATAGTCATCGTCTACAGTACACCGGTTTATTTTTACACACACACACACACACACACACACACACACACACACACACACACACACACACCACACACACAAACATACACACACACAAACACACACACACACGTTACCTGTACAGTCAGGAGAGGACCATCCAGTGAGACATGTACAGGCGCCATCTTGTCTGCCACAGGTGCCGTTAACACATCCCTTACCACACTGGAACTCGCACATCATTCCGTAATAGCCACCAACACAACCTACGAGTACAGTAGAAGAGGCACGATTTCGTATTACAGTTCAGAAAAATCGTATTTCATTTTGCATTCGTTTGTGTCAGTAGCAGACAGACTTACTGAAATGTGGGTGGGTAGGTGGGTGGGTGTTTGGGAGTTTAACATACTTTTCCACCACTTAAGGGCGATATCAAAGACGGAGCAACGAAAAAAAAAAAAAAAAAAAAGGCCAGTTCAAATGCTTGGCCCCAGCCCGTATTCTAAAATGTTGGTAATTTTGCAACTGGAAATAGGTAAGTCGGAAATTGGTAGTTTGGTAGTTGGTTAAATTGGTAACTGGTAAGTTGGTAACAAGAGACCTGGTAACTGGTATTTGATATTTTGTAATGTCATTTCTAAGTACCAATATAATTAGAAAAGCAACCATACAGATCCTTTTATTATTGATACTGCACGCCCCCATGCAAGAGTCACTAGCTGCGCGCGCGCGCGCGCGAGCGAGAGAGAGAGAGAGAGTGACTTACTGTCACAGCGATCCCCATCAAAGTTGACACGACATCCCCGTAAACAGTGTCCGTTGGTATTGTTACAGACATCATCATCACGACAGTAACCACACTCTTCACAAGATTCCACACCGTAATAACCAGAGTCACATTCTGAAAACACAAACATTGCATCATGCACCGCACATTTATAGTTATCGTCCACAGTATACCGGTGTATTGTACACACACACACACACACACACACACACACACACACACACCACACACACACACACACACACACACAGACTATGCTACTACATGCGTATATATCAAGCAATACTAGTAAATGACCAATATGTAAAGAACAATAGGGGGGAAAACAAAGGACGTGATAAGTGAGCAATACAAATAAACCTTGAGGCGATGTTTTTACAGTTTTAAAAGAAAAACAAACAAAAACAACAGCAACACGTGATTTGAATAAGTATTGGGATTTTCTTTGTCCAAAGTACAAAATCCTACAGAGTACATTATTGTCAAGCCCATTACGAGCTTTCCATCAGATGTTTTATTAGTTGGCCTTGAAAGATCCAACCGAGGGTGCTGATGTTATGTCTTTTGGAAGGGTATTCCATTCGTGTGCCCCTGAGTAAGAGAGGGAGG
This sequence comes from Batillaria attramentaria, assembly GCA_018292915.2. Classification (NCBI taxonomy): domain Eukaryota; kingdom Metazoa; phylum Mollusca; class Gastropoda; family Batillariidae; genus Batillaria; species Batillaria attramentaria. Next base: position 164,049 of record JACVVK020000254.1, read on the forward strand.
TTTTGAAAATATCTACACGAGGCTTCGGCACCACGAAATCATTTCTCAGTGTTCGGTATGGCACTTGAGAGTGCGTGAATAGACTAGTGAGATATGCGGGGGGGTTTGACAATTTTATTTTTTTGCATCAGTATCATTTTGTTAAGTCTGAGTTGTTTCCGTAAGGGCAGGATACCCAATGATTTAAATTTGTCATCGGTGCTAAGTGAGCACATGCTTTTGTCTATAATCAGTTTAATCGCTCTTCTGTGGAGCGATTTTTTTTTTTTTAAGTTTCCCTCACTACAGCCGTCCCAAACGGTGGACGCATAGTCTATGTGTGGCTGAATATGTGCATTATAAAATAGTTTTCTTGTGGGTTCATCGGTAAAGTATTTAAGTTTGGATAGTAGAAACAGATTTTTTGACAACATCTTACATATATTATTTATATGCGCTTGCCAGCTTAGCTGATCATCCACTGTGATCATCCACAGAGAGAGAGAGAGAGTCACTTACTGTTACACAGATCCCCATCAAAGTTGTCCCGACATCCCCGTGGACAGTGTCCGTTGGTATTGTTACAGACATCATCATCACGACAGTAACCACACTCTTCACAAGATTCCACACCGTAATAACCAGTGTTGCATTCTGAAAACACAAACAATGCATCATGCACCGCACATTTATAGTCATCGTCTACAGTATACCGGTTTATTTTTACACACACACACACACACACACACACACACACACACACACACACACACACACACACACACACACACGTTACCTGTACAGTCAGGAGAGGACCATCCAGTGAGACATGAACAGGCGCTGTCTTGTCTGCTACAGGTGCCGTTAACACATCCTTTACCACACTGGAACTCGCACATCATTCCGTAATAGCCACCAACACAACCTATGAGTACAGCAGAAGAGGCACGATTTTAGTACAGAGGCACAGTTCAGAAAAAAAAGAAAAAAAATGTATTTAATTTTGTCGATGGTTCGACTGTTTGCGTAGCTACCTCGTCGGAGGCTCGGTAGCTACGCAAACATCTCGGGGTTAGTCTTTCGTAGTAAACCACGAAAACTAACCATGTAAGCTCTGTATATACAATCCAGCTCAACAACATGTCATGTCTTATCATATAGTGGGCAGAGGGTCGTCTGCTCGGGCTCTTAAGATTTAAGAGTTATCAAAAGTTAACTAGTGTATAATATATTATACCTACCGACACAAACACCAGTATCCCTTTCACATCCTCCGTCACAGTTCTCTCCACATCTCTCACTACAGTTCTGTGTGTACCAACCCTCGGAACAGCCTGTAACAGCAAGATGGGAAGTGCGGGGATGGTGAGGATGGAAATTTGCAATAACTGCAAAACACTGGCCTGATGAGAAGGAATGTCCACATGGCCTCCGAAAATCGCACAAGGTAAAACAGTGTGCGTGCTGACTTACCCTCAAGTAGGCATCTCATTGTGTAGGAGTCTCTCTCTCTAACACACACACACACACACACACACACACACACACACACACACACACACACACACACACACTCACACACACCACTTAATTCACACTCACCTGCACTGCAGTTACCATGGGTCTGAAGGCAGATTATTTCTGCGTTGTCGTCAGGCAGACAGTGTTCACTACACCGCTGGTCACACTGGTCACCATACCATCCAGGTTGACACGCTGTTGACACAGTAATATGTAACTAATACAGCGATCGGACATTTACTGTACATATGAAATGAACTCTTTCCAACATTCAATTAAATAAATGACCAATCAAAGGCATTTCTAACCTACTGAAAACAGCAACAACAACAACAACAACAACAACAAAGAAACAAGGGGGAAAAGAAAACAATAAGCAAACATAAAGGACCAAACACCTCCACCACCACCACCACCACCAACAACAACAACAACAACATCATCCCCAAAACAAACAAAATGCAACTAACACCCTGCTGTTGTTGTAAAGTTGACGGCATCAGTAGGCTGCGAGATGTAAAAGTTGTTCATGACGGCCACGCTGGCTTGCATGTCGGTGACGGGCAGCAGACCTTCCACTCGCCCTGTGAATGTGTTGCCGACCCTCGTCTCCAGCGCCTCCTCTGCTGATATGTTCCACTCCCGCACCGTGCTCGCTTTGTTGTTATACTGCCAAACCTGAATCTGAAACAAGTGGAAGCACATGGTCCATTTCATGCTGCAGACAACGGAATCGACGGCTTCACCCCTTTCAATCAAAGGGGGCGAGCCCCCAGAGTTGAGCCAATCGCGTGCCACGGCGTAATGCGCACAACGCCTGGAATGCTCTGCAAACTTTCTCACTACAACGAGGGAAGCACGTGTAGTTTGATATGACTGAAAACGTGGACAGAAAGCAGTAAGTCCATTGACGTCATTTGAGGAAAAAATCCATTACGTCAGTATCTTTCATCCTTAAATCACCCCTGTTTTCATAAAATGGCGTACGTCATGAAAGTACTGTGTTTTGCAAATACACGGCAGAGTAAAGGGGTGGGGCTTTGGCCTCGGGTTTTGCCGAGTGGAGTCGTCTATTACCGATGTGGGAGCATGTCTGTGTTTGACGACAATGCTTCCAGAGGTCTATGTTTCTACAGCAACCCTAACCCTAACCAAGCAATGACACATCAAAGGAACATAAAGCGCCAACAGCTTATGCACATACTGCCGGGAACAGAGGCCTGACCCTAGCCCGGGCCATCCTCTCCAGTAATCGAGGAGTTCACGAAGACGCGTATGGTAACCCAGACTAGGCTGAACCCTACAAAGGTGCAGGTGTCATGTAAGCATTTTTATTTCATCTGACTCAAACAAAGTTACTGACGAGTATCAAGTATCCTCAAGCCTCGGCGGGAAAAGAAATTCAAATATAACGGGTGAAGGAAAAGGCTGACAACAGTCACCTGGAATCCCCTGAACTCTCCACGGATACTGCTCGGCATTTTGTTGATCTCCTCGTGAGTGAAGTCCCACTGCAGGTCTGCATACGTATCATGGATATCAACTACCTGTAGGTTTGTTGGTGCTTCAGTTGGCACTGAAAAACAATAATAATAATAATAATAATAGGTCTCATAAAACGCTAACAGTCTGCTTAAAGAACACTCAGTGCGCTACACACACATTCTCACGCATACATGAAACATGAAACACTAAGTGTGTGTGTGTGGGGGGGGGGGGGGGGAGGGGGTAGATCATACTACAGATCTTATGCTATCTTGAATAGGTGAGTCTTTAGTTTTGCCTTAAACTGTGAGAGGGTCTGGGTGTTCCTAAGGGAGGGAGGCAGAGAATTCCATTCCTCGGGGGCAAAGAAACTGAAAGAACGCCTCCGAAAGTTTTGAGATTGAACTTGGGAACTTTTAGGAGCTTTTCTGATGAGGAGCGGGGAGTCCGAAAAACAAGAATCATACAATTATGGAATACAGCTTGAAATTAACAACAAACAACAACAACAACAACAATGATAATAATAATAATAATAGAGAGTATATAGAGTGTATACGAAGCGAGCTCTAAGCGCTTACAGAGTAAAGAGAAATAAGATGAAATAAAATGTTATGAAAATTATGCCAGAGAGAAGAACAAACAAACAAACAAAACAAAAATCCAAAGAAAAAAGGACGAACACCATCTCACTTGTTTTAATAGAAGATTTTAACATCGGGCTCAGAGTTGTTCTTCGTCTATAGCAGACAATACAAAGTCTTCTACAGGAGACGAATGGGAAGATCGATTTGGCCTTGTGTGTGTGTGTGTGTGTGTGTGTGTGTGTGTGTGTGTGTGTGTGTGTGTGTGTGTGTGTGTGTGTGTGTTGTTGTTGTTGTTGTTGTTGTTGATGCTGTTGTTGTTTTTTAATGAACCTCTCCAAAAAAAAGGTTAGGATCGGCGGTAAAAGATTGTGTTGGGCAGATTACCGTAAGCACGGGTTTGTTTAGTTTTGGCCTTAGGCATGTGCTTACCCGCTTCACCCGTGAAGCCTAGAACAATGGTACGATCCTGAAGCGAATCCCCTAAACTGTTCCGTGCCCATAGCGTGATCTCGTATGGTTGGTACACTTCTCCTGGTGTGTTCACGAAATATTCATACGTCCGCCAATCTTCGATAACAATGAATACTCCAAACTGATCGCCAAGCTCTGGTTTCTGGAACCTCAGAATGTACTGAAAGCCCGGTCCATTATGTTCGATCTCCGGCATTGGCTGTCGACAGACGAAGCTTAGTTAGACTCTTAGAGTTAGGATCAGGACACACTGGGGTGGGTGGGTGTTTGGGGGTTTAACGTCCTTTTCCACCACATAGGGTGATATCAAAGACGGGGCAACGATGAAAAGGCCAGCACAAATATTTGGCCCCAGCCGGGATCGAACTCACGAGCCGAGCACTAGAAGTCCAACGCTCTACCATTCGACCACCCCGGCTCCCCGACACACTGGGGACGTTTTGTTTGTTCTAACAAACATGAAAAGCAGCTAAACACACACAATGGAAAACTGTATGCGCATGCCACACGAGGGTGGGTGGGTGTATGGGAATTTTACGTCCTTTCCCACCACGCATGGGTGATGTCAAACATGGGACAACGAGAAAAAGGCCAGCACAAAATTAATAGTTGGCCGGGATTCGAACTCCCGACCATTTAGAGTCCATTAACGCTCTACCATTCGGCTGTCCCGGCTCCCCACATGTTACACGAAAAACACAGAAAAAGAAACAAACAAACAAAAAACCCCACCATGTTCGCTGTTTGTTCTAAAACACCCCCGTGTGACATCAGCTCATCACCATCACCATCAACATCAACCAACTAGAGAGGCAAAAGCCTCCATGGCTCCCTTGTGACATGGGTCAAGGTCATTCAAAAGAGTATGTTTGTAAATTGTAAAAAAATCTTACCACTATCTATCATCAAGCCAAGTAAGGTGTCTCTGGTGTTCTTAGTTCCTGGCAATATTACACTTTTCCCCAAAACTGACTATATGGCCTTGACCTTGGGCCAAGGTCATTCAAATAAGATGTCTATCATTACACCAAGTTGGATGCCTTTAGTATTTCTAGTTTCTCCAAAAACGGTAATATTGAAATTCACAACAGACAGCTTTAATGACCTTGACTCAAAGTCAAGGTCATTTAAAGTGGTATGGGTATATAGTTCTTATCAATGTCTATTAGCATGGCAAGTTTGGCGCCTCTGCTGTTTGTTGTTTCTGAGAAAATGCCAATGTTACGGTTTCACAAAAATAGCTTGTACGGCCTTGACCTTAACACAAGGCTATTGAATACATGTATATCTGTTAAGTTCTTGTCAATGTCCATCACCATATAAAGTTTAAAACCTCTGGTTTTTGTAGATTCCAAGAAAATGGCAATGCAAATTTTTAAAACAGACAGCTCTAGTGGCCTTGACCTTGAGTCAAGGTCATTCAACATGATATATTTTGAAAGGTCTTATGGCTGTCTATAGGCATGCCAAGTTTGGTGCCTCTGCTTTTTGTAGATTCTGAGAAAATGCCCATGTTAAGGTTTACTGCGGAAATGCGGAAAATAGCTTGTATAGCCTTGACCTTGACACAAGGCCATTGAATACATGTACTTCTGTAAAGTTCTTATCAATGTCTATCATCATGCAAAGTTTAAAACCTCCGGTTTTTGTAGATTCCAAGAAAATGCCAATGCAAAATTTTAAAACAAACAGCTTTAGTGACCTTGACCTTGAGTCAAGGTCACTCAGAATGATATATTTTGAAAGGCCTTATGGCTGTCTATCAGCAAGCCAAGTTTGGTGCCTGTGCTGTTTGTAGATTCTGAGAAAATGCCAATGTTAAGGTTTTCTACGGAAATGCGGAAAATAACTTGTCTGACCTTGACCTTCACACAAGGCCATTGAATACATGTATATCTGTAAAGTTCTTATCAATGTCTATCATCATGCAAAGTTCAAAACCTCTGGCATTTGTAGACTCCAAGAAAATGCCTATGTAAAATATTCAAACAGACAGCTTTAGTGACCTTGACCTTGAGTCAAGGTAATTCAAAATTATATATTTTGAAAGGTCTTATGACTGTCTATCGGTATGCCAAGTTTGGTGACTCTGCTCTTTGTAGATTCTGAGAAAATGCCAATGTTAAGGTTTACTGCGGACACACCCACAGACAGACAGACAGACAGACAGACACACACACACACACACACACACACACACACACACACACACACACACACACACACACACACACACACACACACAGACGACGGAGGGTTACAACATAGACTCCCATTGTTACACAAGGGAGCCAAAAAGCAGTGAAAATGTCGATGTAGGCGTGTTTCACTTACGCTGACAAGAAAACAAAAGCGTGAGAACCCCAACTGTCATATAGTAGATGAAATTAGTATGACATCACTAGGCCAGGTTTAACTGCTTCTCTTTGTTAGGAATAAGAAAGTTGCTCCATTAAAATAGTTATCGCGAAAATCGTTGGCGACTGAATAGACGACTCCATTCCTGTCACTCAGAGGACGCGAGCCCCAAGAATTCAAACGCGAGCCGCGGCATGATGAGCACAGCACATGGTCTGGCAAACGTTCTGGCCTGACACTTCAAAGAGGGAAACACGTTCTCTATGACTGAAACATGGAAGGAAAGCATAACTTCACTGACGTCATTTGAGCGAAAAGACCAATCCGCAAATTTCTTTCATTTTGAATTCATCCCTTTCTCCATAAACTGATGTCATTGAAGTACTGTTTTTTTTTTTTTTTTTTTTTTTTTTGGGGGGGGGGACTAATATACGGCAGAGTAAAGGAGCGGTGCTTTGGCATCGAGGCTTGCCGAGTGTGAAGTCGTCTGTTACGAAACGCACTGTACCTCTTTACACCACAGAGCCCACCCCCTGCCCTCCCAATCCCTCACCTACCGTCCATACAATGTGCAAGAGGTCAGGCCTGTCCCCGATAGTGCGCACGTTCCTGGGGTTGTGGCCCGGTACTGCGGGAGGTGTCCTGCAGACCATTTGGGTATGGTAGCTGGGGTCACTCGCCCCGATCTCGTTGTAAGCGATCACGCGAAACGTGTAGTTAGCCCAGGGTGATAGGCTGACGTTGGCGGTGTTGTGGGTGGCGTCCACCTGATAATCAATCGACCCGAGTTAATAATAAGCCTTGTGACGCAATCACGTTTGAGTTTGAAGCTCTCGCTGGTCAGCGGATTGAAAACTACTGGTGATCATTCCACGGTGATCCCAAGTCAATGATCACCATGCAGCGTTCAAAACTTCAGCGTATGTGCACGAAGGCTGACGACAAGACCAGCCGTGACCCGGTGTCATAGGTTATTTCGGAACCTTCCTAAGATATCCGAGGACAAATGGGAATAGGGTTAGGGTCAGGGTTATCCTAGGATATCCTAGGGTTATCCTAGGAGAAATTTCATGGGAATGGTTCCGAAATATCCTAGGATTTTTGGGAACCGGTTCCGATTTATCCTGGTTCCGAAATATTCTACGACACCGGGGCCTAATTTCGACTTCGGCAGCCTTTCGTCAATGGAACCGAGACGATGTCAACGTCAACACACACAGACAATGTACTGCTTTAGTGGCGGTAGGAGATTGAAACTGTATCTTCTGCTTTTCATTCATTCTTTACTTCGTCTTCTTCTTTACATTTCTTCTTCGTCTTCTCACCCCTCCGGGTTACCAAGTAAGACTGCAGTCACGTGACTGAACCGAAAATGTTGATTCAGATAATGAGTCGTTGAAACTTTTATGTTAACTTTTACAATGAAATAAACGGGCGAATGTTGATTGTTCTATTTTTGTGAAAGTTTTAATGTGAATATCCAGTACTTATTGTGAGCAGTATACAAAATTACGTCAAACACTAACATTGACTATACACACCTTCGCAGCAAATGTCCAGTTTTTTGGGGTGAAGGTAGTGTTGTACTGGATGACGTAATACTGTATGGGCGCGTTGTTGTCTCTTCCAGGTGTCCACACCACAAGGACATTTCCACGTTGACACTTCTGCACGTCAATCCTGTACGGGGGATCAGGCCGATCTACACACGCAACAAAAGGAAACGTGTGAATCTTCGAGAAAGGCAGAATTCAGCTTCTTAGCCCCGAAAGTCTGGAACTCGCTGCCGGTCGAACTCCGCCTTCAGGACTCACTGCACGAATTTAAATCCCGTCCGAAGACCTTTTTTTCGGCCAAGCTTTTGGTCTGGAACTTTTGTCTGTTCTGATTGATGTTGCTGCACCTGCCACGTTGTATGGATGGAGTCGGTTGCAATGGAGTGTGTGTGTGTGTGTGTGTGTGTGTGTGTGTGTGTGTGTGTGTGTGTGTGTGTGCGCGCGCGCGCTTTATGCGCAGCGAGTCCTTATACATTTGGAAAACTGCGCTCTACAAAAGCCACGTCTTATTATTAATTTTGATATAATATTATGAATTCAAAATTTGAAACTGTTTTTCAATGTTCATAAACATCAAGCAGCACCACAGAAAGCACACACTGAATTCTAAATTGAAAAAAAAAAAAACAAATGTTCTTAAAGGGTTACCTTCCAACATATCCAGCCTCGGGAATAACTTACAACTGTGTTGGTGATGTCTACTGCTGTACAACTTAGTAACAGTTACAGACTGACAACGAACTAACAGAAGTATCTGCACAGCACAGCGTCTGCCACACCTGTGCAGACATAAGGCTGACCTTGTTACTGGGATAGCTTGAGGCCGTTTCAGTTCTCATTCACACGGCCAGCAGTTGTCCGTGCATTGCATTCAGTGTTCTGCTTATCGCTAAGATAGACTTTTCAATCGTACAGGCACACTCATTTGCACAAGTGTTCTAAAACTTAAGTTGTCTTTTGTGAATTATGAAAATGATAGAATTTGTGACCCTCCGCCAAGAAATGAGCATTTTTGTGTTATTTGTTCATGTTACAAGACGACTCATTTCGTGTGGAGGGTCACATTTGCAAAAGATAAACAAACAAACAAACCAGTAAAGAAACAAACAAATAAGTAAACAAACAAACCAAACAAGTAAAAAAAAATAAAACCAAAAAAGAAGCAACAACAATAAAATTAATAAACAACAAATACACAACAACTACAAAAACACTCCTTACCTTTTACTGTGAGATTAGCAGACGCTTCCGCCTGATCCAAGCCGTTGGTGGCGATACAGGTGTAGGTCCCCGAGTCTCGTGCAATGGTTCCAGATACAGTCAGACTGTTGTTGGTGATTGTTATCCGTGGTTGCCAGTTTAAAAGTTCCATGTCATACTTTAGCCATCTGATCTCCAGATTGTCCATCTGGTCAGCAAAATGCCGGATGAGAATTGATATACACATAATCAAACGATGAAAACTCAAGGGGTCATTGAATTCTAGCCGTATAGCTTCCTATGTTCCTTCACTCCTGTCAGCGTCACTCACCTCTTCCGGATCTGTAGTACCAGAACACGTGAAGTTAGCGTCAGTGCCAGCAGTCACCACCAGGTCCAGGGGCGCTTGCACGATCTGCGTCTCTCTCCGTACCAGCAAGAATCCTTCTGCACTCGTTGTGTTGTACACATTCTGTGCTTCACACGTATACGAGCCAGCGTCCGACAACACTACTGGCTGTAACAGATTTTCAGACCAGAACTGAGTTACATGTATGTGCATTATTTTAAGCAACTGGTTTGCAGTCCAAGTATGCAATTTCAGAAGTTCAGACTGGTAATCTACGCTTGAGTTTGAGTATGAGTTTGAGAATCAGAATCTCTTGATAGGCCTTAGGCCCATTCAAAGTTGAGAGTGACATCCAGACATTCTTATTCACATCAATACTTGTACAGGAAATAACCAAAGTCCAAAATAAAATATATCAACTCAGCTGAGCAACTGTTGTCTTTTTCTTAACGCTAGAAAAATATATAATGCCGAGTATGTCCACTGTGTCAGCTTGATATCGAAGACGAGTTAAATTTTCTTTTATACTGTCCTAGTCTCTCTGATATCCGTACCCGGTTTATTCCCAGAAAATTTTGGAACCGTCCAAGCAGCTTTCAACTCACTTTGGCCTTAAGCAACTATTATACAGTCTGAGTTTCAGAGAGAGAGAGAGAGAGAGAACTCTGATACCATATTCTTACTCAAGTTTTTGCCAACTTCCATAACAATCCCTCATAACATAACTGTCTACAGAACCGTATTTGCAAAATTATCTTTGAAGTTATAGACCGCAATTTGAATAAATTTGGCCTTTTAACCACTCCTAATAATTTTCTTGGCTATGAAACCTGAAAATGTTTTGTTTAGAAACAAACCTCGATATTTAAATCTCCGCTAGGCATGATGGTATAGCGATCACCAGTGACTGTTTGATTGTCCTTGTACCATGTGATGATTGGGTCGGGTTTTCCCGTCACGCGACACGTCATGTTGATGGAACTACCTTCGGCTACCACCTTTCTCGCATCCGGTGGCTGGATGATGGTTGGACCCTCGGCTACAGCAGGAAGTCATTAGATCAAAGCATGATTGGCTTCACATCGTTTCGTAAAAACACTGTTACAGTCCAAATTAGCCACGCGTAGCATAATATAGGACTAGCACAGAGACACAGGCAATGACGTACTGACAGGTCAGTGAAAAAGAACCAGAAAAAAAAATCCTGAGCTCAAGTATACAATGTCAGGCTTTACAGAGGTAAATAATTTGATGCAATGAAATGTCAATATTTAACCACATTTGGCTACAGACTACATATGCTACTACATACAGAACTCTCAAGAGCAAAGTTTTACTTGAAATCTTCAGATTACAGGGAACCACTTCAAGCCATTGTTGGGCAATTGGCACCGGTCTCGGGCCTAGCGGTAAAGGCCCACGCCTTGCGTAATAGTGGCTTGAAGTGGCTCCTACTGGTGTAGTCACTGGTGAAACGTTATTAAACAACAATGAAATAAACATTTTAATCCCTGTCACACGCACGCGCGCATGCGCGCAAGCAGCCGCAAGCACGCGCACACTGACAATGTGTAAAATTAAAAAGTGATGACGCGCGCATTTCACGCAGATTCCAAGATGCACAGATGCATATGAATACAAGCGACATTTGTTGCATAGAAAAAAAAAGAAACCCGAATCGGGGCAAATAACGCCCGTGCGCGCGCGAGCGCGCGCGCGCGCACACACACACACACACACACACACACACACACACACACACACACACACACACACACACACATACACACACACGCCCCAAGCATGCATATTAAAACAGTCACCCTGATGAAACGTTAAAGAGATACATATCAAATTTATATCTTGTGGTATCATCTAGCTCAACAACATCTGAATCATAAGTACGTCATTCAATAATTATTAGCAATGGAACGGCGTGGCCATGACTTTCTGAGAGATGCAATTTTGTACACATGACAGGCAGTTGGGTAAATGTGATAGATTTGGCACTGCGGAAGGCTGTGCGTGAATCATATTGTGTAAATTTACCCCCCCCCCCCCCCCCACTCCCCCACCCCCCGCCGGAGCCATTTTAACAGGAGCGTGATTGTTTCAGTTGAGTTCCAAGGCAGATTCACAAATATTACAGAAGAATGTCAATTGTTTTTCTTTTGTAGGGACACAACAAGACTGTGCAAGCATCTGATTAAAAACTCTTCCAATCTTCCAAACAAGGAAAAGAAAATGAACAGAAAAGAATATCCACCAGCTGAAAGGAACAGAAACTGTCCCCTCACCCGACACATTGAGGTACACGTCGCCCCAGACGTAGCCATGTTTGTTGGTTGCGTTGCACTGGAGCACCATAAGGTCCTCCCTCGTCACATTGGAGAAGACAATGCGATCAGGACGAGAGCGGTTGAAGCGGTCGGCGGTGATCCTGCTGTCGGTGACATCTGAAAACAACAACAACGATTATCATCATCACCATCACCATCATTATCGTCGTCGTCGTCGTCAAAAACAACATTTGATGACAACAGTAGTCATCATCATCATCATCATCATCATCATCGTCGTCGTCGTCGTCGTCTTGTTCGTCGTCATCATCATCCTTAGCAGCAGCAGCAGCATAATTGTAATGACAAAAACAGCGCTTCCAACGTTAATACTTTTTTTTTTAATAGATAATAGTGGCACTAAACCGATGCGTGCAGCTGATCACATTTTTGGTACAATTAGATTTTGAAAACTCAACAACAACAACAACAGCAACACACACACACACACACACACACACACACAAACAAACAAAAAAAAAAACCCACCACCACCACCAACAACAACAACAATAAAAAACAGAAACAAACAAACAACAACAACAACGATAATAAAACACAAACAAACAAAACGACGTTCCTTATAACAACGCCAAGCTTACCATACAACGGTACTCCATTGACAAACCAGATATACTGAGGCTCAGGAACAGCGCTGGCCAGACAGTTGAACTCTGCAGTACCGCCCACTTCAATCTCAACATCCCGAGGCTCCTGTAGCCAGTACGGGGATGCTGTTATACAGACACACCGCTAATGTAAATGTTCAGCCCACCAAATTTGAAAAATAAATGCAATTCTAAATTCCGAAATTTAAATAGCTGAGCTGACTCTTTGCACCACGTGATTGTAATGTGTTTATGTCCAGTGTGAGAGAATGCGTGTGATTCACGTCAGCGTGCGTGTTGGGTTGAGTTTGCGGCGCTTTGAGCCGATTCATGAAACTGGGTAAAGCGCCTATACAATTATTATTATTATTATTATTATTAATGTAAATGTTATCCAAACATGCAAGTTCGTCACCTGTTTGAAAATTTGTATTTTATTTCTCCTTTTTATGTTGTTTCCATAGTAATGGAAACAACATAATAGGACGGGCTAAAATTTCCACGTTCATAGGCAAGCATCTGTGGTACAAACGCACGTCACTGCCGATCTCCCGCAGAGACGATTTTGCAAGTGTAACTCTGACAATGACGTAAGAAAACTTGCGTCATCGATGCTGACGCGTATGGTGTTCCGAACGCACTTCTCCTCCTCAGTGAGTGCCGTCTGTGCGGATGTGTGTGCGTGTGTGCGTGTGTGCGTGTGTGAATTGTGTCCAGGCCCGTTTCTTCGAAAATACTCAACCGAATGGCTTCAAATTTGGGGTATCCAAATATATCAAAATGTTACATTAGACGATTCAAGCGTGTGATGATTGCTTAAGTGATTTGGGAGTTATCGCCCTTTTGAGACAAGTTGGTTGTCTTTCGTGTACAGGCGTAATATTTATTTAAATCACTCAATTTTTTGGCAGTAGATAGCTTGAATACGGACTCTGAACAGAATCACTACTAGAAAATGGTCGCTCTTATAGTTTTCATGTAAACCGAGCCTGAGTTGACATTGCATATGAACCCAGTTCAGATGCCTATTTCTCCGAAAATACTGAACCGATCGATTTCAAATTTGGGGTTTCTAAATGAATCAAGATTGTTGAATAGAAGGCCCGATCCAGGTACGATTGCACACATGATTTGTGAGTTATCGCCCTTTTCAGAAAAAGTGGCTTTCTGGCGTTTAAAGGCGTAATATTTACCTAAACCACTCCATTTTTTGGACATAGATAGCATGAATACGGACTCTCAACTGAGTGAATTTTGGAGGTTGTCGCTTTTATACTTTTGGCGTAAGCCGTACCTGATGAAAGTGCTGGTGAACACACTTTAGATCTCAAAATCGCTCCTACTATACATAGATAATGAGCCTGGGGTGCCATAAAAAATATACAAAAAAATTAGAAAAATTCACTGCAGCCGTTATCGTCAGTTGACCCGAAAATTTGTACTCACAGCACATTTCCTCTACAAGCCACACGCCCCACAAACATCGAAGAAGAGACGCACGCGCACTGACGTAAAGTAAGTGCGTCATGTTTGATTGACGTGATGCTGTTTTTTCTTGGGGGTGTCTCGCCACTTTCTTTCCGAATTCCTCTGTTTGGAGACGTGGTGTATTTTACTTCTACTATGTCGCCATCTTCGTGCAATCGCAGAGAAGACACGGGATACAACAGAATACAACTCCAATACTTTAAAAACAGAATATGCACGGAGAACAAATTCATGAAAGAAGAAGAACCCAGAACGCTGTGCAGGGCTGCTTACGTACTGAACAGGTCAGATCTAGAACATTTCTCAACTTACTGGAAGGTTCGATATCTTTCCAAGGTGACGTAATCTACTGACGTTACTGCACCAGCATGTTCTGGGATGGTCTAGAAATTATTTTGCATCGAAATGCAGTATCTTTTCGCGATCTCTACAACTTGACATGTGGAAAGCGGGAATTTCAGTGGGTTTCGTTTTTGCCACTGACTCACACTCAGAAGCATAATGCAAAGATCTTGGTAACATAAACATAAGTACTCTCAAAGTTCCGGAGGACGAACGAAAGATCTAGTTTGGCTTTCACTGCTGTACGTAGGCTACGCAGTGCATTTCGTTCGATGTGTTCAAGTAAAACTAGTACGGAACACAGAAAGATCGAATGTGCGAGAGATCCAAAGATGGACGCATCCGCTGAATACTTCCTGCTAACTCAGCATTAATCATATCTGCGACCGACGATCCAGCAGATTCTATGTTGTGATATGGTTTTACAATGGTTAGAATGAAGTTCAGCCGGATGATTTTGTTCTGTGTGTGTGTGTGTGTGTGTGTGTGTGTGTGTGTGTGTGTGTGTGTGTGTGTGTGTGTGTTCTGAATTTAGATGCAGGTAGACGCTAGCACAATTTAAGTCACCGTGATTGTAAAGTTGTCAGGGAAAAAATTACGCCTGTATCTGCGTCAGCCGCGTGTGTTTACTGTTAGTTTACACTGCATGCACACGTACCACTTCAGGTCTTTTTTTTTTCTTTTTTTTTTTTTTTTTGACAAGAAAGCGAAAAAAAAAAATGTTTGTTTTTCAACAGGAATACCAAAAGAAGTATTTCCCCGTTTATATTTGTCTGTTATTTGAACAATTCGGCGCAGAACACAATTGCATGCTTTTGTGATCGCTTTCCACTTTCCGCCATGCTGTCACTATAGGGGCCAGATCTAGGATGCGCGCTAATGCGGGCAGACAACTCTTCGCGTTGTCCCGCTATATGTCTTTCTTACGAGGGCAGGAGTGACGCGTCTTTCTGATTCCAAGGTCTTTGCATAATGTGTGTGTGTGTGTGTGTGTGTGTGTGTGTGTGTGTGTGTGTGTGTGTGTGTGTGTGTGTGTGTGTGTGTGTAGGGGGAGGGGGGGGGGGTGCGTGCGTGCGCGCGCAAGCGCGCGTCTAAGGCGAGAGAGAGAGAGAGAGGGTCTCTTCTCCGATACCAGTAAGCAATCGTCTGTCAGTCAGGTCTGCGGGAAGTGACTCTGTCAAAGGGGAACGACTTTATTATAAGAATTCATTCACCCATGTAGAACCTCGCATACGCCAACAAGTTGTGACGTCAACCAGCTAGGCGAGCTCACACGACCTCATGTGTTTGGGTTTTTGCAAGTGCATAGAGGCACGATAAGGGTTTTCAGTACTTTCTTTATGTCAGCATGCTTGATGTCAGAGAGCTTGCGTTCCGGCGTGTGCGCGCGGGCTGCATACATGACACAACGACTACGACTGTGACTACAGCAGGTCATTGAATGGAAACAACATATTGGGCTGGTGGCCATCTTGTTTAAGTTGTTTCTCTATAGAGAAACAACTTTATGAGACGGGGCAGATTTTGCTGAGCGCAGCAGCAAGTTTCAGTGATACAAAACAAGACTGTGACGTTTCTCCACACAATACCCACTTTCACGCACATAGTGACGTAACGAAACCTGCGTCATAGACACTTGACGTGCACACTATGCTGCTGCGTTCTTTTTGGCGGGAGTTGTGAGACGTGTGTGTGTCTGTGTGTGTGTGTGTGTGTGTGTGTGTGTGTGTGTGTGTGTGTGTGTGGACGGATGTAATGATGGCTATCTCCTAAACCACCTCGATGGAGGCATTTTTACTTTGAGATAAAATGGGGACTCACCGTCTCCAGAGCTACCTTTCACGATTTTTAGCCTGCCGCATTTTCAGAAGAGTTATCGCCGATTTTAAAAAATCGGTCACGTTACGAATTTTTTCGAAAATGTTTTTCAAATTCCTTCATTTTCTAGACTTTGGAAGTTCACCCAATCACACTGCCTGTATTCGTGCTACAGCTCTGTAGCTCTGACTGGTTTTGTGTAAAAAAAATATTTCCGAGGTAGGGGTGGTTTGCACATAAGATCAAATATCTATGAAAAGACTACTGCAAATTACTTATCATCCCGGCATTTTTGTCTAGTGTGACAACTGCACATATGACGGGAAATACTGCACTATTATAGCTTTAGCATTTAGAATAACTGAACTTTTAGATAAACATAACTTTTTCAAGTTTCTGCGAGAAGCACGGGTCAAAAGAGTTCCAAATTTTCGATTCCATAAGTACAATCCAAGGTATTCTAGTCCATGTTTCACCAGCCCTCTAGATCTTCCAGATTTTATGTAAAAATTAATTCAGCCAGGGAAGTCACAAAAGCAACAGGGAAATCACAAGACATGCACAAGCATCATCTGTCATACCACCAGTGTGAAGCTGACGTCAAACGCTTAGTTCACAGACAAAATAAGCAAGTATCGTCACTGCCTCCGACATTCCACCAGCCCTCTAGATCTTCCAGATTTCATGTGAAAAATAATTCAGTCGGGGAAGCCACAAAGCCAACAGGGAAATCACAAGATATAAACAAGCTTCCTCAGACGATCGCAGTGCTAGAGGCTGACGTCAAAATGTTTAGTTCGCGGAATTGACGTCATCTCTCTGTCTGTGTATGACGACCTGCCTGAGGCTGACGTCAAATGTTTAGTTCACGGAACTGACGTCTCTCTCTCTCTCTCTCTCTCTCTCTCTCTGGGCAGCCAGGGTGGCCGAATGGTAGCGCGTTGGACTTTCAATGCTCGGGTCGAGAGTTCGAATCCCGGCTTGGGCCAAATATTTGTGCTGGCCTTTCTCTCGTTGCCCCGTCTTTGATATCACCCTTACGTGGCGGAAAAGGACGTTAAACTCCTAAACACCCACCCACCCACTCTCTCTCTCTCTCTCTCTCCCCCCACCCAACCCCACCCCCAGTCACGTGACTAATCGGTCGAGGTCGTAGAGGATCTAGTGTCATTGGTAGAACTTGGAGAGGGGAGAACCAACAACAAAACAGACAAAATAAAATGAAATTTGGAGGAACAACTTTGTAGGACGGGGCCGTTCCTCCTTTTTTTTTTTTTGTTCGGAAATTTATTTGGATGCCAGTTCAAGGCTTAGCAGGGAGTTGGCTAAAGCGCACGGTTACACGACTGCCAGTCTGCCTGTTGCCTTACTCGGCTGCCTGCTGGCGGCAGCGGTTTTTTTCCGCACACACAGCCTGCGGCGTGCAAGGTTTGGGCAGTGATTGGTCAATTGGCTGTACGGGCTGCCTGTGGCTAGCTGGCTGCCATGAAAAATAGAACGGCTTTCTGTTGCACCGGGATATGCCAGCTGGCCGCCAGCGATTTAATTAGGGTTTCCTGCGTTTCCAGCCCTGCAAGTGCCGATCCTGGCAACGTGTAGCAGCGGCCCTAAGCCAAGCACTAGAAAGGCTGGTTTTTCAATGCTCTGGTCGTGAGTTTGAATCCCGACTGGGAGCAAATATTTGTCCTGGCCTTTTTTTACTAGCCCGTCTTTGATATCACTCATAATTATGGTGTGGAAAGGGATTTCATACCCCCAAACACGCACGCCCCCTTAGGCTGTGCAATGACAGGCCTCGATCTTCGGTTTCTGGGTCGGCTGTAAATCAGTTGCCATAGACACTGACAATGACAATGACAATGACAATAATCTTTAATTTTCAACGGTAAAAGTTTTGACATAAATACTGTGTTTGAGCCGTTGCTAGACTACAAAAATAAGAAAAAAAAAAAAAAAAAAAACCACTACAAGAATGCAAAGAGAAGAAGAAAATACGAAGGCTAATTACACATTACAAACCCAATGAACACACACACACACACACACACACACACACACACACACACACACACACACACACACACACACACACACACACACTTCAGCATATAATACCGTTCACATGAGCAAACAACGTCATGTTAGGTGAGGCGTAGATGTCTAGGTAGGCCTAATCTTGGTCAAATAAATACATAGAGAGACAGAAGGTAGCGAACGAAGGAGCTGATTTAATGACAGAGGGAAGATTAAAACAGTAGCTTACATTCCACATGGACACTGATGACACGTCGAACACGGGTCTGACTGTGGATGTTGGTGGCCCAGCATTCATAATCACCAGCATCTTCAAACTGAAGGTCCGCAATGGTCAGCTCCATGCCGAAGCTGGTGATCGTGGCTCGGTCAGGCAAGGGATTCCCGTCTGCCCGCTCCCAGTGCACGTCAGGGGTTGGGCTGGCAGGTTAGAACAGTCAACGTATGAGATCAACGTTCTGTGTGTGTGTGTGTGTGTGTGTGTGTGTGTGTGTGTGTGTGTGTGCGTGCATGCGTGTGTGCGTGCTTGCGTGCGTGTGTGCACGCGTATGTGTGTGTGATTCATTAATTTTGTTCTCTTTTCGTAAGTTCACTCAATCACTGTCAATACACTTTTCTTAATCTTCATGTCACCTTTATTAGCGTTGCTCTACATTTTGAGAACTTCTTAAGTCATGTGACCTGTTATCGTGACTTATATACACTGTAATAAAGAAATTATCCACAAAAAAATTCTTTCAGCATCAAAAGGACAACAAGAGGGACGATGGAGACAGTGTACTAGCAAAATTGGCGTTCTCCTAATAGTACATTTCCTGCGTCAGCACCTTCTACGGCCGACTTCATGAATGATCCACTCCTAGTGCCCAATTGAAAACAAAGTTTTACGAACTTTAAATGTCAGATCAAACAGATTAATTTAATCAGTGACACTAAAACAACGTTACACAATATCATATTCATGCGTGTACCATGTTTGTTTTCAAAACTCACTTTCCAGAGAAGATGCATTTAATTCTAAAGTCAGACCCACGGAGACCAAAGTGATCCTCTGGTGACGCCCACATGTACTCTGCAGGGCGAAACTCTTCCGTGGCTGAAATCATAAAAGGTCACATTAGCAAAAATACTCATAGAAACGCTCAGTTGGTATAGTTCGCCCGTTAGGGGGGTGCAAATGTATACCAGTCATGCGCAGGAGGGGCAAATAAACTCCAGTCGTCCACTAACGGGGGCCACTTTATCCCCGCATCGCGGGAGGGGGTGCAAATGTACTCCGGGGTCTGGCGAGGTGAAGTCACGTGGCCGTTCGTATGCGAAATATGGACGGAATTGACTGGTATACATTTGTACCCCCCTAACGGGCGAACTATACCAGCTGAGCCATGGTAATGCTTTGTCAGAAATGCAGCCTTATCAAAACAGTGGAACAGAAGAACAAATTTCCTGTGACATAATATGTACTTTTCTTTTTAGCTTGCTGATTTGGATGAGTGAGCACTCCTATACAGTTAATCCGAGCTGTGGATAATCAGACACGGGAACTGCTTTTGGATAAAAAAGAAAACAAAAAACAAACAGCAAAAATCCTCTGTAGTCAGGACGAGATATGTGTGGGGGGTGGAGTGGGGTGGGGCCTCGCTTCATTAAACAACAAAAGGGGTGGAGGCGGGTAGGGTTGAGGTTGAAGGTTTTGATTTTTGCTGTTGTTGTTGTTTGGGGGGGGGGGGGGGGGGGGGGTACGTCGATATAGGTTTGAGGGGGATTACATTTGCAATTTTCGTGCATACCGAGGATAAGAAACGGTTGCGTATGTGAGTAAAGCTCAAGTAGTTTCCACCTTTCGTTCACACACACACACACACACACACACACACACACGCACACACACACACACACACACACACACACCGCCTCAAAGAAGGAAAAAACAAAGACTAAAAGATAAACAACAACAACAACATACCCCCTCCACCCACCCCCACCCCCCACCCACCCACCCAAAAGTCTAGGAAAACTCTATCTATTACTTACATCCTTGAGGTTCAATGAAATACGATGGACCCTGTGCACTTTTACGCATGAAAGGATTCAGTGCCATGCAAACGTAAGCCCTCCCATCCTGACGATCGGAAAACTCTACGTTTGTGATACGGAGACGATCTGAAGGAGGATGGAATAGGCAACAGTAAAGTAAGCTTATGTAAAAAGTAATCAAAATTTACATGCACAAAGAACTTACACCTACCATACTGACCAGTCAGAATCGTGGCCACACAGAGAAATGTCTCACTTGTTTAGCGTTACGGACATAGCATTTGTGTTGCTGAGATGGACGACTTCTCTCTAGAGTAAACCAAACCGTGTAATTATGCTCCTGCCAAAAAAATAGATGTGCTAATAGTACGAGCCTGGCGCAGACATGTTTTAACAATATTAAACAGGTGGTGTCTACAAAAGCTTAAAACAAAACCTACATTTGGTAGGCTTACAATGCTGAAAAACATTTTCTTGAACATTTGCAAAGAACGACCTGAAAGGCCGTAAAGGATTATCCCTTAATACACTCCAAAACAGCTTAAGATCTGCACTTACAGTTTTATATACGACCAACAATTTGCATTTGAACTTCCGGACGTTCAATGACTGATTCAAGTTCATAGGATAAGGTAGATGAAAAACTTGTCCAAAAAACACACAACTTACACTCATGGTCCATAGTGACGCGATTGTCATAGTTGACGACGCCAAGTCCACCGTCCAGCCTTTTGATTACCCAGAACACTTGCGCAGGAGGTACACTTTCTGGGGGAACACAGTTCAGGGTTAGGGGATTCCCAAGTTGGGGGTAGTACCTTGTATCAGATCCAATTTCAAACTCCTGTAACAGAAAGCGAACAAGGGGAATAAAAAAGATTAATGAGATAACGCTGATCCTACCATTTCTGTAGAACTCAGGGATGCGTGTGTGTGTGTGTGGGGGGGGGGGGGGGTGGTGATGGGGAGGGTGCTCTATTACCACCTCCACTAGTATTACCATCACCACAAGCAAGAACAACCACGACAAAACAACAACAGAAACGAAGCGGACAGTGACATCCACATCGGATTCAGCTCGATACTGAAATCAAAGTCACCTCTCCCTTCGTTATACTGGAAAATGAACCCATACTTTTCAAAATGAAATCATGAACACAGTAATTGTAATTCTTCCAAAGTGTGCTGCATCAGTAGTGTACTGTAAAAACTGGTCAAATTTCTTTCTAAAGCACCTTCAGTTTGGCTTCTCGGAGTTTGATCTTGATGCTGGCGGACACTCCGTAGCTGTTTGTAGCGAAGCACTGGTAGACACCCTCGTCTCTTTCTTCTGGTTTGGTGAACACGATGGTTCCGACATTACTAAGCTGGATTACTCGGTCATCGTTACCGCTAGGGTTGAAGTCGATACCGTTACGCTTCCATGTGTATCTGAAAGGACCATTTCACATTGTACACTGTACCAAATAGAAATGCGTACGTACCATTGTCAAACGTGTTCGAGTTACTGATAGATGATGACCAACCAAAAAATGTATATATTTCTGTGTGACTATGACTGAAAAAGAAGAAGGAGAAGAAGAAGAAGAAGAAAAAAGACCGTTTCACTGCTAGAAATCATTTTTTCATAGCAGAATACATAAAATAAAATTAATTTAGCATTTTTCGGAGCCTCTTTCTCTGTGAAATCCACAGTGAATTATATTACAATTAACGATTCACCATCTACAGCTGGGAGCATGTTCTTTTTATGAATTACGATCAGATGGTGATAATGGCATCATCATTTTCAGGACGTCATGTAGTTTCCTTGCACAACGGGGGAAAAAAACCACCTTGTACCCAAAATGTTCACAAAGCAGCCAACACACACACACACACACACACACACACACACACACACACACACACACACACACACACACACACACACACCTCCCCCGAGTATAGAGAGAATGTTCTTACAGAATAAACAACTATTCAACACTTACGTAGGTGCTGGAGACCCATCTGCTACACATTCCAGCTGAACTGATTCTAAAGCTTTGTAAAACACATCATAGTCAGGTTGCACGTAGATACTTGGTGGCCGCTTCGCTGAAAGAGGTGAGAGGAAAAACATAGACAATGATTTTTTTTCCTTTTATTTTCACTATTGCATTGTCCCTTTTAGGAAGGAGATGTGGGTCTTTGCGGTGCAATACCTATCCTTATTTTCAGTTTTGCTGGGGGGGGGGGGGGGGGGTAAGCCGGATAACCCGGAGAGAAATCCCCGATGAGCAGCATTGTAGTCAGGAAGAACCGGTATCACATATCACAAGCTCCACCCGGGCTCGTACCCAGGCTTCATCGCAGTGACAGCGGGTAAGTCCGACGCGCTACCTGTTAGACCGCCTCTATCCCCGAGTAACATGGTCTCTGGGAGCACTAACAAAATAAAGACCGTCAAAGCCGCGGAGGGCACAATGTGTGATGAAAATTGGATGCCTCTTTATTTTGTTCCCACAGACCACACAACTCGTATTACTCGCATGAAGTGTAGAAAGGGTTTTATGTTGTTGCGATGTATGTTTGTCTTTGTTCAAGTAAAGACAGTCAAAGCCACGGAAGGCACAAAGTGTGATGAAAATCTGTACTTCAACAACGACAAACATCGAAACAATGGAGGCTTCCATCATATGTCTGACGCTCGGTGCCTGGAGCCCCCGCAGTGAAGCAAGCCGTCCTTGTTTGGCCATTCGTCTTAACGCATAAACCGCATGAAAAACACACATCAGTAGCCAACATAAACAGAAACCTTACCTAGGGTAAATCGCTCCAAAATGACCCGGTGACGGCTAGCAACGGTGGAACAGAACGAAGATTTCGCAAACAAAAGCGACATAAATGGGACAAAAACCACTTAACTTTTACAAAGGACGGCACGGGTCAACGTTTCGGCTTTCGCCTTCCTCAGGACACAAACAAATGGGACATAACTTCAACAAACAAACAAAAGGTAACTCTGCGGACGTACTGACACACGGCGCGGGGGGGGGGGGGGGGGGGGGGGCCTAAACGGTGGTCGAGAAAAGGACCAGAAAAGAAAACAATAGTAAAAATATCACAACACCCATCCTTTGGTGACAGAAGACCATGGACTGTGTGTGAAAAAAGTGGGGCAAAAAAGAACAGAAAAGAATAATAATAAAAATAGCTGACATCACAACACCCTTCCTTTGGTGAAGATTTCGCAGACTACTGAGTGGTATGACTTTAGTCCTAGCGCGGCAGTGGGGACTGAGGTCTTGTTACGACTACAGTCGTCACGGTAGGTTGGGCAGAGTGAGTTAAAACAGAAACTGCTGTCACCATGGCACTTATTTAAAGAACAGTCCTCTCCTTGAGTGAAACACACAAACAGAAACACAAAGACTGCGGTGTTTTTTTCACCAGTATGTGCTCAAAACTCATTCACTCATTAACTGTACCTAACACTGCTGACGAAACTTACGGATATTTTATATATACATTACCTGCATGCACGTGGGTTACGAGCAGCAGGCTCAGTGCCACGATTTTCTTCAGCATCCTGTCCTCCAGGGTTACCTGCCACAGAAAAATACATGGGAAATGATCAAATTCTGAGAACATGTGGATGGGAGTTAACAGAACACAAAAGATAAAAACACCCAAAGTTACCGTACAAACTTATACATTACATTTGTGTCAACTGGAAGTATAATTACACTGTCAAATTCTTACCCAGGTGCTGTCAGAAAATTGGCATATATTGGTATATATAGATCTTTTTTACGCCGAAATTCTGTTGAGGTCGCCTGGCCGAACATTACCCATAATTGTCCATGAATACAGGGATTACCCACGTCATGTACTATAACAGCCTGCTGCACAGCTTGTACCTTGTAACATGATATCGTGGACCACAATTAATGTGTATGCCTATGGCCTCTTTTTCCCTGTCACTTTGTATATATGCACGGTGCTCCGCTCTGTGTGTGTGTGTGTGTGTGTGTGTGTGTGTGTGTGTGTGTGTGTGTGTTGTGTGTGTGTGTGTGTGTGTGTGTGTGTGTGTGTGTGTGTGTGTGTGTGCGTGCGTGCGTGCGCACGTAAGAGAGAGACAGACAGACAGAGACAGAGACACGCAGACAGACAGACACAGACATACAGACAGGCAGACAGACGGACACACAGACACACTGAGAGAGAGAGAGAGAGAGTGGGTGGGTGGGAGTTTAAAGTCCTTTTCCACCACATAAGGGTGATATCAAAGACGGGACAGACAGACAGACACAGACAGACACAGACAGGCAAACAGACAGACACAGACAGACAGGCAGAGAGAGAGAGAGAGAGAGAGAGGTGTGTGTGTGTGTGTGTGTGTGTGTGGACTGCCAACCCCGGAAGCAACAAACGCATAGGTAATTGTAAGTGCGCTTCTTGATCAAGTTCATAACGTACAGAAGGCCGCATCGAAACAAACACGTTGTGGCGATAACTTTCTGAATTCAAAGCCTGCTATCTAAGATTAGTTCGACACGTTTATAAAGGGCATGCGAGAAAGCGAGTAGTGCAAATACAAGTGACACACTCACCTGTCCGCCATTTGCAATGACTGCCTCGTGAAAAGTAGAGCGGCGTGATAAAGGTAGACGTAAGATGTGACTCAACAAACACCGCTCGGGATCCGGCCCAAGCGAACTGTGTACTTTTAGCCTGATGACTGAGTTGTCGCGATCAGTGAACCGTGAAGCGAATAACAATACTGGCCCGCGAGTATTCTAAACGCCCCCCTTCCCCCCTCTTTCTCTCTCTCTCACACACACACACACACACAGTCCCTCGGCTTTGGTTTCGAGTGGTACGCTCAAGGTGTGGGTATAGTGAGAGTAGTTTTATCAGGGTGTTGAGGCGACGGTCACTTGACATGACGATGCAAGAATGGATGGCGGGGATGCAAAATAGTAGCCGCTTCAAGGTTTATTTGAATTTCAAATCGGTATGGGAACCTGAAGATTACTTAAAGGTGTTTGAACATGAAACGTTTCAGAGATGCTGTTGTTCGTTTCAGACTTGGAATCAGCGAACTCAGTGCACACACATGCCCCTTTTGTCGGACGGAGGTGAAAACGATTATCATTTTCTGTTCTATTGTAAAGCTAATAACCACATCAGACCAAGATTGCTGAAACTTGACGATGTTTACTCGGAAGATGTAAGATTTAGTCAAGTCATGTCATGTAAAATCGAAAGTACAATACGACAGCTGGCGTGGTTTCTTTTGAAAAGTTTCCAGAGTAGAGGAAAAGCAAGTTTCCAACAATAAAATTAATGTTTACATGTGTTGCTCCCGCCAGGTTTGTGGGCTTGGTGTAGTCAGCTTTCTCAGCCTTTTGTGCTTAATTTACGTGTTGTTGTTGTTGTTGGTTTTTTTCTGATGAAAATGGGTCCTTTTCTCGCAATGATTTCTCGCAATGTTTTGATGAAGTGTTAAATTTATTCATCTTTTGTATCATTTCATCTATGTATGTACATGTACAACAACTTGTGAGACGTGTTGATATAGGCCAAGGCCTAAACAACAATAAACTCTGAGACTGCCAAGACTGCCTTGTGCAAAGTGGGGAAGGGTGAAGGTAGATGTAAGAGTTGACTCAACAAAAACCGCTCCGGGAACCTGCCCAAGGCGAATGTGCACTCTTAACCTGTGACTGAGTTGTCGCGAACGGCGAACAGCGAAGCGACTAATACTGGCCCGCCAGTAAGCTAAACGCCCCCCCCCCCCCCCCCCCTCTCTCTCTCTCTCTCAGTATGATGCATTGACATCATTGGTATGTTTATCACGCTTTTTAAATGTTCCTGTCTTTTTAGAGTGTAGTTTCATTTCCTATTGTTTTATTGCTATTTTGCTTTTTTCCTGTTGCATTACATTTATGTGTGTATTTTTCTGTTTACATAGTTACTACTAGAAATAGCAACGGCAGGGATGAAAATTGACTGTTTCACGTTAACTACCTTGTAAAATAAAGTTTTATTGATTCTTGATTCTCTCTCTCTCTCTCTCTCTCTCTCCTCTCTCTCTCTCTCTCTCTCACACACACACACACACACACACACACACACACACCTACTAACCCTCACCCCACCCGGCAGCCGCCCCACCCACTTACACAAACACCTATTGACATGCTAAAATTGGGAGACGGCAGTAAACAAGCCCCTTTCAAAAGAAATGCGTTTTATAGACGGAATTCGAAACCGGACAGAGTAGGGGACAATGACGAATGGAGGTAGGCAAGGTGTTCCGCACTGAAGTAGGAGAAAGTAAGTTCACCGCTATAGTACCGTTGACCCTCTTGTACCCAAACAGGATGTGGGGGCCACGAACACGCAAGGATAGCCCCGACTAGTTCACCGCGTGTTTTTGAGTTAGGCCGAGGGTGTTGGAGACGGAATTTGCGCGTGTCAACAGAGGATCGAATTTAGGGGCCAGGAGGTGTGGGGTACGGCTGCAGCAAATCATAAATGTACTTTGGTGAGGTCTCGTAGGCCTATGATAATAATAAGAAGAGGAAGAAGTATTGTATAGGCGTTTTACCCAATTTCATGAATCGGCTCAAAGCACCGCGAAATTATTTTGTATTCTGGAGAATTCAAGGCTGCTTAGATGTACTTTACTTCGAAATCACTTTGTGTATGGGTATGAACAATACCTACTTTTTTTTATTAATCAAAAGGATTAATGGCATGTGTATGAACAGGGTGTGTGTGTGTGTGTGTGTGTGTGTATGAACAGTGTGTGTGTGTGTGTGTGTGTGTGTGTGTGTGTGTGTGTGTGTGTGTGTGTGTGTGTGAACATGCCTGTAACTTCTACGGTTTGTTCGTTATTTCTTTATTAATTCTTTTAAGTAGCAAGAACAAACGGAAACCCACATGAACATGACACTGTACTTTACAGATTAAAAAAAATGGAGAGAGAGAGAGAGACAGACAGACAGACAGACAGACAGACAGCCGGGGATGATGATGATGATGATGATTAGCGTGTATCTGGTTGATGTTTATACAGATCAATAGTCATCGCTGTATTCTATACAAGCAAACACCAAAAGAAGAAGAACTCAACTTTTTTGTGCACATAGTGAAACTGTTTGAAAAAAAAAAAAAATCCACTGTAGACGTCACTGCGTGTAAGCTCTTTACTTACCGAATCGTTGAAATTTGCTGTCCACAACACGGAATCAGCAAAGCAGACAAAATAATGTTGCTGGTAATAACCACGACAAACTCACTGCCTCTCGCCAGACTGTCTGTCGCGTTGTGAGTATGCCCACACAAGCAGGAATAAGAACAGCCGAGTAGCATGTGTAAACGGATTTAGAGTGAGCAAACTGCGGAGTATTTGAAGCGGATGCAGCATGTCTACCTCACGCCGGTCGACACAAAGACGACGAGAGCGGTGTCTTGCTGTGGCGCTTCTATATTATTTGAAACACCTCAGTCAGTTCACCTCACCTACAGTTCAAAACAACTTTTTCTTCCAAAAACGTAACATGACTTCTTTCTTTAAAACCGGCGATAACTCTTCTAAACCGGCGATAACTCTTCTCTTCGTGAAAAGTACCTGTGGAGTATAATTATGACTGCCCATTTCATCTCAAAGTAAAAGCCCTTTCACGAGGTGGTTTATGTTATTTATTAGGATATAGCCACGATCACACACACACACACACACACACACACACACACACACACACACACACACACACACGCACGCACGCACGCACGCACGCACGCACGCACGCACGCGCGCCAAAAAGAACGCAGCAATTTAATGTGCAGATTTCGTTACGTCACTGTGTGCGTAAAAGCACGTTTTGTCTGGAGAAGCGCCACAGTCTTGTTATCACCGAGTAATTCGGGTAACCCATGAGTGATCGAGGAAGTCACATCCTGGGTTAGGGATGCAAGCGAACAAACTTTTTCGTGGCTACATCTTTTACGTGGTGGCTATAGCATAGGAAAACGTCAGGCTAATATAGGCAGAATGGCAGCGTACCTAAGCTGTACGATGATATTTACTAGCTGAGCTTGATTGAAGTGAGAATGGGATCCCCTATGGCGCACAGCGAACCTCACCTCGAGGTTAGCGTTGGACATTCTCCACTGAGACACGCACGCACTGTAGCTTGTAGGCTAAAGTGTCTATGTACATCGAGCGTTATTCACCGTCAATTGTGCCCTATCATTTATCATTATATAAATATTGGTCCAAGCCACCACACAGATATGCCCCCCCCCCCCCCCCCCCCCTATGGTTGGATCCATGACCCTCGATTACAGGAGAAGGACATCATGACTACACCGAGACTTGCTGCTGGGAAATCTGCCCCATCCCATAAAAAGAGCACAGACACGAAAGTAGTATCTAATGATTACATACCACAGTTGCAAATTTCCGAGAAAAACGATACCTGTCATGGAACCACCACAAAGCCCCCCCCCCCCCCCCCCCCCCCCCCAAAAAAACCTCCAAATTGCCATTTTTTTATATACTCTACACACAAATTTTGAAAAAGGCAATAATATTCGACTATATTTAGCGTACTTGTTACTACATGACCCGGAAGCTATTAGTGTCCTGTAGCCAATATCCTCTTGTGGTTTTCAGCGCGTTTCGTCAAGCGTTGTCTTCACTGATTTTTTAAGTGAACTGATTCCAGCTGCGTGTGTCCATTGTTGGTTTTACAAAGTAGCAAAATCACTCGCTAACTCTAAATATTCTAACTGCACGCATTGGCGTCTTCCAGACGTCAACTAGACGATGATTAATGTATTTTCAATTCAGTTGAACTCATCCATTGAATCCTGTGCCACACAAAACCTTCGTTTTATTTGTAAAACTGGGTATGAGACTGCATGGAAACAGACAAGTTTACTGAGAGTTAAGTACCTAATGACTGAAAAGAGCGTTTGCGGCAGAATGTGGTTCTACATGTACAAGCACAATAATGTAACATACAAAACGAAAATCCGCCACGGTAAGCCGAGTCAATCACTTTACAGTCTGTCATGTTTTGTGATGCCACATATACATACTTTACCACTTTCCAAATATTGCAATTAAACTCTGCAGGTCAGTAAAAGTTGGCCCAGCCTCTGTTGCTTCACACGAGGTCTGCCAAAATACACGACTTTTTTGTTTAATAGACCCTCTACTATGAAGGCTGAAGTTCATTGATTGTGGGATGGAACAGCTGAACAGAACAGAGACGACTGGCTGGTGCGCAAATGTCATTGATTTCAATGAAAGGTGTTCTTCTTAGCGTATCATAGCAAATACTGGATTACATTAAACCTGTATAAAAAGGACAAACGTTCTGCCACAATCAAGGTGGGGTCATTTTTCTTTCGCGCGTGAGCATGCAGCTATTGCGTTCGATCTGGTGGTAATACCGACCGAAAGTCGCATCACAACAACCGTGTTGTCGCCATCCTCGCCAATTTTCCAGGTTCATACCTGACCATGCTGGATCAGGCCGTCTATAGTTGTCTCCAACGATGTCGGTAAAGCTTGAATTAATTCTTGATTTCGATGGATGTTGTTAACCGCAAACAAACAACAACAACAACAACAAACAAACTGCTTAGCCAAAGGAGAGCAGCCTAGTTGTGTTCAGTTGTTACCGGTAATGTTCTGGTAATCAGCGGCCACCTGGTCAGCAAAGACCTTTAGGTGTGTATGTTGTCCTTGCTCAAGGTGATGACGTCGCTCTCCGATCTGCAGCGTGTGGTACGGCTTGATGTCGTTAGGGTTCTCATACTTGTCCAGACTTTCGTAGTCTGCCTCAGGGTCCTCAGCATCCTCTCTGTCTGAGGGGTTGGCTTCTTCCACGTTGACGTCTTCTACTGAAAACCGCCATGCCCATACACACACACACACACACACACACACACACACACACACACACACACACACACACACACACACACACACCATGTCGCCCCACGCTGTTGTTCTTTACCATATACCATAGAAAGACGGTTACAACAATGCAAGAGAGGACAAATTCAAATGAATGATTTGATTAAATGACTTGCCTAGTCAAATGAAAGTAGATGCCGTGGATATTATATATAATAATTGGGTACAAGGCCTTGGAAATTTCCAAGAATGCTTAATGTACTACTACTACTACTACTACTACTACTACTACTAAATGATATTTGCAGCGCGTATTATTATCATTTCTTCAGAATAAACTCAGTACGCCGTTTATTCACCGACACTCACGCATATTTTACAAAGACAGACAGGCGTACACGGATGAAACTGACAAGTTGCACAGGATATTACCGGTAGTTTTTGAAAATATCAAGATTGTATCAAGATTGCTCCTAAAAATAGACACGAGGAGCACTTGACGAATTTACCATACCGTTTACTGTTGGAAGATCTGAACTCGGGATGTCACGTGATCCGCGTCGTCTGCATAAACAAAAAAAAAAAAAGTGATACTTATGGAAGTATTTGGAACACGAGGTGTACACGCCGTGAGATATAGCATCAGCCTCTCTCGGAAGTATATTTTGCTTGTCATCGTCAAATGTAACGCCCATACACTACATTGTGTATTCTTCTTACAGTGCGGTGAGGTAGAATACCTGCCATGGCGTCCTCTTAGCTATGGAAGTACCGCTGTCGTTTTAACACTGCACCTGAAAATGTTTTATACACACGAGTGCCGAGCGGAAATCAAAGGTTCTGACGGTGAGACAAAATACCGAGTGGACTATTTCTGCTGTGGCTCACCGAATGATCAATGCCGACAGGAACACGCAAACTCCAATCAGAGCCGCAGCCCCAAGAACGCTGCCAATAATGATGGCGGTGTCTTGTGTGTCAGCTCTGGCCGTTACTGTGAACAGACTTCAATTTTAATGCCCCCTACCCCTCCCCCAACACACACACACACACACACACACACACATACACACACACACACACACTCACACACACACACACACTCACACACACACACACACACACACACACACACACACACACACACACACACACACACACACAATGGGTAAGAGAAGTTGGTTGTTGCACTAAGAGTTAAGGAGTCATGGCGTTCAAGTGCTCTTTATATTACTATTATAAGAGAGGGTGGGTGGTGTGGGGTGGGTGTTTGGGGGTTTAACGTCCTTTTCCACCACATAGGGTGATATCAAAGACGAGGCAACGATGAAAAAGCCAGCACAAATATTTGGCCCCAGCCGGGATCGAACTCACGACCCGAGCATTAGAAGTCCAACGCTCTACCATTCGACCACCCCGGCTCCCCCTATTATAAGGGGGAGAGAGAGAGAGAGAGGGGGGGGGATACTATAAAGAAAAGAAATAACCATAAAACAGATAAATGATAACAATAACATTAATAATTAACGACAAATACTCTTTGACCACAACACATGCCTAACTAACCATAAACCTTAAAACAACAACAACTAGAAAGGCAAAAGCCTCCATGGCTCCCTTGTGACAAGGGTCAAGGTCATTCACAAGTGTATGTTTGTAAAGCTCTTATCACTGTTTGTTGTTTCAGAGAAAATGCCATGGTTAAAGTTTCCCAAAAACAGCCTGCATGGCCTTGACCTTGACTAAAAGTCATTGACCACAGGTATGTCAGTGAAGGTGTTGCCAATATCTATCATTACGCAAAGTTTGATGCTTCTGGTTCTTCTAGATTCCAAAAAAATGCAAATGTAAAAATTTCCAGACTGCTTTAATGACCTTGACCTTGGGTCAAGGTCATAAAATGGTTTGTGTGCATAGGTCTTTTCACTGTCTATCAGCACGCCAAGTTTGGCGCCTCTGCTATTTGTTATTTCTGAGAAAATGCCAATGTTAAGATTTCACAAAAATAGCTTGTATGGCCTTGACCTTGACACAAGGCCATTGAATACATGTC
This sequence comes from Batillaria attramentaria, assembly GCA_018292915.2. Lineage (NCBI taxonomy): Eukaryota > Metazoa > Mollusca > Gastropoda > Batillariidae > Batillaria > Batillaria attramentaria. The sequence continues at coordinate 196,199 of JACVVK020000254.1, forward strand.
TATCTGTAAAGTTCTTATCAATGTCTATCATCATACAAAGTTTCAAACCTCTGGTCTTTGTAGATTCCGTGAAAATGCCAATGTAAACTTTTCAAACAGACAGCGTTAGTGACCTTGACCTTGAGTCAAGGTCATTCAAAATGATATGTTTTGAAAGGTCTTGTGGTTGTCTATCAGCATGCCAAGTTTGGTGTCTCTGCTCTTTGTAGTTTCTGAGAAAACGACAACGTTAAAGTTTTCTGGACACACACACACACATACACACACACACACACACACACACACACACACACACACACACACACACACACACACACACAGACAGACAGACAGACGACGGAGGGTTATTACATAGACTCCCATTGTTACACAAGGGAGCCAACAAAACTGGACAAACCATGAATGCCATAGTAAAAGGGAAAACAAATTATTTCAGTTCGAGAGAGTAAAGTTTTTTGTCAAATAAGGAGACTTTGGACAATGCCTAAATTCTGAACACCGCATTGTAACTCAGCTTTGTACAAGTAGCATACAGAAAAAAACATTGTACAAAATCTTACGCTCCGTGGTGCAGTTGTCTCCTTCAAATCCCTTCAGACATCCCAATAAACAGCGACCAGTGTCCATGTCACATGACCCGTCACCAGCACACTGACCACACGGCAGGGAGCAGTTGAACGACCAGCGGGTCACACTGCATCCTGAAATGTAGTTGTTATAGTTCAGCTTTGTACCCGTGAACCACTGTGAAATACAGGTATTGGTTACAAGACTGATCACAAAAAGGCTTATTGGACACTGGTCGTCCTTGTATTTGTCTACAAGTACCATAATCCAACCCGCCTTGGCTAAAACACAAAAATACGCAGAGAGAATGAATGATTGCCTTTATTTTACAAGGGAAAATGCTATCGGGCATTCAGACTCATGTTACAAATCTATTCTTGCTACATGCATGAAACAAAGAACGATTGCACCAACGTGGAAGTAAAGCAAATGCATACAAAGCTGTCGTCAGCTGAATACACAAACATGATCACCGAGAGAGAGAGAGAGAGAGCTTACTGTCACACAGATCACCGCTATAACCGTCAGCACATCCAGCAGGACAGTGTCCGTTGTTCTTCTCACAGACGTCATTATTTGCACACTGACCACACGGTTTACACGACTCTCGTCCGAAAAAACCGTCAAAGCATTCTAGAAGAAATAACTGACCAGCTGAGCTGTGTCTCGAAATAACAGCAAAACAGGAAGAATAATTTTGCACCTGCATTGGTTTCTTTGGACAGGGCTTAGAGTCTATAACATCGGACATACTACACAGTATTAATAATATTATTATTATTTGAAATGGTTCGCTCTGTATGTATTGAACTGCCGTTCTAAACGTGGATACCTGTGCAAGCAAGCTATGTAGAAAAAAACTACGCGAAAAAAAAGACAACAAACGAAAAACAAAATAAAAACGGAAACAAATCTGGACCCTTGCAGAATGGAGGAGACCATCTAGTGTCACAGAGACACGCGCCATTTTGTTTGCTGCAGTTCTTGTTCAAGCATCCACGTCCACATCCGGCTTCACAGCTTGTGCCGTAAAGGCCTGGCAGGCACCCTGGCGTGAAAAAGACCGAAACCAATTTTAGTAAAGCAAGCAAACGGTTCATTTCTATTTAATGCCAGATACGACAAAAATGCTTTCTACAAAAGATTCTGTGATCATTTTGTGGGCACGGGGACACACACACACACACACACACACACACACACACACACACACACACACACACACACACGCACGCACGCACGCACGCACGCACGCACGCACACACACACACACACACACACCAGTGAGCTTTGGTTTACGTGGCAAACTCGATGACACATAATTGTTTTATACAGTTTTGAAGCTTTGAAACTGAATTTAACTTCCGGGAAAACGAAACAATCTGAATTTGAACATAATATTACTACTATTCATTTCGTGTGATTTTTGCCCGTCGTATTTTGTATCACTCACGATCACAATGCCCGTCCTCCTGTAAACATGGTCCGTCACAACCGCATGGTTTTGTACACATCTGTCCGTACCAACCCAACTCGCATCCTGCAGATTGATATTGCCAGCAGCCTAAATTGTTAGACTACGAACGAACGAACATTCTTTATTCCAGGCACAGGTACAAAACCCCTTGCCGGGGGGGGGGGGGGGGGGGGGTAGAGTAATACATGTTGCAGCTGCAAACTCTCTCTCTCTCTCTCCCTCTCTCTCTCTCTCTCTCTCTCACACACACACACACACACACACACACGTACGTGCGCTTGGACATCCGTGCATACTGCGCGCAAGCATGCACGCCAACAGTAAGTGGAAAATGGAAATCAGCTTATACATGTTTCCAAGGCCATCGCCCCATTATGCACTTTACGTGATATGAACGTATACACATACATATAAACGCACACACATACATGCACATGTACACACATATATGCACTCATACACATACATATGCACACGCGCATGCACCCATACGCACCCATACATATGTGCACACATACACACACGCATACATACAAGTGCGCACATAATTGTTGGTTCAATAATACACTGTGCCTTAGCTTTTTACTACATAATACACCAGTTCAAACTTTCAACCACAGGCCTTTTGACATGTGTGGACTATCTATCGCTACCTATTCACCAGCGACAGCTGCCCGAACCTCTAGTGCTTTGTAGATGAACCAAGACATCTGTCTTGCCTGGCAGCCGTTTTGCGCTTTCATAATTTCCGTGAAGGCAATTTTCTGGTTCGTTATTTGTATGTTTTTTAACCGGTCCGGTCTGATTTGGTCATACCCTGGGCACCTAAACAAAACGTGCAATTCATCTTCATATGTTCTGGGACAAAAAGGACAGCTATAATCAAGGTTCGGATCATTCCTTCTATACCTATATTTATGTGTTGTTATTTGGCTGATTCCAAGTCTAAATTTCACAAACGCGTCTTTGAAGCATTTTATCTGTATTTGCTCTAGGTATTTTTCAGGTTCTAAAATGGACTTAAAAGTCCTGTACACATCGTAACGATGTGATTCAATCAGGTTTGCATGCCAAGTCTGTCCGCATACGTCAACAAGTCTTTGTTGTAGTTCGCGCAGGAATGCATTTTCGTTTACTACGCCCTGTTCTAGCCATACAAAACCAAATCCCATCCTGCCGAGGAACGTACGGATTTTTGATGCCCAGCAGTCCTGACCGTTTTCATCCATTCTTTTCAGCATCACATACGCTTGTTTTGGTAGCCTGTCAAAATCAAATTTAATAATTCTAAGCCAGAACTTAATTACTCTAATGTAACTGTTAACATGCAGGGGATATCTTCCTAATTCTCCATAAGCCATAACGTTAGGTGTGCGATCTGTTACTCCCAAAAAGCGTTTACATACATGGGTGTGAATTTTTTCAGCTGGGCTGTTTTCGAAGTATAGGCCCCATACCTCGGCAGCATAAAGTAGGACTGGCTGTACCTGTGTATCGAACAGTTTAAAGAAGGTTCTTCGAGTCATGGGATCCAGTGACTTTTTCGCTCTGAGCAGCTGAAATGCTGCTTTCTTGCCTCTCACGGCTAACTGATTTACACTTTGTGTTAGGGACATGGTGGGGGTAAATGTAAAGCCTAGATAGACAAACCTGTTAACTACTTCTATTTCTTTTGTGCCAATAGACCATTTCTCTCTGCTGCTGAGGGTACCTCCCTTCCTAAATACCATAACTTTAGTTTTCTCACAGTTAATTTCTAGGCCCCTGTCGACGCAGGCGTCCTGCAGGCAGTTAAGTTGGTTTTGTAGGCCAATAGGAGACTCAGAAAGTAGCGCCAGGTCATCAGCAAAGAGTAGAATAAAGAGTTCTATCAGCCCTGGAAGTAACTGGATCCCATGCTTCCCCTGTTCTTGTATTAATACTGCTATTTCGTTAATAATAACCGAGAAAAATGTCGTGCTAGCGACACATCCTTGTCTCAAGCCTTTGGGACATGAGAAAAAATCTGTATATTCACTATTCACCCTCACACATGCCTCAAGATCACTGTACATGGCTATTACAGCACGGAGGAAAGTTTTTGATACACCACTATTGATGAGTGCAGTAAGTAGGGTGCGGTGTCTTATTGAGTCGTAAGCAGTTTTCAGATCAACGAAAGCGACATACAATTTCCTGCCATCCTTGCTCAAATGCTGCTCAATGATGGCACAGAGGGTGAAGATATGGTCGGTTGTCCGGTAACCCTTTCTGAACCCAGCTTGTAATTCTGTTATTTTCTGGTTCTCCTCAAGCCATGTGTATAGTCTAGTGTTGAGAATGTTTACGTAACATTTACCTATAATGCTCAAAAGCGATATTCCCCTGTAATTGCTTGCCTTGTTCCTATCTCCCTTTTTATACAGTGGCACCACAATAGCTTTGGCCCATGACGTGGGGTAAATGCCTTTGCTAAAGATCACATTAAATAGTTCAGTTAGGAAGCCTGACAAAACACCACCGGCGGCCGTTAGCATCTCACCCACTATGCCATCTATGCCAGCAGCCTTCCTTGGTTTCAGTCTTTTAATAGCCTGCAGTACTTCTTGTTGTGAAATAGGTTTATCTAACTCCTCCACACTGGGCCGACTATCTGTAACATCTATCATGTCAGTATCCTGGTCCGTCTCATTACCCACGTCATACAAGTTTTTAAAATGTGTAAACCATTCTGCTTTAGGCACATTTCCGGCATCACTTGCCCCTCTCAACCCTACACACCGTCTAAGTTCTTTCCAAAATGTTTGACTATGATTAATGTTGTCCTCTAACACCTGTGCTTTAGTTCTCTTAAAGTTGTTTTTCTTCTGTCGGATTAGCGTTCTATATTTTTTCCTTGCTGCCACAAACTGCTCTCTGCTGTCTACACTCTGTACTCGCTTAAAGGTGCGCAGTTTTGCTCGGAGAAATTTTCTCTTTAAAAAACACTCCCTATCAAACCAGGGCGACTCGGGTTTCTCGTTTACCCTGGGAGTCTTAATCATACACTGACTAGCAGTATGTAGTCCCTCTACTAACAAATCAATGGCACTATTTACGTCACTCTCCATTAAGATTTTTGCTTGCTACAAGGTGTTATGGACAGACTCTGATTTAAGAGCATCCAAGAACTGATGTTCTTTGTGTTTATCCCAGATCATCTTTTCTTTAGACTGGGTGGTACTATTTTGGGATACCTGATTTCCGTCAGAGTGTAGAGTGTCTAGGGTTAGACAGACGGGCAAATGATCGGATTCTAATCGATCACCAACATATAGCGATCTCATAGATTGCCAGCAACACAATTCATTTGATGCAATGAAATAGTCGATTACACTGCCTCCATTTTGCGCTATGTAAGTAAACGCGTCATCAAATCCTAGGTCATTCAAGCCATTCAAAACTGAACACTGAAGTGCACTGCATAATTCCAAGAGCTTGCGTCCATAACGGTTGGTTATTTTATCCCGTGACAATCTACCAAACACACTGCCACTGCTATCGCCAAGAGCGTTATCTGATATAATGTCTGAGTTTGCTATGCCAATCCTTGCATTCAAGTCACCAGCTAAAAGCATACACACATCCCCTTCTCTATCAAGCACATGGGATACACACTGTTCCAACAAGTCAATTCCATCATCAAAAGGAGAAGTTGCATAGAACGTCGAGTCCCATGGGGGCAGGTAAGCACATACTAACAACATGTCCTTTTCAGTGTCAAACAGCTGTCTTGCAAAGCGGACAACGATGATATTGTCATATGTGACACGTATCTGCTTGAAAAACTTACTATACTCCCGTTTTATCATGACTACCACGCCACCTGATTTTCTACCAAAGTAGCTGATCTTTTTTGCAGGTGTAGATAATACAGTAAACTCACTGAACATGCTCAGCTGCACATTTGCGTCCGTGAACGTCTCGGTCAAGCAGACAAGGTCAAATGTTTTGAGATAGCTAATGAAATCTGTGCTTACCAGCTTTGAGAGTAGTCCCTGAACATTCCAATTTAGGAAAGTGAATAGTCCCCCATGTTGATTGTGTATTGTTGTGTCACCTGCATGGCTAGTGGTCGTTGGGCGGCCTGCACCTCACCTCCATGCCCCGCGTGGCCCGGCCTGCTGCTGTTGTCCCTTGCCACCTCCTGTACTCCGCCTGTTGGCTGCCGCCCCTTGTGCTGCACGGTTGGCCTGTCCTCTCTGACCCTGTGACCCCTGGGATTGACTTCGAAGCCGCGACGTGATGGGGCTATCATCAGCGAGAGTACGCCAATGCTGCACGTGCACGTGCGAAGTAGCTGCTCCTCTGCCGAAACCACGTAATGGAGGGGAATTCCCGGGCGTGTTGCGCGGCTGCCCATGGCCAGCAGGTCCACTGATGGCTCGGTAGGGGATTCCCCTTCCGCTCTCAGGTGTACGGGGTTTGGCGCGACCACGCCCCCCTTGGGCACTCACGGTGTCGGCACTGGTTCTCCTTGTAGGCTCGTCCTGTTGTTAGACTACAAGTCAATTTTACGCAGTCAAGCATTAAAATCTACTTGGAATGTATCCAGGGAAAAACGAGAAAATCCGTGGAGTTTGTACGGTGAACTTGCGCTTTATCCATGCCGCTAACAGCTAGGGATGCGAACAGCTAAGCTAAACAACGTTTACAAAAATAATGTGAAATTGATCAAGATGTCTATACCTTTAAGACAGTATCCAGAGATGGAATCACAAGTTGTAGCCCCTCCATTTTCCATACAGTGGTAACTGCAGACTTGCGTACATCCTGCGTCGTATCTGTTTTGTGCACAACCTGTCAGAAAAAAAAAATTGTCCGCTTTCTGTTACCTTCTTTGGAATCGCCATTTTTCCCGCCTACAGTTGAACAAAATCTTCGCAAGGGAGTGTTTAGCCTGTATGACTGAAATCAAAACGGCTTGACGTTGGTCAGAGCAACATACCTGGCTGTACTTATCGTAAAACAGGTCCCCGCTGCACACTATCATATATCCATAATTTCCTTGGAAATGCGTGGAGCATAAACCGAAAACTGTCTATAACATGTATGTACTTACAGTGTATAATAATTAGCAAGGCGAGTTATTTGTAAACAAAAGTGAAACGGAATCTTGAAAGCTCTCAACCTGAATGCATTTCCATATCTATCACCGGTTAGTGGTCAAAGAGAAGTGCATCTTATGCACATGAATACAGGTCTCGAGCAATTTTCTTTGGAAATAACTTATTGTTAGTCATTTGTAGCCCAGTTCTCATTCATCAAACTGGCAAGCTACAAAAAGTAGGCCCGTGCCTCCTGACTTTTGTTACATTTTAATGGTGTCAAACAACAGAAAATGTTAACCGATGTCTTACCTACAGTTGGGACTCAACTTATAGCCATGCTAACTTCAAGATATCGCAATTACTAGTCGATATGTTTGTAAAATGCCAAGTAATTCATCTACTTTTACAAAACAAAACACAACAAAAATCAGGCATTCATGGGTTAAGCGTAAACGAACCGTCAACACGAAGTTCACAAATCGTCAGGTACTGATGTACCGGCCTGGTAAGCTTGATGATGCGTCCTCTGACAGGTGGACTGAGGGTTATCATCTCTGGGTTGCCAATACAACTTTGGTTTTGAGGAAAGGTGAAGACGGGATTTGCATCGACTGAGACATTGACTTCTTGCATGTAGAGCTTGTTTTCGTCTGTGTTGAAAATACGTAACGACTGATAAACAAAATATCCACTTCAAAATGTACAAATCACGTAAATAGGGTAGCGAGATGAAACTCTTAAAAGCCCAAAATCACAATTTTACTTGAAATCTTCAGACGACTAGAATCCACTTCAAGCCACTATTATGCTATCGGCAGTGGTCCGGGGCCTAGTGGAGAAGGCCCACGCCTTGCGTAATATTGGCTTGAAGTGGCTCCTACTGCTGTACAGTGGCTTGTTCTGTTTAAACAGTCTTATCATATATATCAAGGGGGTGGTCGGGCTCGGCTCTTAACAGTTAAGAGAAAATGCTGTGAATTTTCCTACCTACCTTTACCTTGAAAAGTCAAACAAGAAAGAGACGAGAGTTCCCCGAGCTCACCCCCCACCCCCATTCCCTCCTCGTGTCCCCTTCAGCTGTGCGTTGAAGTACTGACCAGGAGAGTAAACAATAATCCTGTGTATGTTGCGCGGCTGTCCCAGATCCACTTGCCAAAACGGGCAGGGGTCACCCTCAGCGGTAGAGACACAGTTAGGGTTTGGATCTTGTGTTGGGTGCCACACTTTCCCGTTGTTACCGTTGATGGCTCCATGACAGTCCAGTGATTCACCCAGTCTGTTATCTTTGAATTTCGAGCTCATGTTGCATTGTGTACCAGGCGTGGTCATGTCTACACCATAGAAAATGACACGGACGATAAATGAGTAAAGATTTTATTTATGCTGTCCCAACTCTTTGCCAGCTCCAGTGGTGTTCCTCCCGGGTCATCGGTGAAATTCACGGAGGGCTCGAAAACTGGGGCAATTTTTATGATGATGGAGATGAGGATGATGGTAAGATGACGCTATGGAGGTCCGTGTGCTTTGGGACTGCGGGACAGGGCCGCATTCCACGCTTCCTGTCATAAATATTCCGGCGTTAACCAGGCCCGGGAAGTACGTACCTGCTGTGCCGGCCGTGTAATCATCTACATCACTACGGGGGCCGGTGCGAATTGTTTACTTTGTACGTTAAATAAGTAAACTACATGATCTATATAATCATATCAAGTTCCATTGTAATCCGTAGACAGCCTGCGTAAACAATCAAGCAACCAAAACACAAAATAAAAACAACCACAAAAAGCAAAGAAATAAGCAACAAACAAAACAAACAACCGGCGACAAAAACTTCTGTATGATAATTTTTTGTGTGCAGAATGGTTACAGAAAGAAAAGGCACAAAGTCATGACAAGTGTTGCTGCAGTATATTGATACATTTTTACTTACTAATTTGTTCAAATTGCTGTCCGCAAGATGGCGTCAGTATGAAAGCAGAAAATGTGGCTGAAATGACCAAGAACCACCGGCCTCTCGCCATACTGTTTGTCCTTCTATTGAGCTGATCCACCACACAGCAAGGAAACATAATTTTGTAGTTTGATTGCAGGGACAAAAGAAGGATCACTTTAAAATGTTATCAGTTGCTCATGCATGCATGTGTGTGTGTGTGTGTGTGTGTGTGTGTGTGTGTGTGTGTGCGTGCGTGCCAGGGCCAGCTTTAACACTTATGAGACAGATATCACACCAACTAACACAAACAGATAAACAGACAGACTCTCGCTGACAGATCGTTCAGAGCTGTTTTCCTTGTACCTATCATCACACGGCTTAGACACCTGAACAGTGACAGTGTCTGTAGTGCTTGCACTGAGCCGACAGAAGCGACTCGATGACGCCGCAACTACACTAAGCGCTCCGGTAGTGTAACAATGATCGTTCAATCTGAATGTCTGACCGCTCGTGTAAAGTGTAAATAATATTGTATCGCATTAAAAGCTGTACTAATCATCAAGAGTATAATCTTCGAGCGTACAGGTGCACTCAAGAGGGAAACTGTTCCAAAGCAAAGATTGAATAAGCCCGAATTTCCACACTGTTCACACACAAGTTCCAAAGACTCACAAAGCCCGGGAGTAATTCAAGACAAATATGACGTGGTTATGGGAAACACAATACAAGGATAAAGCGATAAAAAGAATTACGGACACGGAAGACGTGGTAAAAGACGATGGTTTTTAATGTCCTCTCGTTCGATCTCTCAGGAAAGACGACTTCACCAGTAGTTAAAACTATTTTAGGAATTAACTAATCCTACAGCCACCCCCCACCCCCCCCATCCAACCCCGCCCCTCCACCCCCACCCCATTAAGAAAAGAAACATAAATAAAAGAAATAAAAACAAAGAAGACATTCAGAGGTTAGCACTGCAAGTAGGTACATGCTCACAACACGCAAAGCATTTTTTTTTCTACATGACGTCGTTGCAGACGGGAAAAGACACGATAACTGAAGTATTGCGGAAAACGTAACGAGGAAAGAAAATCTGACAAAGTTCTTTCGAAAATTAGGTTATCACTGTAATATCAATGATATTTCCCTTGATCCTGGTTTGTGTAAACAATGTCAAGGAATTTGTCACTTAATGCACGCACACGGTAAAATCAGCTAGTCAACTAAAACACATAATGAAAAAGGGTGTACTGAAAAAAATAGCAAATTATAACTATGGAAAAGCATTCACACAGACACAGACAAAATTTGATTCTAGAAACAGTGTCACGGACGCGTGACTGTTATTCTATGATGGTTAGGTCATGTTTCTGTATGATTTCCTTTATGCATTCTGGTTATGTATTGTGTGGCTCACGTGCGTTATTTTCTATACGTGTCACACATCTAGCCCTTTGTAGAAGTTTCGCACGAAGAATTTGTGTATCTGATATGCTGACCCATTCGTTCCCCATGTCAAACTGAACAGGATACGCTTGTTTACGTGATAAAGTTGTATCCCGTGCAGTAGTCGCCTTGGCTGTCTTAAGACTGTGAGAGATTATAAAGTCTAGCCCGTAACACTGGCGTAGCTAGGACACTTCGTGACTATTTTGCGATCAGCGTCCGTGAGTCAAACATAGTCTGGCCTCCCAGATACCCGTCTATATCCTTCCGCACAACTAGACCCATGGGAGGCGCAAACACACAGGGCCACCTCGCAACAGACTCCCACGGCCTACGGTTCCTCCCGAGGAGCTCGCAGTCAGACATAGGCTATGACGCTGGAACTGTTCTGTTAAAAAGAAGAGAAAACTGTGTTTTATATATATATATATATATATATATATATATATATATATATATATATATATATATATATATATATATATATATATATAGGGGAAGTAAGTAAAGCTGAGAGCGCTCCCTAGATCTAGGGGGGGGGGGGGCCTTCCTACTTCCTCCCCCCCCCCTCCAATGTGGCTTGTAGCCAATATAGGGCAAGGCGGACTTGTCCACTGGCATACAAAGCACACATCTCCTAGATCTAGGGAGCGCTCTCAGCTTTACTTACTTCCCCTATTTTCAAATTGACCTGATTGAGCGCATGTTTTCGGCTTTAGCGACGCCTTTGTTCCTATATATTGTAAATAGAAACTGTTTTCAAATAGCCATTCGATATTTATATTCACGCGAAGGAAAGCAACAAAAGTCACCATTACCACTATAAAATTAATGTCAAAACTTAATGTCAAACTTTATCCGCTTAGTTACACCGATCTAAAACAAAATACCCATACATTGACGTACTCCCCCCCCCCCCCCCACACACACACACACACACTCTTCCGGAAATTAAAAAAAAATGTAGTATTGTTAGTACGAAGAAGACGAAGAATCTGAAAGCCATGCGAAAGACGACCATCCTACCATTTTCGCCGATTATTTTTTCGTCTTGTGTTTTTCATTTCCTTAGCAGCCTCTTGCCCTCTCCTTAAAAACAAAAACAAACAAACAAAAATGTAAACCAAATCACAAAATGATGGTGTTTCGGAATCTTGCACACAATATATTATAATATACTTTTATTTTGAAAAAGACGAAGAAAACAGGATGAAAGATACAACAAATCCACCTATAGCAGTTTTACTGTTGTTTTTGAAATTCAACAGATTGATTAAGGATTGCTACCATTTGCGGGGAGCCGGGGTGGTCCAATGGTAGAGCGTTGGACTTCCAATGCTCGGGTCGTGAGTTCGATCCCGGCTGGGGCCAAATATTTGTGCTGGCCTTTCCATCGTTGCCTCGTCTTTGATATCACCCTATGTGGTGGAAAAGGACGTTAAACCCCCAAACACGCACCCACCCTCTACCATTTGCAGATTGTTCTCGGCTGCTTTCGTGGCATCTATCGCCACACCACTTAGACACCTGGACTGAGACAGCGTTTGTAACGCTGGCACTGAGCCAGGAAAATGCATAATCGCGTCGATGACGGGACGACCACACTGAGCCGCTCCAGCAGTGTAACGTAATAATGATAATATAATAACAATTATTATTATTACAGTAGTGTAACAACAGTCCTGAAATTTGATGTTCGGCCGTTTGCACAAAAGTGTTAACAACATTGTATCGCAGTTAGAGCAGCACTTATCATCAAGATACAGCAGCTCAAAGGAAGACGCATCTTATCCTGTTGCATTACAAAGACTGAATCAGTTTTTTACCGTCAACGTGATCATTCTGCTTGTGAGGAATGTATCGTATGACTGTTCCAAAGAGATGCCCCGGCAAAAGTAAGACTGGTTTTGTACAAATCAATACGGGGTAGGGGTAAAGTCAGAATACCGTTCCTCGAGGTCCGACTACGTTCAATCTGTGAAGCAAAAAGGGAAGACAAGTAAGGTGGAGCTGAATCATGAAGTTATGTGGTTTCTGTCCCTTTTATGTCGCTTTTATTTGCTTAACTTGTAACCACTTCGCAGTCATTACCGTTTCCTTTTCTAAAGCAGTATTGATCAACCCACACAACAATTACAAAAGAATTTCTTGCTTAAAAAAAAAGAATGAAATCGAAACATCAATACTGAACAAGAACTATTCACACACACACACACACACACACACACACACACACACACACGCGAAAGAAAGAGAGGGTTGGTGGGTGAGTTTTTAGGTGTTTAACGTAAGAGAGAGAGAGAGAGAATTCATGTATTACATGACTGTGTTTGCTCATTCTGCACGCAGACGAATACCGGATTTAGAGGACACCGGATACGGCGAGTGATCTATCCTCCTCATCGCGACCATCAGCATCTATTTGCTATATTTAAGTGGCTGCTTGTTGGTGTGTTTAGTTGTTGTTGTTGTTGTCTGGTTTTTGTTTTGTGTTTTGGTTTTTATTCTTTCAAAAACGTGTAGTAGCGTGTCTTCAGACACACACTGGTTATCCGGTTTCAATGTATTACGTATATTCCATCTCATTGTTGTGAAGTTTGCTGCCCTTGATGACTGACTTCCTTGCCTTTCATTTCTCTCTCCTTCCCTCTCCTTCCTTCCTTGTTGTATAGAAATTTTCATTCATTTAATGACACTATGATATTATGGACTGGTCTTTTTGGGGGGGAAGGGCCGTAGGTGCAACGAAAACAACAACTCGCACTATAGCCCTCGGACAGCAAACACACAAACATACCATAACAGGAGAAACTGACAGTGAACAAAACAGTGCAGTTCAAACAGATCCTTTTTCAGAAATGGATGGTGGTGATGATGATGATGATGATGGGTGTTTGGAAGTTTAACGTCCAATTCCACCACGAATGGGTGATATCAAAGACAGGACAACGAGAAAAGGCCAGCATAAGTATTTGGCCCCAGCCGAGATTCGAACTTAAAACCCGAGAAGGGTTGGGGCAAAGGCGCGGGGGGGGGGGGGGGGGGGGGGGGGAGGGAGCTCCCCTAATGGGGAGAAGAAAGAGGAGGAGGATGCATTAAATGTAAAGTCGCTTCCATAGGTATCTCAATTTTCGTAAGAAAAACGTACTGATACAGCACATTACCTTAAGAACTGCTATGTCTAAAATAAAACGATGGAACGCGTGAAATGCACAAATACTGAAATTACCGTTTTAGTTTTTCACTTACCGATTTGTTGAAACTGTCCACAACATGGTGTCAGCATGAAGGCAGAAAATATCGCTGTAAGTAACAACGACAACCATCCGACTGTCGACATACTGAATGTCGTCCTGTGAAACTGTCGTGCTCACCCAACACACAGCAAGGAAGAGGAGAAGCCGTGCAGTTTGTTTTGGCGGCTTCAGAAATATCTAGACGCGCTGTGCACACATGGAATACATATTTCTGACTGAAGCAAACATAGCTCTAATTCATGCTGTGTATGCCAAACCTCTTCACAAACAATGACAAAAGCGATGTGCTGTGTGCGCCTCCGCTGCTATGTGAAGATCTCAGTCGCGACAGTGTACAGGTAACAAGATGGCCACCAGCCCAATATGTTGTTTCCATTTGATCACCTGCTATCGTCACGGTCGTTCTTTTATAATGCCATGTATCCACACACACACACACACACACACACACACACACACACACACACACACACACACTCTCTCTCTCTCTCTCTCTCTCTCTCTCTCGGAATGGAAACAACTGACCGGGCTGTCACACCAATCTTGTTTTTGGAAGAGAGACGTCAAGTTGTATTCTTTGAAATCTGTGACGTTTTTGCTCACTGGGATGACGCATAATACATTTGGCGTAATAACTTTGATACAGTTCTTGCAATGAAAGCAGGCCCATGAAAATTGAAGTGTTGCTGCTGCGTGCGCGGTGTAAAGATCGAATTAATACCGACCCAATATGTTTAACAGACAAGTCTGCGCGGCGAACGTTTTCTAACTATGTGTTATGTCAGACATACACACGCGCGCGCGCACACACTCACACGCACGCACGCACGCACACACACACACAGACTCGCGCGAGCCGCGTTTGTGCTCCATTGAGACCTATGTGGTGTCCTCTCACTCTACTATGCTATTGAGTGAGAGTCAGTGGGAAAAACAAAGCACACTACATCAATGAAACTCCCGCTTTCCCCGTCTACACATAGAGAACGTCCAAAAAGTGGCGACACATCCCCAAGAAATGCCAGTATCACGTCAATCAAACATGACGTCGGAAAAAATGACGCTGATACTGCCTTTTGCGTCAGTGCGCGCGTGCCTTTTCTGCGATGGATCTGACCTGTTCAGTACGTAAGCAGCCCTGCACAGCGTTCTGGGTTCTTCTTCTTTCATGAATTTGTTCTCCGTGCATATTCTGTTCATAAAGTATTGGAGTTGTATTCTGTTATATCCCGTGTCTTCTCTGCGATTGCACGAAGATGGCGACATAGTAGAAGTAAAATACACCACGTCTCCAAACAGAGGAATTCGGAAAGAAAGTGGCGAGACACCCCCAAGAAAAAACAGCATCACGTCAATCAAACATGACGCACTTACTTTACGGCAGTGCGCGTGCGTCTCTTCTTCGATGTTTGTGAGGCGTGTGGCTTGTAGAGGAAATGTGCTGTGAGTACAAATTTTCGAGTCAACTGACGATAACGGCTGCAGTGAATTTTTCTAATTTTTTTGCATATTTTTTATGGCATCCCAGGCTTATTATCTATGTATAGTAGGGGCGATTTTGAGATCTAAAGTGTGTTCACCAGCACTTTCATCAGGTACGGCTTACGCCAAAAGTATAAAAGCGACAACCTCCAAAATTCACTTAGTTGAGAGTCCGTATTCATGCTATCTATGTCCAAAAAATGGAGTGGTTTAGGTAAATATTACGCCTTTAAACGCCAGAAAGCCACTTTTTCTGAAAAGGGCGATAACTCGCAAATCATGTGTGCAATCGTACCTGGATCGGGCCTTCTCTTCAACAATCTTGATTCATTTAGAAACCCCAAATTTGAAATCGATCGGTTCCGTATTTTAGAAGAAATAGGCATCTGAACTGGGTTCACATGCAATGTCAACTCAGGCTCGGTTTACATGAAAACTATAAGAGCGACCATTTTCTAGTAGTGACTCTGTTCAGAGTCCGTATTCAAGCTATCTACTGCCAAAAAATTGAGTGATTTAAATAAATATTACGCCTGTACACGAAAGACAACCAACTTGTCTCAAAAGGGCGATAACTCCCAAATCAGTTAAGCAATCATCACACGCTTGAATCGTCTAATGTAACATTTTGATATATTTGGATACCCCGAATTTGAAGCCATTCGGTTGAGTATTTTCGAAGAAACGGGCCTGGGCACAATTCACACACACACAGCCGCACGCACACACGCACACATCCGCACAGACGGCACTCACTGAGGAGGAGAAGCGCGTTCGGTGGACCGTACATGTCAGCATCGATGACGCACGTTTTGTTACGTCATTGTCAGAGTTACACTTGCAAAATCGTCTCTGCGGGAGATCGGCAGTGACGTGCGTTTGTACCACAGATGCTTGCCCATGAACGTGGAAATTTTAGCCCGTCCTATGATGTTGTTTCCATTACTATGGAAACAACATAAAAACTGTCCACAGTGAATCAGTAACCCGGAGGTAGTATCTGATATTTCCATGGGTTTCTCCACGCATTTGTACAGAGTAGTGGCTTTATTGCTTTCATCGTGACCTTATGCTTTTCCACCTCAATCGGGTGATGTCAAACACACACACACACACACACACACACATATATATGACGTCTTTCTGAAAGCACAATTTTCTCTCAGTTTTGTTGTATACTCCCCCCACCATTATAACCCACACTCCTTTCCCTTTATTCTCCAGTGTGTGTGTGTGTGTGTGTGTGTGTGTGTGTGTGTCTCTCTCTCTCTCTCTCTCACTCTGTGTCTGTATGTCTGTGTCTGGGTGTGTGGCTGTATGGGTAGGTGGGTGGGTGTCTGGGAGTTTAACGTCCTTTTCACAACGTATGGGTGATAGCGAAGACTGGACAACGAGAAAAAAGGCCAGTACAAAAATTCGACCCCTGCCAGGATTCGAACTAACGACCCGAGCATTGAGAGTCCAACGCCCGTGTGGCTATATGAAATGTCCCTCTTCAAAATCAGCCCAACGTATACTGGGCTGTTGTGGGTGAATTTACCTAGCACACACACACACACACACACACACACACACACACACATACACATTTATTTCACAAAATTAATACGTTTTCCAGCTTTAGTTTATTACATCTCCAAATCACCATCGACAACAGCAACAAGAATACGTGACTCACGAGGTCTAGAAGGATTTTGATTATATGTTTTGATGTGCTGGTTTATCTGATAATCGTTGTCCAGCAGGTGAAGGGTATAACTGACCTCAGAACGTTTCACTTATTTACATGTTTTTGTCGAAGGCCATTTGAGCAGGTGAATCAAAGATTCAATTAACCATAATTTAGTTAACAACGGAAAGTGTAAGTGGCGCAGCCAATTTTCGTACAAGCGACCGGTATCTAGTAAATCAATAAGAGCAAAGGAATTTAGTGATAACCTTACACGGTTGATTTAAAAAAAAAAATTATAACCCGTTTCAAGGAGCTTTCCAGGACACTTCAAATGCCCTTCCATGGCAGATGAGCTGATGCAAAGAATTCAAAGTACAATAAATCAATGTTTTCACCCACGTACGTGTCACTTTATTTTACTGTCCCCCCTCCCCCCTCACAAAAAAGATAGTTTATCTACAAATCAATTAAAAAAAAATTAAATTGCTTAATGGTGTATAAAGCAATATCTTGCGGTATTTCACAGTCTTCAGTGAGATTCAATGAGGGTAAATCAATTCAAGGAGTTTCAAGGACAAATGTCTGTTCAAATTCAAGCAGACTCAAGGCACGTACGTACCCTGAGTGCTTATACATCCCACCCCCGGCACACACACACACACACACACACACACACACACACACACACACACACACAAATCACGTGCGCACACTGGAGACGAACAAAGTAGACATGGAAAGCAAATTCCAAGTAGAAAACGTACAAGCTCTAAGGAAAGACAAAAGTGAAGTACAAGAATATCACAGGAGATTATAAAAATAAAAGACACGGAGTCAAAATGTAAATCTCATGGATTGTGCGTTATAAAGCACTGAAAGAGAGAGAGAGAGAGGGGAGGGGGGGGGGGGGGGTGAGAGAGTGTTTGTCTTGACAAATATAAACTAAAGCCATTACTTGGCTTTAACTATATCTGACATAATCATGATATCCACAAATATCAGCAGACGACAAGAGCGGAGAAGACAGACAATCCAATCAGAGCCCCAGTTCGAAGCAGACTGCCGGCGATTGGACCAGCAACATTCACGTCACCTTGCCCTTGTCAAGGACAAAACAAAGGGAAAACTTATTATTTTAATGAAATGGAATACCACCACTTGTAGTAGTAGTAGTAGTGTGTATATGAACGCAATCAGTCCTATTTGAGTTTACAATTATTATTATTATTATTATTATGGCACTTACTGGTATATTGATGTTTTATCTCTCCCTTTTTTATATCAGTCCCTTTTACCGGAAGTCCGTTGCAAGCATTAAGCGTTAAAGGAAAGTATGGATATATATGGATGTGTAGCGAAGACACTTCGTTATGTTTGTGTTCAGTACAGCCGCCATTCTTAGTACAGGCGCACTTTTAAATTGGGTCCAGCTAGCCACAGTGAAGGGTCAGTTTCACGTGCGCTGGCCACGTGATCGCGTGATTTCTTGTATAAGCACTAAAGATAGAGCCCTATAATAGCGAGAGTTTCCCGCGTTTTCCTCAGTCGCTTTCTGAGAGTCCCAGAGACTGTGTGTCGTCCCTCCAGCCCGGCCTCGAATCTTCCCCATTTCTTATGTTCAGGCGTAGCCTCTCAGTCTCTGGAGTCAGTATTTTGTGACCAGTGTTGGACCTGTTACTGGATGCCTTTTCTATTAGGAACTATGTGCACGGAGGAGAAACTGTGATTCTGTATTGGATTATTTGTGAACTGTGTTTGGAACCACTGAATTCGGACTTGGAATTAGTCTTCAGATAAACGGTGACTGTGTCTCATTTTATTCCCTTTTGAACTAGAGAACAGGTGATGTAAAGTAGGAAGATACTTGTAATAGTTCGAAGTACTCTAAGAGATCTGATAGTTAACAGTACTAATCAGAACAGTTACGTAAATTAACGGTTATGTAAATTTGTACTCCTGGTTTAGACAGAGAGATAGAACGTTGTTCATTAGTGAGAGGTACTCTAGTGTCAGGCTCCTTTGTTTCATGCCCAGTCAGAGAGGGAGGTTTCCCAGCTTCTTGTGAAACACGCAGCACACACGCGGCCGAGTGTGTATTGTCTGTTCATTCAGTGCCGACGGTCACTACGCAGAGTAAGGAATTCCATTCACAGAGTGACCGCGCTCTCGGTTTATATCGTTCACGGAATTGTCCACTCCCCGCTACTTTCAGCTGTACTGTCCCGTCCCACATTTTGCAGCTTAGTTTCTTCCCGCATTCTTCTGTTATATTTGTAGTGTAGTTTTTAGTAGTCTCTAGTTTGTTGCCCGACAAGCATTAATCATCACGCTCATATATTTTGAGCCGTATCTGTGTTGCCTTATTACATCTACGATTCATATGATCCGCATGTAACTTTTATTGGAATAAGTGAACACTCTGATTTTTACTCTCTTGTCAGTTGTTTCTTTCGAGAGATAGTGTAAGTTTGATGAGTGCTTGAGTGCGTAGATGTGTGTGGCACGTAGGCCCGACAGTATGATGCAATACTCTTTCGCACTTCAGTCATCCTTAACACACATGTCAGAGTAGCTCACTAAACTAAATCTGTAGCGTTCCCGACAACCACGACGACCCCACACCCGGGGCGCTACAGATGCAGTGGGTAGCAGATGTTTCTCAGAAAAGAAAAAAAAAAACTACAGGGAATAGTTCCTCACTTTTCTGAGTACAGACATCCCCTAGAAATCCCTCCAGACATCCACCGATACAGCGACCAGTGTTCACGTTACATGACCCGTCACCAGCACACTGACCACACGGTAAGGAACAGTTGGCTGACCAGCGGCCGGTGATACACTCTGTAAAAAAGGCAGTCATGGACAAAGTATTATTAGAGTGTATCCCTAGAATCATCACACGACATGACATGAGAATGACGGTTCGACCCAGCATTAAACTTTGCTCAGAGAGAGAGAGAGAGAGAAATGAAATGAAATGAAACTTGAAATGAAACTTTATTTGTCAACGGTAAAAGACATTGGTCCAGTGGTCCAGTTTTCATTCTTGCCGTTGCTATTGCTACACACACACACACACACACACACTCTCTCTCTACTACTACTACTACTACTACTACTACTACTACTGACGTCCGCTCACACTGCAGACACGACAAGGTTATAGGTATCAAATGTAAGAGGTAAAGGCACAGTATATAAGCAACACAGGAAACAGTATATATAGGTATCAATACACACACACTATGCATGTACCAACATAAGTGGTCGGATGCATGGTGCAGTTTACGGAAGTGGCTGCGAACCCGCATACATTAGATGTTTGAAGAGGCTGCTCTTAAAGGAAGAGAGTGTTTTGGCGTTTCTAATATGGATGGGAAGTGCATTCCAAAGTGCACTTCCAGAAAAGGTTAAACTGGTTTTATAGAGATCTATTCTAGGGCGAGGAACCCTGAGGTATAGCCCTAGTCTGGAATGATGGGACATTAGTTCTGAAGTTAGACATCTAAGGTATGGTGGACTTAATTCCTTGCAAATTTTGTATACAAGGACACCCTTATTAAACTGAAAATGTTGTTTTAAGGGGAGTATTTCTAGCGCATTGAGTTTTTGATCTGTTGACAGTGCTGGGTTTGGTAAGATCAGCTTTGCAGCTCTTCTGTGCAAAGAGTTCAGCCTCTTCAAATGAACGTCACCTGAACCATCCCATACTGTCGAGGAATAATCGATATGAGACTTAATGTGGGCGTTGTAGAACATTCTACGAGTCTCAGTGGTAGTGATGGACTTCAACCGGGACAATAAGTAGAGATTTTTGGAGACAATTGTACACACATTGCTGATGTGCGGCTGCCACTGAAGTTGATTGTCAACAGTTAGCCCTAGTAAACGATGCTGCGTTACCTGTTTAATCTGTTTGCCGTTGATGGACAAATTTAGGGACAGGGGGGCCAACTGGTGTTTTTGGCGTGTGGCAAGTACCATGCACTCGGTTTTAGATGGGTTCAGTACCATGGCATTTGTAGCACACCAGCTTGAAACTTCATGTAAACTTTGATTTAGACGTTGACTGACGACCTCAATGTTTTTATCAGGGGTGTGGATAGTTGTGTCATCGGCAAACATGTCACATGTGATCTCACTAGTAAAATGGAAAGGAAGATCATTTATGAAAATACAAAAAAGCAAAGGTCCTAAGACAGAGCCCTGGGGAACGCCATATTTTACTAAACCTTCACTAGAGTAACATCCATTTAGCAGTACTTTTTGTCTTCTCTCCGCTAAGTATGATTCAAAAAATGGTACAGCACTAGAATTACAAAGATACTGACGTAGTTTTGTCAGTAGTACAGTGTGATTTACTAAGTCAAACGCTTTCTTAAAGTCGAGGAAAATTGTTCCAGTAATTTCTGATTTGTTAACAGAAGTTAGCCATGTGTCTACTAATCTGGATAAGGCAGTATGGCATGAGTGTGCAGGGCGGAATCCGGATTGGAATGAGTAAAGCAGTCCACGTTTTTCTAAATACTGAAGAAGATGTTTGTGGACATGCCTTTCTAGTGGCTTTGATAAAGTTGAAAGGAGAGAGATAGGCCGGAAGTTATTGACATCCGTGAGATCCTTTGTTTTAGGTAGTGGGATTACTTTGGCATTTTTAAACTCAACTGGGAATGCGTTATGCTGAATACAAAGGTTATATATGTATGTAATGGATTCAACAATGTACGGGACAGACAACTTGAGGACTTTAGGGCTTATTTCGTCTTCTCCAGACGATTTTTTATTTTTCATTGAACTAATAAGTTTCCCTACCTCGTGCACTGCTAGAGGGGGTATACAAAATGGAGACGTTCCAACTGTTCTTTGTTGACAGAAGTTAAGTAATGATTGGGGGCAAGTATAGTGAGGGGAATCATTGCTGGAAGGAACAAGCGATTCTGCTACAGAAATAAAATGATTGTTGAATGTGTCTGCGGTGATGCTAGAAGGGGTGGCTGCCGATTTCTTATTGCTACCTCTAGTGACTAAGTTTACGGCTCGCCATACTGAGGATGCGTCTTTTCCGTCTCTTATTGTACGATCACATAGATCCCGTTTAGCTTTCCTGACCATGTTCTTTACACGATTTCTTTGCTTTTTGTAATCACTAAAATGTTTCTGTTCTTTTAGCTTGTCCCTATATTTCATTGCCTGAATGATTTCCTGAGTGATCCAAGGGGATAAAGTGTTATTTTTTACTCGTTTTCGCTGTATCGGGGCATGCCTATCAAGCACACTGCTAAACAAACTATACCACTTTGAGACAGCTGATTGAGGATCAGTTTCATTGTAAACATGAGCGAAAGGAGTGTTGTGTAGTTCAGCAAGAAATGCTGCTTCATTAAACTGCTTGAAAGATCTGTAAGTGACTGTTGAGTGTCCACCCTTGTTGTTGATTGGAAGTGCCGATGACCACGAGCAAATGACAGGATAGTGATCACTAACACTTAGATTACCAACCTGCACACCCGAGACAGTATCAGGTCGGTTAGAATAAATGTGGTCGATGAGGGTTGATGTGGATGCGGTGACTCTTGTAGGAGATTTGACTAACTGGTGAAGACCTACCAAATTAATCGTACAATCCCATGCTGCATGCGGTTTAAACATATCAATATTAAAATCGCCCATTACAATTACGTCATTGTCAGGTAATCCTACATTTTCAACATTGTGCATAACATCATCATACCAATCGAAATTGGCAGCGGGGTTACGGTACATGAAACTAACAAACAATGGCCGAGTTTTGTGGCTTTTTGCTTCTAACCATAAACACTTCACATCTGGAGTCTCTAAATCCTGACGCCTGTGAACTAAATGTTGGATGGAGTGATGTATATATAGACAGCAAGACCTGTCTGACCAGGGGAGCATGGATCACGGCGAATCAGGGAAAAGTTTGGGACACTGATGGCTTCATCGCTTATGTTGGGGTTTAGACGCGTCTCACTAAAGCCAAACAGATGGAATGGTTCAGGGTGGTTCAGATACAGACAAACATCGGACATCTTATTAAACAAATGATAAACATTTAAGTGACCTAGACGTAAGTCGTTACGCAGTTTGAATTGAGGCATTGTAGGTATATTGAATATAACAGAAAACTAAAATAATATCAATAAAGGAAGTAAAAGGAGACGACAATTAATAAAATGATTATGTAAGCCAGATGATGACAAAATCAGTGTGTGCACAAGAAAATTGATACCCACGGATATGTAGAAGAGAAGGATAAATCCAGGGGTGATTGTGCACAAACTCACACTACAGTCCAGTTCGGCTAGGTAGGTAGTATCCGTGGGGTAGGAGTAATCCGGTAAGTGTACACACAGGCAGTTCACACTATCCACGTCGGATCACTATAGGAAGTCCAAGGGCACTGTAACGGCCACGCTTCGGCGATAGTTAACAAAACAAACTACTAACTGCAGATAAGTACTGCACAGGTGGGGATCGCACAGTTAATGCACCGTGTCTATTGACTGCACAGTAACACCGTTCGCACGCTGGACGAGGTCTGAGGAGGATAATGTAGATGATAATGTAGATCACTTTAAGTGAAGTTAGACACAATAAATCCAGACCCCAGCAAGTCAGATAGATGACGTGATACGGTCACAGAGCTATCAACACGTTTGATACAGCACTACAGAGAATCACAAGCACCGCTGTGGTGCTATAAACACATACACTCCAGAACAGGGTGGTACGATGTAGCACCAGAATACGGAATAGCGTGATGTAACACCACAAATTACGAGCATCGCGGAGCCAAAAGTGCTAGCACGTAAACTATATCCACACAGCAATATTGAAAAGACACACCGAAGTTCACATACCGAATTCAGCCTACACAAGCTAAGTTATCTCAATACTGTTGCTAGGCACACCAGAAGCGAATGTATCCAGCAAACATCGTCTCAGTATATCAACAGATGCGAAATACAGTAGAACAAAAATTGCGCGCTGGTTTTGCAATAACTGTACACACTACCAACACATTACCAACTGCGTAACTGGTTGGTTACTTGGGCCACCTGGCCACCATAAAGCACTGGAAATGGAGATGGGTTGGCACTGAATGGCACATGTACCTCACCCTGGACTGGATGCGGAAACACAGTGGCTGCAGCTTGAGGTTGCTGATGTTCCGACTGAAAACTGTTGGTAATATATTGCTGCTGCCATGATGGTGAAGTCGGTGGATGGAACTGCAGGTGTGGTGGTTGACGTGGTTGTTGCTGTTGCCATTCAAGACCTGCTGCTTGATCATTACATGGCGGCTTTTGCAACAGGTGCTGATAGGGTAGATGCTGCCGCTGTTGGTCACGAACACCGGGTACTGTAGAGTGATAGAGAGCAGTACTGACAGGTATAGACGAAGTGTCGCTTGTCGCCACCTTTGAGTAGCTCTGCTCTACACCTGTCTTGCCACTGTCAGAAGGATGATTAGCCCTCTGCACAACCTCTCCACCATACTTGATGTTGGAGGCCAGCCTGCGGGTCCCAAGCTTGGAGGGATGGATTGGGTCCTTTCTCCCACCTTTACCGTCTCTGTAGCAGGCTTTCCTCGGGGCACCACTGCTCGCCTTGAATACCACGTCATTGTCAATAAACTTCATCCCCCCCCCCCCCACTTCTTAGCAACGTGGCAGAGATTAGCGTTGGAAGGGAGGATGACGCGGTTGAGACTATGGTTTCCCAACGCTGGCATAATGGAGGATGCCTGAAGTCGAGCTCTGGGAAATGCACGCTTGCAGGCGGTGATGACTCGGTCCCATTTCGAGCTGTCAACTTCTCGCTCCTGTCTGCAGTCATTCACCCCTACATGAAATGTTAACAGTTCCACATGTGGAGAAGGGGACTGGGACTGCTGCTGGCACCAGTCTACAAGATGAGAAGTCTGGAGGCCTGACACTGAGAGAACCTGTACCCTCTCACCCTGGTATGTCGCCATTTTGTCACCCTGCATACCAGCGAGCACAGAATCGCCAACAACTAGCGTTGTAGTGTCAGAAGCCACACTCCGCTCCATGATACGCTCACGGGGAGGTACATCCCGTCGCTGACGATCATCCGTGCCCTCCGGTCGTGTTTGGGTGACTTCATCTTGACAAGGGGCCTCGTGGCTGTTGTCTTTGGGCAGGGTAATCCTCACCTGAATTTTACTAGCGCCAGCTGGTGTGTTTTCTGCTGTGTTACCCGAAGGCTTGGCGGTGCCTGTTCATTGTCCTCGATGTTGACAGCTGCGGCAGTTTCGCAGGTCGTCACAGTGGGTGGATTGGCGGCTTCATCAGGCGGTGTGCTGACCAGACAGTCTATCCGTTTCCTTAGGTCACGGATGAGGTTACCGTGACTGTCACGGGCAGAGGACAAACGCTTTACACTGTCTTCAGCGATCTCCTGCTTTACTGCTAGTCTAGTCAGATCTTCCTGTAGGCCATTCAGTTTGTCATAGAGACAACGTTCTGATATGTCCAGGTTGTTGGCAGCTTTCACTTCATTTTCACGTACCTGGCTGTCCAGTATATCAACTTTTCGTACACCAGCCGCCAGGTCTGTCTTCAACTGGTACATTTCCAGGCGCAGGGCGGCAATGACAGCATGTGCGTTGTCCAGTTGCGACTGTAGCTTTGCGGAGAAGCTTGGTGTCGTAGAACTGACGCCGGAGATGACAAGCTCGCTGTCACACGTGTCGGTGCTGGTACAGGCAATGGGTGACTGTTGGGGAGACGCATTATATGTACAGGTCAATGACTTGGGGGGAGAGATTACCAGCCCATCCTGAGTATTGTCCTCATATGGACAGATACCTGAGGGCGTGGCAGGTTTCTGTGGGATGGTATCCTCAAGAGAACGGGGGCTAGGGGGCGGGTTAAGCAGTGTGGGGGCAGCGCCCTCAGGGTCGGACAGGGAGGGTGGTTGGTTGGTCACGGTCGTTGCTTCCACCAGTGATGGTTGGCTGACAGAACAGGTAGGGCTGTCCAGTCGGCGGCTGGTTTCAGACTCGGTGGATTGCGCAAGCATGGAGAGCTCAAAGCTGTCGTCTGCTAAACCCATCAAGGAGTCAGAGGGGGAGAGGGGGGTGTTGCCTAGCGGCACATCGGACAGCTGTGGTCTAGATGATCCGTCAGGAGGAGGTGGAGGGGACTTAACAGTGGAGGGGTAGGTGCATTGATTAGGACGACAGAGGGAATAGCCGGTGGGGATGTCCGTGGGATGGGCACAGGCGTCCTTCAGTTCCTCTGCATAATCACACAGCGAGCCATACTCAGATATCACCCAGTCGTCTTTCTCATGACCCTGAACAAGACACGACCCTCCACTAATCCGACGCTTGCGATAGTACAGTGTAACGGTGATTTTCTTTCTATTCCCGTCTCGCACTTGTATAAAAGTTTTCCCAAGATCATCGGGAAGGTGGGGGGTAGCACAGTCTAGCCAGCTGTCATCACTTTCAATGTCTTGGTCATAATGATCAGTGTCCCGCCAGATGATGGTGTAACCACTGTTAATGTAGCGGTTGTACAGGGCGGCACGCCAGCGCTTCAGAGTCATCAATGCCTCGGGGCCCGTAACATGGAATCGGGTTTGAGTCTCACACGCTGTCTCACTGAGTGGGGGGTGGATGGAGGATGAGGGGGTGGGTGGTGCCACCAAGGAACCGGGGTTAGGTTGCCATACCATAGCGCTGGGGGACGGCTGTTGCGTCACAACACTTGAGCTGCATGTGGGGGAAGCCATCGGCTACGCGATACAGATGCAAATCTGGAGGAAAACGCTATATATTCCTCTTACACATAACGCTGCAGATGACACCCTAGAAATGCTTTAAAATTCACCAAAAAATTCACAAAAATCAGGCAGCCATAGACTCATGCGTAGAAGAAATTTAAACAAATTCCAATATTCCGTTTTTTGGCAATGTTGGCAGCGACCACATACCCCCTCATTCCACGGTCGTCTGCTGGCTCCTGTGCCAGCCGCGCATGAATACAAATAGTCCACAAGCCAGCCTCATTTTTCCCTAATTTTACTATTACCTGGCATGAAACTTGTTTACAAAGCCAACAAAAAGCACCAGATTGCCATATTTTACTATGCACACAAATTTTAAAAGGGGCAAAGATTTTATACTATATTTAGCCGAGTTGTTACTACATGCCCCGGAAGCTAATACTATCACGTAGCCTGTAATCACGCGTCAGTGTTGGTCTACCGGATGAAGGGACCGTCTGTGGAGGACTTGGACGGTGCCAGGTTGAGGATGAAACTTATCCCTGGTATCCGGCACCAGGAAGTCTGACCGTGTAGCTTCCGCGTGGGCAGTCAGTCAGGCGTAGTGAAGATGGGGGATAACATGTTGTTCTCGTCTTCTGCAGGCACTTGAAGGCGAAGGTTTGGGCATCACTTGATCCCTAGTGTAAACATCTGGGCGATCGGGAGACAAGTATCCGGGATGGTTGCTGGCAGTAATCGGGTTTCAGTGTAGCTTGGCGTAATATAGCCGGGTGTGATTTTACCATGAAAACGCACTAAAGTCACAGAATTAACACGAAGAAACAAAAAAAGAAACAAAAAATGCAGATGGGGCTTGAGATATGGAAAACGTGAATACCTCAACCACTTCCGGAAGAACCCAGCATACGTAAGGCACTGTGGGAACTGAAGATGTACAGTTTGTCTCAGGGCTCTCTCCGCACACAGTAAATGTACCAGAGTAATCACAGTGTAGAGGCGGCACTGGTCACAGAAAATATTCACTTTCGATGAGAGTAAAAATAACACCACACAAAGTTCACTTTTCAGTGATGAAAGTAAAGATAACACCACACAAAGTTCACTTGCGACGTTGCAAAATGTTCAGTGTCCGTTTAGACTTTCTGTACAGGAGCCGTGGTCACGACGCGTTCGTAACTTTTCCGCCACCGATTTACGCACGCGAGGGTCCGTAACTTACGATTTGAGATAAAATTGGGTGGTCATGACGTTTGCGCAGAGTTACGGGCGCTCGGAAGCCCTTGCGTATTGTACACCACCTAGGAGGGTGTCGGAAAGGTGCCGTAGCCTTTGCGTAAATCTGAAAAATGGCGGCCCGCTTGATTTACCAACTGCAAATGAGAAGAGCATTGCGACGGGAAAGGGTGTTCCGCGATCGTACTAACCCTTTTGACTTGTACGACGATGTTGACATGCTTGAAAGGTTTAGATTTAGGAGGAGAGACCTGCAGCAATTGTGCGACCTGCTGGAAGACGACTTGAGGTACCCTCTTCCCCGAGAGGGGTCCCTGCCTCCGATGTTGCAACTACTGATTGCCCTTCGATTTTTTGCTACGGGATCGTTCCAGCAAGTGATTGGTGACCTTTTTGGTGTCAGCAGGAGGACAGCTGGCCGCGTGATCAAGCGTGTTTGTGAGGTATTTTATGTCAGACTGCAAGAGTTTGTGAGGATGCCCCAGACTGTTGTGGAAGCTGCTACAGTGAAGGAGAAGTTTTTTAACATTGCAGGCTTCCCACATGTTATTGGGTGTGTTGATGGTACACACGTCGCTATTCAGGGACCTGTTGTCAATGAGCACGAATATGTCAACAGAAAAGGGGATTACAGCATCAATGTTCAGTTGCTGTGCAATGCAGATTTAGTCATAATGGACTGTGTGGTCAGGTGGCCCGGTTCTGTACATGATGCTCGGATCATGCGGAACTCTAATCTGTTTCGATGGATGGAGACTGTCCCCCGTGATGCCCCTCTCCAAGACGCTTACATCCTTGGAGACAGTGGGTACATGTTGCGGGACTGGCTTATGACCCCCTACCTCAACCCGCAGGGACGTGCCCAAGAGGACTATAATGCTGCCCACATCTCCACAAGGAACACCATCGAGAGAGCCAATGGAGTCCTCAAGCGCAGATGGCCCTGTCTTCGCTCTGATATCAGGTATAATATATGTATTCTCTCTCATTTTGTCTGCTTAACAAAATAAAACATTTCGATGCTTTTTAAGTATCATGACACACAAAAACCTACCACTCTTTTACGCTCAAAAGAGCTAAAATTCAAAACAAGCAGCCAAATATGGCAAACAATGGTGCCACCCATCTGAATGATGGCTTTTAAGGTTAGATGATGAATCAAGAGGTGGTCACCTTTGACAGGTTCAACTGTACCTGTGGTGTTATGACCTGCTTTTTGTGCAGGAAAACACCATGAATTGACCCCTAAAGATTTGTGTAAACACAGGAAGCATGAAGAGTTTTAATTCAATACCTTAGAGCAAGAACAGGTTATCTCAGTGCTTTTAAAGCATGGAGATAACCTGCTCTTGTTGAACAGAGACAAACTTGCATATTTATGTTTAGCTCCTGAGACAATATGAAGTAACAGCTGTGCAGGTTTTTTATTTTTTTATTTTCTCTAACAACATAAAGTTCTATATTTTCCTCTTTTTAGAACTCATTTTCTTACCACACACAACAATTCATTTCAAATAGTAAATTGTTGTTTGAGAATTTTCAGTATGACCACAAACTGGTAAGCACCAAATAATAATGATAACAATTATAACAACAACAATAATAATAATAATAATGAGATTTATGTGGCACTTATGTCTTCTGCGAAGGGTTCCAGGGGAATAAAATCAAACTCAAATAATTTTTAAAAAAAAACAACCAACAACACACAAACAGGAAGCTTCATTTTACTGACAAAAATAGTTGAAACCTGTCTCTGAGTTTGATTACCACTCATCCAGATCCCCTAAGTACCCTGACTTCCAGAAAACGATGTTAACTTTAAAAAATTTTAAGACACACTGTGGGTAAAACCAACTTATGGTCTTGAAGAACAGATAATAGGCTGGAGGGTGATCACCTTACATTCTACCGAAAATGTAAGTAAATGCCTTTGAACACAGAGTAAACGCCTTTGAACACAAATTGCCTGCAAATTTATATATGGTATCAACTTTAGACAGAATCCAAAATAATGCAGATTTTGCCAATTGCATCACCGAACCCCATCTTTTCAGTGGAGTGATAAATGAAATACTAACAAAAATTTCTTGTCTCTGAGTCTGACATTAGGCAACATGCCAGCATGGTAGAAACACAAACTGAAACATACTTTGCGTATAAATCACACTATAGAGGAAAGTAAATACTGAAGTAATTGAAACATTTCAATATGACTAGATCATTGCCCTGATCCAAAAAACAAAATGTAGAACAGCAAAAAGCATGATAAAAGTAAACAATCACTTGGCACATTGGTATCACAGTTTGAGTTGCACACTGCTTAATATTGGATTATACAGACTTAATACTGATATTGTTTCAGTTATCAGCCTGAAGCAGTCGTCAATATTATTGTATCCTGCATTGCTCTGCACAACATCGCAAGAACGCTGAGCATTCCAGATCCAGATACTGATTATGAGGAGAGTTCCGATGAGGACGATGACAATGACGAGGAGGCTCGGGCTGCACGGAGGCCTACTTTGACAGGACGCATGGCCAGGGAGCAGCTAGTTGCTCAGCATTTTCCAAGGCGGTAAGTCTGAGAAAAGTTTTGTTTGTGCGTACCCCTATTTTTAACCCTCTTTCTCAAAGCACCCACCATGCCATTGCAGTGATATGGAGGGGCTGTGGAGAAAACAGAAGGTAATGTCCATTCATATATTTTGTATCAGTAAAACTAAAGGCTAATTTACATTTTTGCGATGCAATTGTTGTGCAATCATTGCAGCCCTCTTTCATCATATTGATGACATCAGCTGCAGTTATTATTGTTAAACTGTACTGCAGCTGATGTCATCAATACATAGAAAAATGGCTGCAATGATTGCGCAATAATATTGCATCATAATAATGTAAACGCAATTTCCATTTGAAGGGAATCAGGTAAATACACATCATGGATATGTACAAAATCAGTCAGTACTGTATCAAAATCAGCCAGTACTGTATCAAAATCAGCCAAATTATTACTAATTAATGCTGAGAACTTCATCCACAAATCAATAGAGAATCACTGAAGCTTACAGCTACCAAATTATTTGACTGGAAAGTGTATAAAATGAAAAACTGCTTTGGACGAAATGGTATGGCCCCTTAAAAAAAAAGTAGGGCAAAAAGTCACTGAATAGACACAAAAATTCCTTTGCTACTGATTAGACCTCCTCATCTGTCCCTGAGGTGAGTTTGTCAGAGTTGTTTTCCCATCCGCAAATGTGTAAGTCAATGCTCTCAACTACTGATGGAACAACACCCATTGACTTTTCTAGGCGCAGCACCTCCAGGTAGTTTTTTGCTTGTTCAAGCAACTTGTTTGACTGATCTATTAATTTGTTCTTTTTTTCGATTTTAAGAAGTTCAAGCTCAAGTTCGATTTTTTCCCTTTCCATTATGACACGCTTGGTCTCCTCATCAGCCAATCGTCCCATTTTTTCATCAGTACAGATCCTTTTGCTTCTCCCTGATGATTCTGACTGCACACATGTTCTTCTTTTTGATTTCAGTTGAGACAGAAAATCTGGCTTGGAACTGGACACCTGAGAACAGCTGAGGCGTGATGCTTGGGAGGATGAAGGAAGGGATGGCTGTGGCTGGCTGGCTGAACGACTGTCCTCTTGCCCCAAATCGCTGCCTTCGTTGATTTTAAAGGGTGTTGATGCCACAGGATGAGAAACTGCAACATGAAAATCAATGTGTCCTTTAGAGCAGAAAAGGCTCTTTTGATGCTTTTTCAAGCATCGAGATAACCTGTTTTTGCTCTAAGGTATCAAAGAGCAGATTTTGTTGTTATTTCCTTACGATACTGCAGTAATAGGTTTACTTGATGCTTAAAAAAGCACCAAGATTACCTGGTTTTGTTTGAAAGGGACACAACGTTGGACATTGTGAGGAACGTTTTGCATAAAAGGACCAACATAAGCCACATTATAACACCCTACACCAAAAATGGCTTTTCTTCATGCTTACAAAGCATTGAGAGAATTGAACTTCTTGTAATTTTTGCAGTTTGCTTTTTGTTAACTAAAAATGTACCTAATACAAAAATCACCAAATACACTCAATCTCTCCTGCACAGCACTATCCAGCACAGCACTATCCTAGCACAGCACTATCCAGCACAGCACTATCCAGCACAGCACTATCCAGCACAGCACTATCCAGCACAGCACTATCCTAGCACAGCACTATCCTAGCACAGCACTATCCTAGCACAGCACTATCCTAGCACAGCACTATCCTGCACTGCACTATCCTGCACAGCACTATCCTGCACAGCACTATCCAGCACAGCACTATCCAGCACAGCACTATCCTGCACAGCACTATCCTAGCACAGCACTATCCTAGCACAGCACTATCCTAGCACAGCACTATCCTGCACAGCACTATCCTAGCACAGCACTATCCTGCACAGCACTATCCAGCACAGCACTATCCAGCACAGCACTATCCCAACAAAAAGTATACCACATACATACCATACATACATTAGGTAACTCAGCAAAGTATTTCAATACTGCAGCTGTTGATTTTTTTTTTTTGGTTTTGTTTTGTTTGGTTTCTTCCAAGTTTACTGGCATAACCACTTCTTTGCAATGAATATATCAACTGGTAAAAGCAACAACAACAAAATAATAATAATAATAAAATAAATAAATTTAAAAAAGCAAACCTCCCCCCCCCCCCAAAAAAAAGAGATAATCTCTCAAAGGGCATCCCAGCTATGCACAACCTGTAGTAAACTGATCTTGATCATCTCACCTGAATCATCAGCCACCTGAAGAAAGCTGTGTTCTCCATCCTCCAAAACAATCACATTGTTTATGGAACCTGTGTGGAAATTAAGAATAATAATGAAGATAAGGAATATAAGCTACCAGCAGTCTGAGCTACCATCTTACCAAATCAAGCTGAAGCTTGTATTAATGGTTGTAAAGACTTTCTCATTCATAATAGTAACTCTCTGATCTTCGCACTGCACACAACCTGTTGCATGAGGGAAGCTGTAATGGGACATGGTTGGAATATGTAAGCCTCGACTTTTTATGCACTCACAAACTACATGCAGCTCCCTTGCCATCTCCTTCATTGACACAAGAAACTGAGGGTTTATTTTAGTGTTTTCTACCTCCATCTGTTTCATTAAGCAAAATTTCCAGAGAAAATGAAGCCCAACAATTTCCTGTTAAATGTGGTACATGTAGTGTTTTTCTTTATGTGACCCCTTTCAAACCCAAAAATATCCTCCTGAAGACCAGAAAAGGCTGTTGACTAGAACAGTTAAAGACTCCACCATGCCAGTTATCCATCAAAACCATCACTCATATGACTGGTCACATGAAAAATGGTACTGAAGGGCAGAGAATCAGAATGTGTCAATAGGTGGTCATCCAACAGGTTCCGCTGTATTTAATTGTTAACAAATATCTAATAATGCCATTGCTGCTGTGTTTTATATGGATGCCCACGAACAGAATCAGGTTATCTTGATTCTTTGAAAGCCTTGAGATAAACTGTTTCTGATCTAAGGGGACAAATGACGTTTTCAGATGATGCAACACATTTCTTCCTGATGAAGTCAATATGGGTGAAAGCTCTGACTATGAAATTGTGTAAAGCAGCCTTCTTTTGTGTTTACATTTAGTCTGCCTACTGAGTTTATGAATATATCTGTATTATATATACATTATCTGCCTATTTTAACAACTTCTTGTCATCCTATACATGTACCAGTATTTGGAGAAAGGTGGTTAAGAAGTGGTATTTAATTCCAATTTTTTTTGCAGCAAGTATGGAATGCATACGTTAAATTCTAAACTTTCTTAGCAACTCTTACCCGGTTCATTATGATGTGCCACCACCAGCTGATAAGTTTTTGAGCCCCCTTCATCACCTGTTCCAACAGCATCTGAAACAATAATTGCTTTGTGTAAGAGAAAAAACAACGGACACAAGTAATTTTTTTTTTCACTTTAGTTAACTATGTTTTTTTTTTTAAACCATTTATTTTTTACTACACCTCTGGCCCATGCTAAAAGCATGTCTTTCTTTTTATCACCTTTTCAAGTCTGTCTTTTTTTCACTTAGTTTGCATCCGGTGTGGTATATGTTGAGCTAAAGTAACAATCATACATGTACAACTCAAGTGCATTGTACAAAAAAATTAAAAAAAAAAAAAAAAACTTTGACAAGGATTGTTGTGCTCTTGTTTTAATACATGTGTGTGTGTGTGTGTGTGTGTGAGAGAGAGAGAGAGAGAGAGACAGACAGACAGACAGAGACAGAGATATATATATATCATTTCAAAAGAATCCCCCAGTATTGTAATGTAAGGCAAGGTGAAGATCTGCAATCAGGAAAAGTAAAAGGGGCCTACATTTGGACAATATAGCACAGCAGCCACTGTACTTTCCAGTTTCCATGCATTTCATAAAGAAGTGTAGCCAAGCAGCTCCAATACCTATGAACTAAAATTGCTTCTAAAGACTAAATGCAGTGACCTATATCAATGTATAAATTTCTGAGCTATAAACGTATACTTTTTAAACATACAACACATGGTTGTTGCTCTCAAAATAAGCAATCGAATAGTGCTGTTGCTCTGAAAAGAATAGATTAGTCTAAGTGATGAAAGTTCTTCTCAGCCTTCTTACTGAGGACACTTGTATTAGTGCATCATCTGATTTGGTCATAGTATTCAAATTAAGTACTCAAGTCTGATACAATTTATGAATTGATAATTTATTGTAATACTTTAACCCTCTTCTTCCAAAGAAAAATGCTTACAGTAAACTGTGAGAGAAAATGGTTACTTAATAAAATGCAGTAAATCGCTGCATTTTGAACCTAACACTAGTAACAGTAACAGTACATGTACTAGCTGTACACTGTAACAGCATGATTAACTTACATATGACATTTGCCCTGTCTGGAACATCCTGTGGTGTTGATGGCAGTATCTCATCTTTGGGGAGGACATCTCCTGATTCTAGACCACCTGAACAAACGAAAATGTTGTGCATATAAATTGTGCAGTCTTACAAATTATGTATTTGTTAAGCATGCTGCAATGTGTTAAATACTCCACAGTAATTTGGACCACTGTCCTGTCTCAATCCACCACCCACCCACCCCTCATACACACATCCATCCCACAAATACATCTAGATTTAGATAACAAAAAAAAATGTCCCAATTATGAGGAGGAAGATGTTTAACCCTAAATCCCACAAACCTACATGCATTGTTTTACACAGCACTTGCAAAATAGCTAAATGGATGCATGATTAACTGCCATTGCACCTTTAACACACTTATGTACAGGGTGCTCTCTGGGCAGTTACTTTGGAGGATGCTCTGTGCATTTAATCTCATTCTGTTGTGTTTTATTTATTATTATACTAACCATATAGGTGGTTTAACCTGCTTAAGTTAAGCAGGTCAAGCCACCTATGGTTAGTAAATACAGACAGAAATCATTGTACACATTTTGACTTACACTGTACATATCTATTTCTCATTCCAACTGTGACATTTGATTTAATTCAATAAATAATATTCATCTAGGTCTCTCAAGTTCATAGACAGTGATTTTCTCAAAACAGAAAAATCTCACCTCCAATGCCGTCCACCAAGCAGGAGTCCTCACCCAAAATGTCGAGGACAAAGTTCATATACCATGGGCTGTGTGGAGGAGGACCACCGCCAGTTGGAGGGTTTTTCTGTAAAGCGCGAATACGGATGCATTCTGCCTTCAAATCCTGCCACTTCTTTTTCATTTGTTTCCAGTGCCTTGAGCTGAAATGATGGGCATTCACCCTTGTGGCAATCTCCTGCCAAGCTGCCTCCTTCGCTCTGACAGTGATGGTGTTGTTTAGTTTACTAAACAACACCACCCTCTTCTCCCTCACGCCTTCCACTAGTATTCTTGTCTCTCCCTCGGCAAAGTTTTTTGCTCGCGCTTTTCGTACCGTCTGTTTGGCCGCCATCTTTCACTCTTCACGCTAGAAGGAGAATTTGTGCAGGTCACGTGATGGTGTTTTCCGTGGGAATCCCAGGGGTCCCCCACCTATTTAAAAATAACCCGTACGTGACACCGTTTCCAGTAAGTGCGCGTCGTGACCGGCCAACTAGCGGAAGAGATAGTTTTCACGTAGCCACGTACGAACTTACGATCCGCAACCTATTTGCGCAAAGAAATTTGCGTTCGCGTCGTGACCTCGGCCCCAGAACGCCACAAAACGCTGACACGGAAATCGACGCTGAGGCACTCGGCCGTCACGGTCGGCTGCACGACGGAGCTCCGCTGGACACGTCCGTACTCGACGGCGGTCCGAGAGAGAGAGAGAGAGAGAGAGAGCAAGCGTCACTTAGGCCCGATGCACACGAGCGTCAGCGTCATGATGCCGCGCGGCGGATCTCACTCCCGGCGGCAGTTTCAAGGCGCTGCCACGTGTGCATGACATCGGCGCCTGGCGTCAGGCAACGGCATCAATGGTGCCAGGCGGCGGAATCCTATGATGCCGCGTATAGAACATGTCCTATTTCTGCTGCCGACGCCGCGCTGCAGACTTGGTTTCAGCCAATCAGAAAGCAGCGTGGGTCAGCGCATGCAGTGTGGGTCAGCGCAACAAGCCATGCAGGCGAATGACGCCGAAGCCAAGTGTGCACGCAAACGGCGCACACCGCGCGCTCACGCGACGCGTATGATGCGAGACAGCCTTTGCTGCTTGCTTCATGGTGCTGACGCTGACGCTCGTGTGCATCGGGCCTTATAGTGGAAAAGGTGAGGTCGGTTACCGTGCACTCCCCCGGCGACTCTATAAGACTAGTTTAAAAATGAACCTTGGGGTGTGCTGAGCACATTAGATCATTGTTCCCAAAAATCGGCAGGGTTGCACCAAGAGTTACAGCCCTTTAAGTGAGGGTACTGTCCGCGCTCACTGACCACACGCACCATAATGCATTGACAAGCAGTGATTTCAATCACTCAAAAGTTTCCCTTATATTTCACAATATAAATAAGACCATGTATGACTATGTTTATAAACGTTTCTTGTCTTCAATAAAACAAACAAAAACAAAATACAGCTGGATACTGCTTCACAGTGTTGGTTGACGGAAGCCAAGTATTCCACCAGTGGGGAAAGTCTTGAATGGAGGGAGACAATGCCTTGTTCTCTTTCCTTGAGTCTAATGCATCATATTTGTGTGCATTTCTTTGTCTCCTATACCGTAAGTGGGGTATTCTGGTTATTTCAAACTTGACTGTGTCCTTCTGCAATGTGTCTTGGTGTCACAATATCAGATTTAACCTCCTACCCCCCAAATTGTCAAATTACAAGAAATCTCTCTTGTGGATTATCCCAAGCAATGTTTTGCCAGTAAAACTACTATCAATGAACACGTTTTCAGAGAAAGTGTTAATCTCTACCAGAACATGTGAAAAAACGTTAGGTAGAGTGCATCTAAAGCAGCCCTTAAAGGCAATATCATTGTTTCAAATCGTGATAATATCAAACAGAACTGCTCTTTTCTGTTTTCTGAAATCAAATATGTTACATCTGTCGGCATTTCTTTGTCTCAGAGAACCCAGGCGGGGTATGTTGGCTATTACAAACCTGATTATTTGATGCTGCAATGTGTCTTAGCGTCACAGTAACCGATTTAAGCTCCCCACCCCCCAAAATGTTGAATTACAAGACATGTCTGTAATGGTAACCCCAAACGATGTTTTACCACTAGAACTACTACAAATCAACATGTCTTCAGAGAAAATAACATTATACACCAGAAAAAAATGAACAAAGTCGGATATGGTGCATTAAAACTTGCGCATCATTGTTAATTGCGTGGTTTCAAGTCTTAATA
Organism: Batillaria attramentaria; assembly: GCA_018292915.2. Taxonomy (NCBI): domain Eukaryota; kingdom Metazoa; phylum Mollusca; class Gastropoda; family Batillariidae; genus Batillaria; species Batillaria attramentaria. The sequence continues at coordinate 234,030 of JACVVK020000254.1, forward strand.
GAATCAGGACATTTTTTGCCATTTTGTCGACAAGGTAAAGCTGGTTACCTGGAACCCGGCCCCAGCGACTCTATTAGACCGGTTTAAAAATCAACCTTACGGTGTGCTGAACACATTAGATCATTGTTCCCATAAATCCGTTAGCTTGCACCAACAGTTACAGCTCTTAACGTATATGACCCCCATACGCACTGAAGACAAGCAACAGACTGCAATTGACAGACACGTAATTTCAATCACTCAAAACAATTTGTCTTCTATTTGCCAATGCAGATCAAACCATCCATGGCAGTGTTTATAAGCGTCTCTAGTCTGAAATAAAACAAACAGAAATGAAATACAGCCGGATACTGCTTCACAGTGTTGACTTACGTAAGTCATGTTTTCCATCATTGCAGAAGATCGTAGATATACGGAGAAAATGCCCTTTTTACTCTTCTTAACTCAAACGCATCAAAGCTGTCAGCAATTCTTTGTCTCAGGTACCAGCAGTGAGGTATGTGGAATATTCTGAACCTTATTCTGCGGTGCTGCGATGGGTCTTGGTGTCACAATATGAGATTTAACCTCCTACCCCCCAAAAATGTCAAACGACAAGAAATCTCTTTGTGGATAACCCTAAGCAGTGTTTCGCCAATGTAACTGCTACCAATCAACACGTTTTCGTACAAAGTAATAATATCCGCCCGAACATGTGAAACTGTCAGGTATCGTGCATTAAAACTTGCCATTGAAGGGAATTTCGTTGTGTCAAATCTTGATAAAATTAAACAAAACCTACCCTCATCTGTTTTCTTAAATCAGATGCCTTACATCTGTTGGCATTTTTTGGTATCTGAAGACCCCGGGGAGGTGTCTGCGTTATTTCAAACCTTGTTATTGGATGCTGCAATGTGTCATGGCATCACAGTATTGGATTTGAGCTCCTCACCCCCAAACACTGTGATGGTGAAGTATAAGACATGTCTGTTAATGGGTAAACACAAGCGATGTTTTACCAACAGAACTACTACACATCAACAGGCCTTCAGAGAAGCCGATAATATGTGACCCTTCACCACGAAATGAGTCTTCTTGTGCTATTTGTTCATGTTACAAGACGACTCATTTCGTGGTGGAGAGTCACATATGCTCCACACAAAAGTAGAAAAGTCAAGCAAGTAGCATTAGAACGAGCACATCATGGCAATCGCGTTGTTTCAAGCCTTAATAGATATAAGGAATACAGTCCGTTTCTCTTTTCCTAAATCCAGTGTATCCTATCTGTCAGAAATATTTTGTCTCAGAGAACCCATGTGTGGTATCTGGGTTATTAAAAACCTGGTTATTGAATGCTACAATGTGCCAGGGTTTCACAGTATTAGATTCAAGTTCCTACCCCCCATCATTTTTAAGCACAGGACATGCCTTTTATGGATACCTTCAAGCGAAGTTTTACCAACAGAACTATTGCGAATCAATACTTCTTCAGAGAATAGTTTTATGCTCCATGCAGAAGTGGAAGAGGTCGAGTAGGTTGCACTTAAACTAGCACATCATTGCACTCTCTTTGTTTTAGGTCTTAATATAATCAAGGAAAAAACACCATTTTCTCTTTTTTACATCAAATGTATCATATCGGTCAGCAATCCTTTGTCTCGGAGAACTCAAGCGGGGTATCTGCATTATAACAAACATGGTAATTTGATATTCCATTGTGCCTGGGATTCACAGTATAAAATTTAAGCTCCTACCCCCCATCATGTCGAAGTACAAGACATGTCTTTTATGAATACCTTCAAGCAATATTTTACCGAAAGAACTACTATTAATCAGATCATCAGAGAAAATAATGAATTCCTCCAGACAAACGTTGAAAAAGTCAGGTAGGATGCATACAACTAGCACATTACCTACGGCAATCTCGTATTATCGTCTTAACAAAATCAAGGAAAAAACGTCAGTATCTCCTTGCTTAAATGAAATGTACCATATCTGTCAGCAATGTTTCGTCCTATAGAACTGAAGAGAAGTCTCTGGGTTGTTTCCAGCCTGGCTCTATGATGCTGAGACGTGTCTGGGTGTCACAGCATCAGATGTAAGTTCCTCCCTCCCAAAACTGTTGAATTTCAGGAGGACATCTCTTATATGGTTAGTTCCAAATCCAAGCGATGTTTTGCAGCGCGATAGCTTCAATGCACCCCACCTGACGTCTACTGGTGTATACCATTACGTTTTGTGATAATGTGTTGATTGGTAATAGTTTTATTCGTAAACATCGGTTGAACGTATCCACTAAAAACATTATTTGTACTTTGACATTATGGGAGGGAGGAACGTAGATCTTATACTGTGACATCCAAACAGATCTCAGCATAACAAAACCAGATTTGAAATAGCCTAGAGACTTCACCTGGGTTAAATGAGACAAAATATTGCTCACAGATATGGTGCATTTGATCTAAGAAGAGAGAAAATGAAGTTTTGCCTCTAATTTTATGAGGCTTCTATCACTAAAATTGCCATGACATACTAGGTTTGATGCACTTCACCAGCCGCTTTTCACATGTTCTGGTGCATATCATTACTTATTTATGAAAATGCGTTGACTAGTTGTAGTTTCATTGGCAGGACACCGCGTGTGGCTATCCACAAGCAGACTTCTGGTAATTTGAAGTTTTGGGGGGATAGGAGCTTAAATCTAATACTGTGACACCCAGGCATGTTGCAGCATCGAAACAACAGGATTGCAATAACTCTGATACCTCACTTGCAATCTCTGAGACAAAGAATTGCTGACAGATATAATGCATTCGATTCACGAACAAGAAAAGGGCAGGTTTTGTTTAATTTTATCAAAAAATGCCAACAGATGTAAGGCATCTGATTTAAGAAAACAGATGAGGGTAGGTTTTGTTTAATTTTATCAAGATTTGACACAACGAAATTCCCTTCAATGGCTAGTTTTAATGCACGATACCTGACAGTTTCACATGTTCGGGCGGATATTATTACTTTGTACGAAAACGTGTTGATTGGTAGCAGTTACATTGGCGAAACACTGCTTAGGGTTATCCACAAAGAGATTTCTTGTCGTTTGACATTTTTGGGGGGTAGGAGGTTAAATCTCATATTGTGACACCAAGACCCATCGCAGCACCGCAGAATAAGGTTCAGAATATTCCACATACCTCACTGCTGGTACCTGAGACAAAGAATTGCTGACAGCTTTGATGCGTTTGAGTTAAGAAGAGTAAAAAGGGCATTTTCTCCGTATATCTACGATCTTCTGCAATGATGGAAAACATGACTTACGTAAGTCAACACTGTGAAGCAGTATCCGGCTGTATTTCATTTCTGTTTGTTTTATTTCAGACTAGAGACGCTTATAAACACTGCCATGGATGGTTTGATCTGCATTGGCAAATAGAAGACAAATTGTTTTGAGTGATTGAAATTACGTGTCTGTCAATTGCAGTCTGTTGCTTGTCTTCAGTGCGTATGGGGGTCATATACGTTAAGAGCTGTAACTGTTGGTGCAAGCTAACGGATTTATGGGAACAATGATCTAATGTGTTCAGCACACCGTAAGGTTGATTTTTAAACCGGTCTAATAGAGTCGCTGGGGCCGGGTTCCAGGTAACCAGCTTTACTTTGTCGACAAAATGGCAAAAAATGTCCTGATTCTATTTAGACTTGAAACCACGCAATTAACAATGATGCGCAAGTTTTAATGCGCCATATCCAACTTTGTTCATTTTTTTCTGGTGCATAATGTTATTTTCTCTGAAGACATGTAGATTTGTAGTAGTTCTAGTGGTAAAACATCGTTTGGGGTTACCATTACAGACATGTCTTGTAATTCAACATTTTGGGGGGTGGGGAGCTTAAATCGGTTGCTGTGACGCTAAGACACATTGCAGCATCAAATAATCAGGTTTGTAATAACCAACATACCCCGCCTGGGTTCTCTGAGACAAAGAAATGCCGACAGATGTAACATATTTGATTTCAGAAAACAGAAAAGAGCAGTTCTGTTTGATATTATCACGATTTGAAACAATGATATTGCCTTTAAGGGCTGCTTTAGATGCACTCTACCTAACATTTTTTCACATGTTCTGGTAGAGATTAACACTTTCTCTGAAAAAGTGTTCATTGATAGTAGTTTTACTGGCAAAACATTGCTTGGGATAATCCACAAGAGAGATTTCTTGTAATTTGACAATTTGGGGGGTAGGAGGTTAAATCTGATATTGTGACACCAAGACACATTGCAGAAGGACACAGTCAAGTTTGAAATAACCAGAATACCCCACTTACGGTATAGGAGACAAAGAAATGCACACAAATATGATGCATTAGACTCAAGGAAAGAGAATAAGGCATTGTCTCCCTCCATTCAAGACTTTCCCCACTGGTGGAATACTTGGCTTACGTCAACCAACACTGTGAAGCAGTATCCAGCTGTATTTTGTTTTTGTTTGTTTTATTGAAGACAAGAGACGTTTATAAACATAGGTCTTATCTATTTTGTGAAATATAAGGGAAACTTTTGAGTGATTGAAATCACTGCTTGTCAATGCATTATGGTGCGTGTGGTCAGTGAGCGCGGACAGTACCCTCACTTAAAGGGCTGTAACTCTTGGTGCAACCCTGCCGATTTTTGGGAACAATGATCTAACGTGCTCAGCACACCCCAAGGTTCATTTTAAAACTGGTCTAATAGAGTCGCCGGGGGAGTGCACGGTAACCGACCTCACCTTTTCCACTATTACTGTTACACAGATCGCCATCAAAGTTGTCACGACATCCCCGTGGACAGTGTCCGTTGGTATTGTTACAGACATCATCCCTGTCACACGCACGCGCGCATGCGCGCAAGCAGACGCAAGCACGCGCACACTGACAATGTATAAAATTAAAAAGTGATGACGCGCGCTTTTCACGCAGATTCCAAGATGCAGAGATGCATATGAATACAAGCGACATTTGTTGCATAGAAAAAAAAAAGAAACCCGAATAGGGCAAATAACGCCCGTGCGCGCGCGAGTGCGCGCGCACACGCACACACACACACACACACACACACACACGCCCCAAGCATGCATATTAAAACAGCCACCCTAATGAAACGTTAAAGAGATACATATCAAATTTATATCTTGTGGTATCATCTAGCTCAACAACATCTGAATCATAAGTATGTCATTCAATAATTATTAGCAATGGAACGGCGTGGCCATGACTTTCTCAGAGATGCAATTTTGTACACATGACAGGCAGTTGGGTAAATGTGATAGATTTGGCACTGCGGAAGGCTGTGCGTGAATCATACGCCCCCACGCCCCCCCCCCCCCACCGGAGCCATTTAACAGGAGCGTGATTGTTTCAGTTGAGTTCCAAGGCAGATTCACAAATATTACAGAAGAATGTCAATTGTTTTTCTTTTGTAGGGACACAACAAGACTGTGCAAGCATCTGATTAAAAACTCTTCCAATCTTCCAAACAAGGAGAAAACTAGAGGAGCAAAGCTTCCTTGGCTCACTTGTGAGATGGGTCAAGGTCATTAAAAAGAGTTTGTTTGTAAAGCTCCTATCACTAGCTATCCTGAAGTAGGGTGTCTCTTGTGTTCATAGTTCCTAAGAAAACGGCAAATGGCGATATAACAGTTTTCCCTAAGGTCAAGGTCATTCAAATGAGATCTATGAGTGAAGAGCTTATCAGTAAATACCATTATGCCAAGTTTGACAGCTCCAGTTTTTGTAGTTTCTGTACAAGTGGTAATGTAAAATTTCACAACAGACAGCTGTAATGACCTTGACCTTGAGCCAAGGTCATTCAAATGGGTATGAGTGCATAGGTCTCATTGCTGTCTATCATTGTGCCTTGGTTGGTGCATCTGCTGTTTGCTGTTTCCAAATGCTAACGTTAAAGTCTCCGCAAAACACGTTGAATGGCCTTGACCTTGACTCAAGGAAATTGAATACAAGCATGCCAATACAGGTTTTGTCAATGTCTATCATCACGCAAAGTTTGATGCCTCTGGTTCCCCTACATTCTGAGAAAACGGCAATTTTAATTTCCAATGCGACAGCTATTGATGACCTTGATCTTTAGTCAAGGTTATTCAAAATTGTATTTCTTGAAAGGTCTTACTACTGTTTATCAGCAAGCCAGGTTTGGTGCTACTGCTATTGATTGTTTCTGAGAGACTGCAAATGTTAAGGTTTTCGAAGGTTTTCCGCAAAACTGCTTGTGTGGCCTTGACCTTGATTCAAAGTCACTGAATACAGGTATGTCGGTGAAGGTGTTGTCAATGTCTATCATCTTGCAAAGTTTGATGTCTCTGGCTTTCCTAGATTCTTAAAAATTGCCAATGTAAAATTTCCTAACAGACAGCTTTAGTGACCTTGACCTTGCGTCAAGATCAATTGTTATGGTATGTTTTGAAAGGCCTTATGGTTGTCTATCAGCGTGCCGAGTTTGGTGTCTCTGATGTTCATTGTATCTGAGAAAATGCCAATGTTAAGGCTTCGGAAGGTTTTCCGCAAAACAGCTTGCATGGCCTTGACCTTGACTATAAGTCACTAAGTACAGGTATGTCAGTAAAGGTGTTGTCAATGTCCATCACCATGCAGAGTTTGATGTCTCTGGCTTTTTTAGACTCTGAGAAAATGCCAATGTAAAATTTCCAAACAGACAGCTTTAGTGACCTTGACCTTGGGTCAAGGTCAATCACTATGGTATTTTTTGAAAGGTTTTACGGCTGCCTATCAGCGTGTCAAGTTTGGTGCATCTGCTGTTCATTGTTTCTGAGAAAATGCCAATGTTAAGGTTTCATCAGGCTTTCCGCAAAACAACTTGCATGGCCTTGACCTTGACTCAAAGTCACTAAATATAGACAGGCCGGTAAAGGTATTGTCAATGTCCATCATCATGCAAAGTTTGATGTCTCTGGCTTTTCTAGATTCTGAGAAAATGCCAATGTAAACTTTCTAAACAAACAGCTTTAGTGACCTTGACCTTGGGTCAAGGTCAATAATTATGGTATATTTTGAAAGGTCCTGTGGCTGTCTATCCGCAGATTAATTTTAGTGTCTCTGCTGTTTGTAGATTCTGAGAAAAGGCCAATGTTAAGGTTTACTGCGGACACACAGACACACAGACACACACACAGACAGACGACGGAGGGTTATTACATAGACTCACTTTGTTACACAAGTGAGCCAAAAATGAACAGAAGAGAATATCCACCAGCTGAAAGGAACAGAAACTGTCCCCTCACCCGACACATTGAGGTACACGTCGCCCCAGACGTAGCCATGTTTGTTCTTTGCGTTGCACTGGAGCACCATCAGGTCCTCCCTCGTCACATTGGAGATAACAATGCGATCAGGACGAGGGCGGCTGAAGTGGTCGGCGGTGATCCTGCTGTCGGTGACCTCTAACAACAACAACAACGATTATCATCATCACCATCATCATCATTATTGTCGTCGTCGTCGTCGTCAAAAACAACATTTGATGACAACAGTAGTCGTCATCATCATCATCGTCATCATCGTCGTCGTCGTGGTCTTGTTCGTCGTCATGATCATCCTTAGCAGCAGCAGCAGCAGCAGCAGCATAATTGTAATGACAAAAACAGCGCTTCCAACGTTAATACTTTTTTTTTAATAGATAATAGTGGCACTAAACCGATGCGTGCAGCTGATCACATTTTTGGTACAATTAGATTTTGAAAACTCAACAACAACAACAACAACAACAACAACACACACACACACACACACACACACACACACACACACACACACACCACCACCACCACCACCACCACCACCAACAACAACAACAACAACAAAAACAAACAAGGAGGAACGGCCCCGTCCTACAAAGTTGTTTCTCCAAACTTCATTTTATTTTGTCTTTGTTGTTATTGTTGCCGGTTCTTCCCTCTCCAAGTTCTACCAATGACACTAGATCCTCTACGACCTCGACCGATTAGCCACGTGACTGGAGGTGGGGCCGGGTGGGGGAAGAAGGGAGGGAGAGAGAGAGAGGCAGAGAGAGAGGGTGGATGGGTCGGTGGGTGGGTGGGTCGGTGGGTGTTTAGGAGTTTAACGTCCTTTTCCCCCACATAAGGGTGATATCAAAGACGGGGCAACGAGAAAAAGGCCAGCACAAATATTTGGCCCCAGCGGCCAGGATTCGAACTCTCGGCCCAAGCATTGAAAGTCCAACGCTCTACCATTCGGCCACCCTGGCTCCCCAGAGAGAGAGAGAGAGAGTTCCGTGATCTAAACATTTGACGTCAGCCTCAGGCAGGTCGTCATACAGAGAGAGAGAGAGAGAGATGACGTCAATTCCGTGAAGTAAACTTTCGACGTCAGCCTCTAGCACTGAGATCGTCTGAGGATGCTTGTTCATGTCTTGTGATTTCCTAGTCCGGGTAACCCATGAGTGATCGGGGAAGTCACATCCTGGGTGAGGGATCCAAGCGAAGAAACTTTTTGGTGGCTACATTTTTTTCGTGGTGGCTATGGCACAGGAAAACGTCAGGCTAATATAAGAAAACTGACAGCGTACCTAAGCTGTACGATGACGTTTATAGCTGAACTTGATTGAAATGTTCACGGCTTCAACCGGCCGTCTGCGGAAGTTAGAATGGGATCCCTTATGGCGCACGGCGAAAACTGAAGGGAATGAACTCATTGTTATTTCAGAGTTATCTTCCATGTTTTAATTATCTCCCAATTGCCCTCACACCAACCCGCGCGCACTTTCCTGCGACATTTTTCACGAAAGGATACTAACACGGATACTTCCTCAATCAGTCTCAATCCGCGTTGTGATTTCTTCGTCGTGGTTGAAGGTAAGCAGTGTGTTTGAGTGTACTGTATTTGAACGTCCATTTTCCCCCTTTATTTCAAAACAATATGATCTCTGTCAGTTTAGACAGAGATTGTCGTCTGAGTCCGACAAGGAAGCGTGTGAGCCTACAAGCAAAGTAACGTCGCGTCACTGATACCTTTGTCTTAGCAGCCGACTATTTTAGGACATTGACTAGAGCGGTTTTAGATCTTTAAATGCTAGAACTGAAAAGCCTGCTTCAAGTTTCAAAGAAAGCCTTTACGGATACATGTCTGCAGTTACTAAATTGTACAGACCAGGCAGGAACCAGATCTATCTATTATCTTGAAATGTTCGCACTCGATCACTCATACCAGTAACATACTGCTCCCGGATTGTACTTCACAATGTCCCTGGTGGCGTTTGTATAACTCAGAATTACTGCATTTCTTGTCTATTGCTTCCTCAGCAACCGTGTAGAACACGTCAGCGACTTTGGCAGGCGAGATTCAATTTTCTCAAAATATGACGTTAGCGAAATATTCAGTGGTTTACTGACCTGGGATATTCTGAATAGTTTCGCAAAGTCGAAGGACGCGGTCTCGCTCCACACATCAAACAGCAATATTTATCTACTAGTGGTTTTGTTGTAGAGATCGAGAAAAGTCACTGCATTTCGATGGAAATTTCTAGACCATCCCAGAACATGCGAGTGCAGTAACGTCAGCAGATTACGTAACCTCAGAAAGATTCCGTACTTGCCAGTATGTTACAGAATGTTCTAGATCTGACCTGTTAGTATATAAGCAGCACTGCACAGCGTTCTGGGTTCTTCCTCTTTCATGAGTTTGTTCTTGCGCATCTTCTGTTAATAAAGTATTGGAGTTCCAGCCTGTTGTATCCCGTGTCTTCTCTGCGAGTGCACCGAGAGAGCGACATAGCAGGAGAAAAATACAACAGAAATATTTGGCGTCGCCGACAGGATTCGACATTGATCTACCTACGAAGGGACAGTACTCTCCAGTACTCAAGAAACTCCAACTACAGAAGTTGCACCCCTTCAACTGTTGCAGCAGCGAAAATTGACGACTGACCATGGCAGAGACAGCGGAGCTGATAAAATTGCTTAGAGAGCAAATAGAACAGCAGAAGGGAACAGATGAAGATTCAAATGGAACAGCAGAAGGAACAGATGAAGATTCAGAAGGAACAAATGGAACAGCAGAAGGAACAAATGGAACAGCAGAATGAACAGCAGAAGGAACAGATGAGGATTCAAGCAAAGCAGCATGAAGAAGAATTAGCAGTCCAAAGAGAGCAGATGGGTGCGTTGATGAAGATGATTCAAGTTCAGACACCGACTGGGGATTCCAGCGCAAGTACCCGTCCTCACACTTCTACTGTTTCGACCGCCGCTATTCCACCTTTCGCTGCCTTTGATTCCACTTCAGAACTGTGGCCTGACTACTGGTCAAGGTTCTGCACATTTCTTGTCGCCAACGCCGTTCCTGACGACCGCAAGGCTCAAGTCTTCCTCACTAATCAGACTCCGGCTGTCTACAAGCAACTGGCAAATCTGGCTGCTCAACAAAATCCAAGAATGAATATCAACGATCTGACGATGGACCAAATCGTCGAGTTCATGAAAGAACAATTTGACCCAAAACTGTTCATAGTGCGAGAACGTTTCAAGTTCTGGAGCAACATGGAACGGAAGCCAGGCGAAACACTCCAGGAGCTGGCAGCCCGTATACGTCAAGACGCGGCTACCTGTGACTTTCCTTCGATCCAAGATCCACAAGATGAAGCTCTTAGGCAGAGATTCATTTGTTCTGTCAACAACGAAGCTGTCTTGAAGGCTCTTTTCAAGGTCAAGGATACCGAGTTGGATTTTGCCAAGGCTGTCAAGATCGCCATAGAGACTGAAGACGCGGCAAAGGTGGCCAAGGAAACTGTCTACGGTTCCAAGCCTAGGCCGGTCAACAAAGTCAAGATGAACAACAAAGGGGGTCGACCAAAGAACCACCAGCAGTCTAACTCCACGACCAGCAATTCAGCAAAGTGCTACAGGTGTGGAAAGGCTCATAAGGCAACAGACTGCTTCTACAAAGACTCCAAATGCAACTACTGTCAGAAGATAGGACATTTGGAGGCTGTTTGCAGGAAAAAACTGCATCAACAGCAACACGGGGGACGACAATCTGCAAAATCTTCAGTGAAAAGTATCACAAAAGCAGAGCTTGTCAAAGCCATCCTCGGCGAAGTTCCCCAAGACACTCCTAGGTTGGACGTTCCAGTCACAATCCAGGATCAACAGTTCACGATGGAGCTGGACACCGCAACCACAGGAAATTTTGTTTCTGTGCCAGTCTGGAAACAACTGGGAAAACCGAAGCTGGATGACGTCACGCATCAGTACGAGTCTGCCAGCAAGCATGACCTACCCGTGTTGGGCACCTTCAAGGGCCAAACAAAGGACCCAGTGACTGGTAAACAGAGCTCCATTCCCTACATCGTCACCAAGATCCCTGATCTCAACCTACTTGGACAAAACGCGATCCAGGCTCTGGGAATTTCAGTGGACAATGCCCTTGGACTGAAGAGCATAGAGAGTCAAGTCAAGAGCGAGGGTGCAAAAGAATCGCATCCGAAGACCTCCAGCACAACTTATGCTTCTCTTCAAAAGGATTGCCACACTCTCTGCGACAAGTTCCCAGATCTCTTCAAGGAAGAATTGGGATGTCTGAAGGATTTTGAGCTGGAAGTAAAGTTCAAGTCCGACGCGAAGCCGGTTTTTCACAAGGCAAGGCCGGTTCCGTTCGCTCTTCGTGATGACCTGACGAAAGGCTACGAAGAAGGCATCGCCAAAGGAGTCTGGAAGCCAGTCCAGTTCAACGACTATGGAACGCCAGTGGTTCCAATTCGTAAGACAAACAGTACAGGCGCCCTGAAGCCAAAACTGCGGATCTGTGGTGACTACTCAGTCGGGATCAACGATCAACTTGCTGATCACCGTCACCCAATGCCTCTCCCAGAGGAACTGATGCAAAAGCTGGGAGGAGGATTCGGTTACACGAAGATCGACCTCGCTGATGCCTACAACCAGATCAAGCTGGCACCAGAAAGTCAACGCAGACTAGCCCTCAGCACTCACCGTGGGGTACTTCTGCAACAACGACTACCTTTCGGAATCAAGTCAGCACCTGGTTATTTTCAGGAGATCATGGAAAATCTGACCAGTGATCTGCCTGGAGTTGCCGTCTTCCAAGACGACATACTCACCAGCGGGAAGGATGCCAAAGATCATCTGAGCAATCTGGAACGACTACTCACGCGTCTGAACGACAAAGGACTCAGATGCCGTCGTGAAAAATGCCTGTTTGCTCAACCCAGTGTGGAATACCTTGGACACACTCTATCGGCTGAAGGAATCTCCAAAGGATCCAAAGTCGAGGCAGTCTTGAAGATGCCACCACCTACGGATGTCTCAAGCTTGAAGTCTTTTCTGGGCTCAGTACAGTTCTACGGGAAATTCATCCCAAACCTGGCTACTATGGCAGAGCCGCTCTACCGCCTGACAAAGAAGGCAAATCCCTGGAAGTGGGGAGAAGAGGAACAAGCAGCTTTTGAACAGCTGAAGAATGTGCTTTCCTCTGATCAAGTCCTTGTACACTTCGACCCAGATAAGCCTGTGGGGCTGGCTTGTGACGCATCCAACGTTGGAATTGGAGCAGTACTGTTTCATCGCTATCCGGATGGAAGCGAGCGCCCAATTGCCAATGTGTCCAAGACTCTTACAGCTGCAGAAAGAAACTACAGCCAAATCCACAAGGAAGCCCTAGCCATCATCTATGGTTTGCGGAAATTCTACCAGTATCTGTACGGACGACAGTTCATACTGGTGACTGATCACAAGCCCCTGACGGCGCTGTTCGGACCAAAGAAAGGGACACCACTTCTTGCAGCTAACAGACTAGCTCGGTGGGCCCTATGGCTGAACCAGTTCGACTACACGATCGAGTACCGGAAAACTGCAGATCACGGCAATGCAGATGCCCTCAGTCGCTTGCCTTCTGGAGACGACATCGACTTTGACAGGGAGGAGAGTGGGGAAGACATGGACATGGTGTGCGCCATCCGAGTTCTCAGTCTTCAAGTCAAACCTTTCGACGCCAACATCCTTCGTCAAGAGTCAGGCAAAGATCCAGTGATAGCTACAGTGATGCGCTACGTGCGTGAAGGGTGGCCGCTGAAGCACGCTGAGATCAACGAAGAAGTCAGAAAGTTCCAGAAGTTGTCAGATTCTCTCAGTACCTGCCACGGATGCCTCATCTATGGTACAAGAGTTGTGATTCCACAAAGCCTGCAGCCCAAGATCCTTGATCTTCTGCACATCGGACACTTCGGCATGGAACGCATGAAGCAGTTGGCAAGAACTGCAGTATACTGGCCCGGTATCGACGCTGCAATAGAGATGACGAGTCGACGATGTGACTCCTGCGGCGAACATCAAAACAAGCCATCCAAACCGCCAGTTCATCCCTGGATGTTACCAGAAAAGCCATGGAGCCGAGTTCACTTGGACCACGCCATCAACTTCATGGGCACCAACTGGCTGGTGATCACGGATGCTTACTCAAAGTACCCATGCATCCACCCAACGTCATCCACGTCCACTAGAGCTACTCTAGACCTGCTGGAAGAAGACTTCGCTCACTTCGGATACCCACACACGTTGGTCTCCGACAATGCAACCACCTTTGTTTCTGAAGAGTTCCAGAGCTGGTGCAAGGAACGTGGGATCACGCACCTGACAGGAGCGCCCTATCATCCTGCTACCAATGGAGCTGCAGAACGGCTGGTGCAGACTTTCAAGCAAGCTCTCAGGAAGTCTTCTCTGCCCCCGAAGCGAGCACTTCAAGAGTTTCTTATGCAGTACCGGAGAATGCCGACATCCTGCGGATTCTCTCCGAGTGAACTCTTGATGTCCAGGCAGATTCGGACAAGGATCGACACTTTGCTTCCCTCGCCAGCACACATAGCTCAGGGCAAGCAATCCAAGGAGGCATCTAAAACTCAGGTGACTCCGGACCCAGGAGGTGTCGCCAAGGTGACCAGGCAATACAAGACTGGAGATCCAGTATACGCACTGTACTATGGACCTCACCATGCCAAGCAGCCCAGATGGGTACCAGCAGTGGTCAAGAAGTCTACGGGTACTCGCTGCTTCAACGTCAAGGTAGTTCCTCGTGGCCCAGTTTGGAGACGACACTGGGAACAGTTGCGCCCACGTTACGCTTCTGAAGAGGACAGCGAACCTGGCGATTCAGCAGATGCCTCTGAGCTCCCGATCGACCATCCGATGGAGATTCTGGAGAACGTGCCACCGACACAGAACCAGAGCAGACCACGACTGCCCAGGACCAAGCCACCTGTTTCAGAGTATGGTCCAGACAACCCCAGACGATCCAAAAGAACACCAAAACCCAGAGACAGACTTTGTTGTTGAAGTTTGTTGTGAAACAACAATTTTGGTAGGGAGGTGTTGTAGAGATCGAGAAAAGTCACTGCATTTCGATGGAAATTTCTAGACCATCCCAGAACATGCGAGTGCAGTAACGTCAGCAGATTACGTAACCTCAGAAAGATTCCGTACTTGCCAGTATGTTACAGAATGTTCTAGATCTGACCTGTTAGTATATAAGCAGCACTGCACAGCGTTCTGGGTTCTTCCTCTTTCATGAGTTTGTTCTTGCGCATCTTCTGTTAATAAAGTATTGGAGTTCCAGCCTGTTGTATCCCGTGTCTTCTCTGCGAGTGCACCGAGAGAGCGACATAGCAGGAGAAAAATACAACAGGTTTTAAGTTTCTATAAATGTTCGTGTGAAAATCTGCTTTAGATTTTCGTATCAACAAGATGGCGGCGCGATCATTACGTAATGGGGATAATCGTGGAATTTTGTTCAATATTCCGGGGAATGGTGCAGAAAGTGAAGATTAGAGTGTGGCAAGATTCGTAGATTTGAACGGCGGTTTTCCTGATTCCTTCGGGCATGTAGAAGAATTGGAAGAAAATGACTCTGATGATGGGAAGGAGGAGGTGATCAATCTACACTAATCAGTCGAGTTCCGGTGGGTGTGGAAGATGTGTACTGTGAAGGGAGTCCAGGAAAGTTGGAGAGGGATGAGTAGAGGCAGTACTGGGAGGCAACGGAGTAAAACTGGAGGGAGAGCTACATTAGATTCTGACTCTCACAGCAGTTTTAATAATCACATACACAGACAGTATCCATTCTACGAAGGTGAGCATGGTCCTACTGTGTTTTCCCCCTGCTGACTGTGACATGATAGACACTTGGGATATTCTTTTCCCTGGACTTTGTCATGTTATTGCAGAGCACTGAACAAACCAGTATGCTAGACAGATAGGTGTGCATTGGTGCAGCAGGAAGTGTGTGTGTGTGTTGGGGGGGGGGGGGGGGGGCTGAAAAGCAGGGCACACTGTGCATTTTGCTGTGGCATTGGTCTGTACATAGGTATTGCAAGTATGATCTCAGGCACTGTACAGATAGATCTCATGTCAGACTCACCAGCAGCTATTTCAGTAAGCCTGCAGTACAAGTCAGCTGTATACCAGTGTTTTGTGTGTGTTTGAACAGTCTATGAAGTACATGTATCATGCAAGATCAGTACAAACAAAAAGGAGGAACGGCCCCGTCCTACAAAGTTGTTTCTCCAAACTTCATTTTATTTTGTCTGTTTTGTTGTTATTGTTGCCGGTTCTCCCCTCTCCAAGTTCTACCGATGACACTAGATCCTCTACGACCTCGACCGATTAGCCACGTGACTGGGGGTGGGGGAAGAAGGGAGAGAGAGAGAGAGA
This sequence comes from Batillaria attramentaria, assembly GCA_018292915.2. Taxonomy (NCBI): domain Eukaryota; kingdom Metazoa; phylum Mollusca; class Gastropoda; family Batillariidae; genus Batillaria; species Batillaria attramentaria. The sequence goes on from JACVVK020000254.1 coordinate 249,749, forward strand.
GAGAGGCAGAGAGAGAGGGTGGGTGGGTGGGTGTTTAGGAGTTTAACGTCCTTTTCCCCCACATAAGGGTGATATCAAAGACGGGGCAACGAGAAAAAGGCCAGCACAAATATTTGGCCCCAGCGTCCGGGATTCGAACTCTCGGCCCAAGCATTGAAAGTCCAACGCGCTACCATTCGGCCACCCTGGCTCCCGAGAGAGAGAGAGAGAGAGAGAGACGTCAGTTCCGTGAACTAAACATTTGACGTCAGCCTCAGGCAGGTCGTCATACCTCTAGCACTGAGATCGTCTGAGGATGCTTGTTCATGTCTTGTGATTTCCCTGTTGGCTTTGTGACTTCTCCGACTGAATTATTTTTCACATGAAATCTGGAAGATCTAGAGGGCTGATGAAATGTCGGAAGCAGTGACGATACTTGCAGATTTTGTCTGTGAACCAAACATTTGCCGTCAGCCTCACGCTGCTCGTCTGACAGATGATACTTCTTCATATCTTGTGATTTCCTTGTTGCTTTTGTGACTTCCGGGACTGAATTAATTTTGACATAAAATCTGGAAGATCTAGAGAGCTGATGAAACGTGGACTCAAAGTGCCTTGAACTGTACTTACGAAATTGCAAAATTGGAACTTTTTTGACCGGCGCTTCTCGCAGAAACGTGAAAAATGTGTTTATCTAAAAGCTCTGCTATTCTTAATACTAAAGCTATAATAGTGCAGTGGTTCATGTCATATGTGCAGTTGGCACAAGTGACAAAAATACCGGAATGATGAGTAATTTGAAGGAGTCTTTTCATAGATATTTGGCCTTATATGCAAACCACCCCTACCTCGGAAATATTTTTCTTACACAAAACCTGTCAGAGCTACAGAGCTGTGCTACGAAAACAGGCAGTATCATTGGATGATCTTCCCAATTTCAGAAAACGAAGCCATTTGAACATTTTTTGCGAAAAAATTCGTAACATGACCGATTTTTTAAAATCGGCGATAACTCTTCTGAAAATGCAGTAGGCTAAAAATCGTGAAAAATAGGTCTGGAGAAGGTGAATTCCCATTTTATCTCAAAGTAAAAAGGCCTCCAACGAGGTGGTTTAGGAGATAGCCATCATTACATCCGTCCACACACACACACACACACACACACACACACGTCTCACAACTCCCGCCAAAAAGAACGCAGCAGCATAGTGTGCACGTAAGGTGTCTATGACGCAGATTTCGTTACGTCACTGTGTGCGTGAAAGAAAGTATTGTGTGGAGAAACGTCACAGTCTTGTTTTGTATCACTGAAACTTGCTGCTGCACATAGCAAAATCTGCCCCGTCTCATAAAGTTGTTTCTCTATAGAGAAACAACTTAAAAAAGGACTGAAGAGAAACCATGCACACCATCACAAAATTGTTTTTTTTTTTTGTTTTTGTTTTTTTACAGATCTGTGGGATGTGTGTGTGTGTGTGTGTGTGTGTGTGTGTGTGTGTGTGTGTGTGTGTTACAACCACAGACGTATGATGGTTACAACATCACTTTGATCTGCATGTATGCATTTATTTCAGGCCCAGCTCCTGCTCAAAACAACCAGCTCCTGCAAATATGTTTACAAATGTGTCATCATCTGATATCATGTTCAACATGGCGATTATTCAAGTCAACACCAAGTGGTAAGTTTAGTTAGGTCCACTTTTGCTGTTTTGTTTTAATGTTAAAGTTAGCAACAAGCATACGAGACAACCTCTATTGTGTCGAATCCATGTACATGTACTACAAACTAAGAGCAAAGATTACATATTCTTAAACTGGCCTAAGTCTGTGATTAACCGATATGAAATCCCCTCAGAAAGCAAAGGCCAGTGATATCCCTGCCTACCATGGGATTTAAACCTGCTGCAGGATCTACAGACTGGGCATCTTGGACACTAAAATTTCCTCATTAATTAAAATTATCTTTTGTTACCATAATGGTGATGTCAAAGCCGGTTGTAATAGGACAAGACCTTTTCCAGTATTGACACTAGTGAAATTAAGTCCCAAAATTCCCTCATCTAATCGGACACTTGACGCTAAATTCAAACTGCCATACCCCCGCCCCCACCTTTTTGAAATAAATTTAGTACTAAACTCTGTTTGAAATGTTTGTAGGTGTGCTGGTTGGTTGTATGTTTGTTTGTACTGCTACATTTTCATTTTGAAGGTTATAACACAGAAGCAAAGTAGACACAATATAGTGTGAATCTGACTTGGCTAGGGCTGAAGGAACAGTGAGAATCTAAAGAATATATTTCAGGTATACATTTTCTGTTATCTGTAGTTTGCTAGTTGTCCAAGCACTTGTTTCACTGTTGTAACATTTGAAAGAAATGGTATTTAGTTTTGTTTTTGTTTTTACCATGACACATTACTGTATGGTCAGTCCTAAATCTGATCAGTTTCCATGTGCTGTCATGTTTCCAACCTGAATGGTAAACTTTGTCCCCACTGGCCAAAATGTTTGTGTTGTAACTGACCAACATGTGTCTAGAAATAAATGTACAAAAGGAAACGTTTGATAATGTGTGACCTTCCAAGTGATGTCCTAATCACAAGGCTGATAAATTTCAACATACACTACCTGAACATTAAGTCTTTCGATGTTTCTCATTCAGTGTGTGTGTGTGTGTGTGTGTGTGTGTGTGTGTGTGTGTGTGTGTGTGAAAATTAAACAGTACAAGTAATACTAAAATATAAATAAATACGGTTGGTGTGCCCATGTATGCATTTTTGTTTGCAGTACAACAGACCTAGTTGTATATTAATTAAAATATACCATGTCTACTATCTGCCAAACATTAAAAAAAAGTCTTAAATGAAATCGAACAACCTTCGCCCGTCAGGAATCTGATGTCTGACCATTCGCTGTGTCTAGTCTGACCAACTCAAAGGACAACCAAAAGCCTAATTTACAAAGATCGTCATCCACTCACCAAGCAAGTTTCGACTGTCTTATCAGCAGTCCCAAGCACAGACATGAATGCTTTTTAGAAACATACAACACAAGAGGGAAAACCAAAGATCATCAATACAATTTTATTGATCATCTTCGGCAAACTGGATCATTTCGCTCCAAAGGAAAAACAAGGAGGAACGGCCCCGTCCTACAAAGTTGTTTCTCCAAACTTCATTTTATTTTGTCTGTTTTGTTGTTATTGTTGCCGGATCTCCCCTCTCCAAGTTCTACCAATGACACTAGATCCTCTACGACCTCGACCGATTAGCCACGTGACTGGGGGTGGGGCCGGGTGGGGGAAGAAGGGGGAGAGAGAGAGAGAGAGGCAGAGAGAGAGGGTGATATCAAAGACGGGGCAACGAGAAAAAGGCCAGCACAAATATTTGGCCCCAGCGGCCGGGATTCGAACTCTCGGCCCAAGCATTGAAAGTCCAACGCGCTACCATTCGGCCACCCTGGCTCCCCAGAGAGAGAGAGAGAGAGAGAGACGTCAGTTCCGTGAACTAAACATTTGACGTCAGCCTCAGGCAGGTCGTCATACAGAGAGAGAGAGATGACGTCAATTCCGCGAAGTAAACTTTTGACGTCAGCCTCTAGCACTGAGACGGTCTGAGGATGCTTGTTCATGTCTTGTGATTTCCCTGTTGGCTTTGTGACTTCTCCGACTGAATTATTTTTTCACATGAAATCTGGAAGATCTAGAGGGCTGATGAAATGTCGGAAGCAGTGACGATACTTGCAGATTTTGTCTGTGAATCAAACATTTGACGTCAGTCTCACGCTGCTCGTCTGACAGATGATACTTCTACATATCTTGTGATTTCCTTGTTGCTTTTGTGACTTCCGTGACTGAATTAATTTTGACATAAAATCTGGAAGATCTAGAGAGCTGATGAAACGTGGACTTAAGTGCCCTTACGAAATTGCAAAATTGGAACTTTTTTGACCGGCGCTTCTCGCAGAAACTTGAAAACTTTGTTTATCTAAAAGCTCTGCTATTCTTAATACTAAAGCTATAATAGTGCAGTAGTTCATGTCATATGTGCAGTTGGCACAAGTGACAAAAATACCGGAATGATGAGTAATTTGAAGCAGTCGTTTCATAGATATTTGGCCTTATATGCAAACCACCCCTACCTCGGAAATATTTTTCTTACACAAAACCTGTCAAAGCTACAGAGCTGTGCTACGAAAACAGGCAGTATAATTGGATGATCTTCCCAATTTCAGAAAATGAAGCCATTTGAACATTTTTTTCGAAAAAATTCGTAACATGACCGATTTTTTCAAATCGGCGATAACTGTTCTCAAAATGCGGCAGGATAAAAATCGTGAAAGGTAACTCTGGAGAATATGACTGCCCATTTTTTCTCAAAGTAAAAAGCCATCCGGCTAGGTGGTTTAGCAGATAGCCATCATTACATCCGTCCACACACACAGACACACACACGTCATTCCCGCCAAAAAGAACGCAGCAGCAAAGTGTGCACGTAAGGTGTCTATGACGCAGATTTCGTTACGTCACTGTGTGCGTGAAAGTAAGTATTGTGTGGAGAAACGTCACAGTCTTGTTTTGTATCACTGAAACTTGCTGCTGCGCGTAGCAAAATCTGCCCCGTCTCATAAAGTTGTTTCTCTATAGAGAAACAACTTTAGCAGGATGATAGGGCGCTCCTGTCAGGTGCGTGATCCCACATTCCTTGCACCAGCTCTGGAACTCTTCAGAAACAAAGGTGGTTGCATTGTCGGAGACCAACGTGTGTGGGTATCCGAAGTGAGCGAAGTCTTCTTCCAGCAGGTCTAGAGTAGCTCTAGTGGACGTGGATGACGTTGGGTGGATGCATGGGTACTTTGAGTAAGCATCCGTGATCACCAGCCAGTTGGTGCCCATGAAGTTGATGGCGTGGTCCAAGTGAACTCGGCTTCATGGCTTCTCTGGTAACATCCAGGGATGAACTGGCGGTTTGGATGGCTTGTTTTGATGTTCGCCGCAGGAGTCACATCGTCGACTCGTCATCTCTATTGCAGCGTCGATACCGGGCCAGTGTACTGCAGTTCTTGCCAACTGCTTCATGCGTTCCATGCCGAAGTGTCCGATGTGCAGAAGATCAAGGATCTTGGGCTGCAGGCTTTGTGGAATCACAAATCTTGTACCATAGATGAGGCATCCGTGGCAGGTACTGAGAGAATCTGACAACTTCTGGAACTTTCTGACTTCTTCGTTGATCTCAGCGTGCTTCAGCGGCCACCCTTCGCGCACGTAGCGCATCACTGTAGCTATCACTGGATCTTTGCCTGACTCTTGACGAAGGATGTTGGAGTCGAAGGGTTTGACTTGAAGACTGAGAACTCGGATGGCGCACACCATGTCCGTGTCTTCCCCACTCTCCTCCCTGTCAAAGTCGATGTCGTCTCCAGAAGGCAAGCGACTGAGGGCATCTGCATTGCCGTGATCTGCAGTTTTCCGGTACTCGATCGTGTAGTCGAACTGGTTCAGCCATAGGGCCCACCGAGCTAGTCTGTTAGCTGCAAGAAGTGGTGTCCCTTTCTTTGGTCCGAACAGCGCCGTCAGGGGCTTGTGATCAGTCACCAGTATGAACTGTCGTCCGTACAGATACTGGTAGAATTTCCGCAAACCATAGATGATGGCTAGGGCTTCCTTGTGGATTTGGCTGTAGTTTCTTTCTGCAGCTGTAAGAGTCTTGGACACATTGGCAATTGGGCGCTCGCTTCCATCCGGATAGCGATGAAACAGTACTGCTCCAATTCCAACGTTGGATGCGTCACAAGCCAGCCCCACAGGCTTTTCTGGGTCGAAGTGTACAAGGACTTGATCAGAGGAAAGCACATTCTTCAGCTGTTCAAAAGCTGCTTGTTCCTCTTCTCCCCACTTCCAGGGATTTGCCTTCTTTGTCAGGCGGTAGAGCGGCTCTGCCATAGTAGCCAGGTTTGGGATGAATTTCCCGTAGAATTGTACTGAGCCCAGAAAAGACTTCAAGCTTGAGACATCCGTAGGTGGCGGCATCTTCAAGACTGCCTCGACTTTGGATCCTTTGGAGATTCCTTCAGCCGATAGAGTGTGTCCAAGGTATTCCACACTGGGTTGAGCAAACAGGCATTTTTCACGACGGCATCTGAGTCCTTTGTCGTTCAGACGCGTGAGTAGTCGTTCCAGGTTGCTCAGATGATCTTTGGCATCCTTCCCGCTGGTGAGTATGTCGTCTTGGAAGACGGCAACTCCAGGCAGATCACTGGTCAGATTTTCCATGATCTCCTGAAAATAACCAGGTGCTGACTTGATTCCGAAAGGTAGTCGTTGTTGCAGAAGTACCCCACGGTGAGTGCTGAGGGCTAGTCTGCGTTGACTTTCTGGTGCCAGCTTGATCTGGTTGTAGGCATCAGCGAGGTCGATCTTCGTGTAACCGAATCCTCCTCCCAGCTTTTGCATCAGTTCCTCTGGGAGAGGCATTGGGTGACGGTGATCAGCAAGTTGATCGTTGATCCCGACTGAGTAGTCACCACAGATCCGCAGTTTTGGCTTCAGGGCGCCTGCACTGTTTGTCTTACGAATTGGAACCACTGGTGTTCCATAGTCGTTGAACTGGACTGGCTTCCAGACTCCTTTGGCGATGCCTTCTTCGTAGCCTTTCGTCAGGTCATCACGAAGAGCGAACGGAACCGGCCTTGCCTTGTGAAAAACCGGCTTCGCGTCGGACTTGAACTTTACTTCCAGCTCAAAATCCTTCAGACATCCCAATTCTTCCTTGAAGAGATCTGGGAACTTGTCGCAGAGAGTGTGGCAATCCTTTTGAAGAGAAGCATAAGCTGTGCTGGAGGTCTTCGGATGCGATTCTTTTGCACCCTCGCTCTTGACTTGACTCTCTATGCTCTTCAGTCCAAGGGCATTGTCCACTGAAATTCCCAGAGCCTGGATCGCGTTTCGTCCAAGTAGGTTGAGATCAGGGATCTTGGTGACGATGTAGGGAATGGAGCTCTGTTTACCAGTCACTGGGTCCTTTGTTTGGCCCTTGAAGGTGCCCAACACGGGTAGGTCATGCTTGCTGGCAGACTCGTACCGATGCGTGACGTCATCCAGCTTCGGTTTTCCCAGTTGTTTCCAGACTGGCACAGAAACAAAATTTCCCGTGGTTGCAGTGTCCAGCTCCATCGTGAACTGTTGATCCTGGATTGTGACTGGAACGTCCAACCTAGGAGTATCTTGGGGAACTTCGCCGAGGATGGCTTTGACAAGCTCTGCTTTTGTGATACTTTTCACTGAAGATTTCGCAGAATGTCGTCCCCCTTGTTGCTGTTGATGCAGTTTTTTTTCTGCAGACAGCCTCCAAATGTCCTATCTTCTGACAGAAGTTGCATTTGGATTCTTTGTAGAAGCAGTCTGTTGCTTTATGAGCCTTTCCACACCTGTAGCACTTTGCTGAATCGCTGGTCGTGGAGTTAGACTGCTGGTGGCTCTTTGGTCGACCCCCTTTGTTGTTCATCTTGACTTTGTTGACCGGTCTGGGCTTGGAACCGTAGACAGTTTCCTTGGCCACCTTTGCCGCGTCTTCAGTCTCTATGGCGATCTTGACAGCCTTGGCAAAATCCAACTCGGTATCCTTGACCTTGAAAAGAGCCTTCAAGACAGCTTCGTTGTTGACAGAACATATGAATCTCTGCCTAAGAGCTTCATCTTGTGGATCTTGGATCGAAGGAAAGTCACAGGTAGCCGCGTCTTGACGTATACGGGCTGCCAGCTCCTGGAGTGTTTCGCCTGGCTTCCGTTCCATGTTGCTCCAGAACTTGAAACGTTCTCGCACTATGAACAGTTTTGGGTCAAATTGTTCTTTCATGAACTCGACGATTTGGTCCATCGTCAGATCGTTGATATTCATTCTTGGATTTTGTTGAGCAGCCAGATTTGCCAGTTGCTTGTAGACAGCCGGAGTCTGATTAGTGAGGAAGACTTGAGCCTTGCGGTCGTCAGGAACGGCGTTGGCGACAAGAAATGTGCAGAACCTTGACCAGTAGTCAGGCCACAGTTCTGAAGTGGAATCAAAGGCAGCGAAAGGTGGAATAGCGGCGGTCGAAACAGTAGAAGTGTGAGGACGGGTACTTGCGCTGGAATCCCCAGTCGGTGTCTGAACTTGAATCATCTTCATCAACGCACCCATCTGCTCTCTTTGGACTGCTAATTCTTCTTCATGCTGCTTTGCTTGAATCCTCATCTGTTCCTTCATCTGTTCCTTCTGCTGTTCATTCTGCTGTTCCATTTGTTCCTTCTGAATCTTCATCTGTTCCTTCTGCTGTTCCATTTGCTCTCTAAGCAATTTTATCAGCTCCGCTGTCTCTGCCATGGTCAGTCGTCAATTTTCGCTGCTGCAACAGTTGAAGGGGTGCAACTTCTGTAGTTGGAGTTTCTTGAGTACTGGAGAGTACTGTCCCTTCGTAGGTAGATCAATGTCAATCCTGTCGGCGACGCCAAATATTTCTGTTGTATTTTTCTCCTGCTATGTCGCTCTCTCGGTGCACTCGCAGAGAAGACACGGGATACAACAGGATAGAACTCCAATACTTTATTAACAGAAGATGCGCAAGAACAAACTCATGAAAGAGGAAGAACCCAGAACGCTGTGCAGTGCTGCTTATATACTAACAGGTCAGATCTAGAACATTCTGTAACATACTGGCAAGTACGGAATCTTTCCAAGGTTACGTAATCTACTGACGTTACTGCACTCGCATGTTCTGGGATGGTCTAGAAATTTCCATCGAAATGCGGTGACTTTTCTCGATCTCTACAACATATTGCCTGCCGTATTTTACGCTCCGCCCCCTTTTTTCCTTTTATTCTTTCTCCTCACTACCATCCTTCCACGTGAATATGCTTGTCGGCTCACAATCTAGATCTAGAGAGACATAAGTGACATAAACTGACACTCACACATCAGTGATCACATCAAATCAGTGGTAATCAGAAACTGATTTTGTTCAGTCATCAAAGAAAAATCTCGTGTGTTTGTGTAGATCTTTCTGCTATGCGGTTGGGAGAAATCAGCATGCCGGCCTGTCAGATTCGAGGGATCTTGAACTGACTTACGTTTTAGTTGAAAGATCTTTTCGCTGAGTCAGTGAATTTTTTGATTAAGAAACGCTTGTAGAAAGCAGTACAGGACCTGTGAGATTTTTCAGCCAACTGTTTTTGAGACTGACAAATAGATATTACACCAATTCCTGTTATTCTGTCAGCTTTTGTCGAATCTGCCCACCTTTAGAAATCTCCGACTTTTCCCGCGGTTTTCTATTCAGGCACGCATGCGCCGACACCTTGCAAATGGCTGCCAAGCAGACGAACCTCAGCTCGCAGTGTTAGAGTTGGGCATTTTCCACTCTGACAATCATGCACGGTAGCTTGTAAGGCCAAAGTGTATATTTTCATGGAGCGCTATTCAGCGTCACTTGTATCCTATCATCATTTAAATATTGGTCCAGCCACCACAGAGATATTAATGTGTTAAATTTTTTCCTACGCGAAGAGCCATGACCCTCGATTACAGGAGAGGGGAAACCATGACTAGTGATTTCCCTGTTGGCTTTGTGACTTCTCCGACTGAATTATTTTTCACATGAAATCTGGAAGATCTAGAGGGCTGATGAAATGTCGGAAGCAGTGGCGATACTTGCAGATTTTGTCTGCGAACCAAACATTTGACGTCAGCCCCACGCTGCTCGTCTGACAGATGATACTTCTACATATCTTGTGATTTCCTTGTTGCTTTTGTGACTTCCGTGACTGAATTAATTTTGACATAAAATCTGGAAGATCTAGAGAGCTGATGAAACGTGGACTCGGACTTAAGTGCCTTGGTTTGTACTTACGAAATTGCAAAATTGGAACATTTTTGACCGGCGCTTCTCGCAGAAACGTGAAAAATGTGTTTATCTAAAAGCTCTGCTATTCTTAATACTAAAGCTATAATAGTGCAGCAGTTCATGTCATATGTGCAGTTGGCACAAGTGACAAAAATACCGGAATGATGTGTAATTTGAAGGAGTCTTTTCACAGATATTTGGCCTTATATGCAAACCACCCCTACCTCGGAAATATTTTTCTTACACAAAACCTGTCAGAGCTACATAGCTGTGCTACGAAAACAGGCAGTATAATTGGATGATCTTCCCAATTTCAGAAAATGAAGCCATTTGAATATTTTTTTCGAAAAAAATCGTAACATGACCGATTTTTAAAAATCGGCGATAACTCTTTTGAAAATGCAGTAGGCTAAAAATCGTGAAAGGTAGGTCTGGAGAAGGTGAATTCCCATTTTATCTCAAAGTAAAAAGGCCTCCAACGATGTGGTTTAGGAGATAGCCATCATTACATCCGACAACACACACACACACACACACACACACACACACACACACACACGTCATTCCCGCCAAAAAGAACGCAGCAGCAAAGTGTGCACGTAAGGTGTCTATGACGCAGATTTCGTTACGTCACTGTGTGCGTGAAAGCAAAGACCTTGGAATCAGAAAGACGCGTCACTCCTGCCCTCGTAAGAGAGATATATAGCGGGACAACGCGAAGAGTTGTCTGCCCGCATTAGCGCGCATCCCGCAGATCTACGCAGTAATGACAGCATGGCGAAAAGTGGAAAGCGATCACAAAAGCCGGTCATGCAATTGTGTTCTGCGCCGAATTGTTCAAATAACAGACAAATATAAACGGGGAAATACTTCTTTTGGTATTCCTGTTGAAAAACAAACATTTTTTTTTTCGCTTTCTTGTCAAAAAAAAAAAAAAAAAGACCTCAAGTGGTACGTGTGCATGCAGTGTAAACAAACAGTAAACACACGCGGCTGACGCAGATACAGCGTAATTTTTTTTTTCCCTGACAACTTTACAAATCACGGTGACTTAAATTGTGCTAGCGTCTACCTGCATCTAAATTCAGAACACACACACACACACACACACACACACACACACACAGAGTTGTCACTCATACGGCGGCAGGTACGTTCATCGGCACTTGTTCCAGTTCACATACTGTTGGGGGGAAATCTGTAGGTATGTACAGAACTCTTTTCTTAAAAATCAAGAGGTTTGCATGCAGTGTAAACAAACAGCAGTAAACACACGTGGCAGGCGCAGACATCAGGTTTTGGTGTTGTTTTTGTTGTTTTGTTGGCGGTGGTGTTTTTTTTTTTTTTTAAACTTTACAAATAACGTTGACTTGAACTGTGCTAGCGGCACGTTGCACTGATACACACACACACACACACACACACACACACACACACACACACACACACACACTGAGAACAAAATCATCCGGCTGAACTTCATTCTAACCATTGTAAAACCATATCACAACATAGAATCTGCTGGATCGTCGGTCGCAGATATGATTAATGCTGAGTTAGCAGGAAGTATTCAGCGGATGCGTCCATCTTTGGATCTCTCGCACATTCGATCTTTCTGTGTTCCGTACTAGTTTTACTTGAACACATCGAACGAAATGGACTGCGTAGCCTACGTACAGCAGTGAAAGCCAAACTAGATCTTTCGTTCGTCCTCCGGAACTTTGAGAGTACTTATGTTTTCCATAGGCCTAAAACACATGCGAAATATATGGGGGGAGACCACCTGTCAGTCGCTGACATCTTCGTTTTTGTTTATTTTCTTAAAATGTTTTACGGCGGCTAGTGTAGGATTGGGTCAAACAAACAGACTTTTTACAAGCATGCGGATTCTATACTAAATTTACGCCAGTCACACGTCGTGGATGCGGCGATTTTGGTTTTCACGTGTGATGCTATGTGTTATGTTTGGGAGAAAACATAATCCTTGCTCCAACTTCGATACCGATCTTGGCTCCAACTTCGATATCGTAGGCATACCTACCTCTATTTTTCAAGGGGGAAATCTACAGAAAGGTTTTCCCGTTCCTGGTGTTCGCTTCTGTCAGGGAAAAAAAAAAATTACGCTGTATCTGCGTCAGCCGCGTGTGTTTACTGTTTGTTTACACTGCATGCACACGTACCTTGACTTATGCCTCTGGCTCCGCTCGGGAGCAAAGGGCCACAACAGCACTCCTCCAACGGACACGGTTTTGGGAGAGCCTCTTCAGCTCGGCCCATGTCATTCCGGCTGCCTTCACTTCAGCGTCCGTGCTTCTCCTCCACGTCTGCCTGGGTCTGCCAACCTTTCGTTTTCCTTGGGGGTTCCAGTCCTGTGCCTGCCGGGTGATGTTTGAAGGTGATTTGCGCATTGTGTGGCCAATCCACCCCCATTTCCTCTTCTTGATGTCTTCTCCGATCGGTGTTTGATTTGTTCTGTTCCACAGGTCTTCATTTGAGATGACTTCTGGCCACCTGATGTTTAGGATGTTGCGCAGGCATCTGTTGACAAATGTTTGCAGCTTGTTCCTGTTGGTTTTGGTTGTGCGCCAAGTTTCGGAGCCGTATAAAAGGACTGACTTGACGTTAGTGTTGAAGATCCTGATCTTATTGTGGAATGAGAGGGCTGAAGATCGCCAGATGGGCTGTAGGGTTTTGAAGGCGTGTCTCGCTTTGCTGATGCGGCTCTTGATGTCGTCGTCTGCTCCGCCATCTTTGCTCACTACGCTGCCCAGGTAGGTGAATTTCTCTACTTCCTTGATCTCCTCTTGCTGCAGTCGGACTGGGTCTTGCTGCTGGTTGTTGATGCGCAGGATCTCTGTCTTTCCAGTGTTGATCCTAAGGCCAGTCTTCTCGGCTGCCACTGCAACGCGTTCTAGCTTTTCTTGCGCATGTTGTTGTCTGTGGGAGAGGAGGCTGATGTCATCCGCAAAGTCAAGGTCTTCTAACTGCTTGGTGAATGTCCACTGGATGCCGGTCTTCTGGCCTGCTGTGGACTGCCGCATAATCCAGTCCACCACCATCAGGAAAATTGTCGGCGACAATAGGCATCCTTGGCGTACGCCGGTTTGTACCTGGAAGGGGGTGGTCAGCTTTCCCTCGTGTATGACTTGACAGGTGGCGTCTTCGTACAGCTGCTGGATGATGGCGATGTACTTGGGAGGAAAGCCGTAGTGCTGCATTAGTTTCCAAATGACCTCCCTGTCCACGCTGTCAAACGCCTTCTGGAAGTCCACGAAGACGCAGTACAGGGGGGTCTGCCACTCAAGGGACTGTTCTATGATGATTCTCATTGTGGCGATGTGGTCCGTACAGGATCTGTCTTGGCGGAAGCCTGCCTGTTCGTCTCGCAGGGTCTTGTCTAGGGCAGTCTTGAGTCTCTCCAAGATGATTCTTGACAGCACTTTTCCAGGTATGGATAGGAGCATTATCCCTCTCCAATTGTTGCACAGTGACAGGTCGCCCTTCTTTGGAAGTTTCACAAGGAAACCTTTCTTCCAGTCTTCTGGCTCTGCTTCTGTCTCCCAGATCTTCACTAGCAGTGGGTGCAACATGTCCGCAGATGTTTGAATATCTGCCTTCAGGGCTTCTGGTGGAATACCGTCTGGTCCTGCTGCCTTACCAGATTTGAGGGACTTGATGGCTTTCATTGTCTCCTGCTTTGTTGGCGGATTAGTGTTAACTTCCAATAGCTGTGTAGCCGGAGGTATGTCAGGGGGTACTGGTGGTGGTGGTCTGTTCAGGATCTCCTTAAAATGTTCTGCCCATCTTGCTCTTTGTGCTTCTTCTCCAGTGATGGTCTCGCCGTTCTTGTCTTTAACAGGACGAGTGGGGTTGCTTGTCTTTCCTGTCAATGTTCTTGTGATTTCGTAGAGTCTCTTTATGTCTCTCTTCCCCGCTGCTGTCTCTGCTTCCTCTGTAAGTTCATGGATGAAGGCTCGCTTGTCTCGTCTTGCACTCTTCTTCACTTGTCTGTTCGTCTCCCAGTAGAGCGCCTGTAGATCCTGTTTCTCCTCCAGGTTCTGGGTCAGATTGATCTTCTCCTTCAGCTCTTTCCTGCTCGTGATGAGGTTCCACGTGTCCGACGATAGCCACTCTTTATGTTTCCTTGTTTTCTTCCCCAGTATCTCCTTGCATGTTGATGTCCAGGTGTTACGTAGTCCGTGCCAATGACCTTCCACTGTCTCTTCGGTCAGGTTTTCCAGTGCGCTGAACCTGTTTCTCAGCTCTACTTTGAACTGTTCACTTTCACTCTGTCCTTCAAGGTGTTCACATTGTATTTGGAGGATGGTCTGCCTGCTTGGTCTTTGTAGGCCTTGAGCTTGATTTGTAGCGCTGCTACCACCAGATGATGGTCCGAGGCTGCGTCTGCGCCCCGTCTTGTTCTGACGTCATGTAGACTTCTCCGCCACTTCCTGCCGATGGTGATGTGGTCAATCTGATTTTCTGTTCTTCCATCTGGGAAAAACCATGTTGTTTTGTGGATCTTCTTGTGGGGGAAGACTGTTCCTCCAATGACCAGGTCGTTGAAGGCGCAGAAGTCCGTGAAAAGCTCCCCGTTCTCGTTCTGTTCTCCCACACCGTGTTTGCCCATGATCAATTCTTTCCCAGAGTTGTCTGCTCCCACTTTTGCATTCATGTCTCCCATGACGATCCTCAGGTCTCTCTTTGGCGCTCTGTCGATGGTTGCCTGGAGCTGGTCGTAAAACTCCTCCTTATCCTCTGCATTTGCTGCGTTTGTTGGAGCGTAGCATTGGATGATGGCGACCTTCCTGCCCTTAGAGTTGTATCTGGCCATCAGGATCCTTGGTGACACAGGTTCCCAGGACAGCAGTGCTCGCGTTGCCTCGGGTGTCATCAGCAACGCAACTCCGTGTATGTGTGGCTGGCCTTCTTCCTGTCCAGAGTAGATGATGGTGTCTCCACTCGACAGTCTTGTTCGTCCTGTTCCGTTCCATCTTGTCTCGCATAAGCCGAGGATCTTTAAGTTGTACTTGTGCATCTCTCTACTCACTTGTGCTGTCTTTCCTGTCTCGTATAGGGTTCGGATGTTCCAGGTCCCTAACCTGGTCTTGCGCTTGGTCGTCAGAAGAGTTGTCGGCTCACTGGCTTCCCGAAGGCTTTCACCAGCGCGCGTCATGAGCTCTACTTGAGAGGACTATTCCTCGACCATGCCGTTTTCAGTTCTTGCTGTTGTAGTTTCTGTAACAAGCTCGTTTTTAAGGGATCGGGTTGTTAGCCCAGTCCCAACCCCCAACCTGGAGGGCCAGTGAGTGCTCTTCGTCTGGTCTCTACCCTTTGACCTGTCTGGCTTGGGTGGCCATACCAGGAGACGAATCTCCCGCCAGCATAGCTCTCAGGGTCATAGAGACACACAAGCCCCCCAACCAGCGGCAAGGTTGCACTCTCTGGGGAGATGCACACGTACCACTTGAGGTCTTTTTTTTTTTTACAAGAAAGCGAAAAAAAAAAGTTTGTTTTTCAACAGGAATACCAAAAGAAGTATTTCCCCGTTTATATTTGTCTGTTATTTGAACAATTCGGCGCAGAACACAATTGCATGCCCGGCTTTTGTGATCGCTTTCCACTTTCTGCCATACTGCCATTACTGCGTAGATCTGCGGGATGCGCGCTAATGCGCGCAGACAACTCTTACGCGTTGTCCCTCAAGATCTTTGGTGAAAGTAAGTATTGTGTGGAGAAACGTCACAGTCTTGTTTCGTATCACTGAAACTTGCTGCTGCGCGTAGCAATATCTGCCCCGTCTCATAAAGTTGTTTCTTTATAGAGAAACAACTTAAAAACAGAAACAAACAACAACAACAACGATAATAAAACACAAACAAACAAACAAAACGACGTTCCTTATAACAACGCCCAGCTTACCATGCAACGGTACTCCATTGACAAACCAGGAAAACTGAGGCTCGGGAACAGCGCTGGCCAGGCAGTTGAACTCTGCAGTGCCGCCCACTTCAATCTCAACATCCTGAGGCTCCTGTAGCCAGTACGGGGATGCTGTAATACAGACACACCGCTAATGTAAATGTCATCCAAAAATACCAGTTCATCGCCTGCTGAAAATTTGTATGTTATTTCTTCTTTTTTTTCTGAAATTTATTTGGATGCCAGTTCAAGGCTTAGCAGGGAGCTGGCTAAAGCGCACGGTTGCACGACTGCCAGTCTGCATGTTGCCTTACTCGGCTGCCTGCTGGCGGGCAGCGGTTTTGCCGCATACGCAGCCTGCGGCGTTGCACGGTTTGGGCAGTGATTGGTCAATTGGCTGTACGGGCTGCCTGTGGCTAGCTGGCTGCCAGGAAAAATAGAACGGCTTTCTATTGCACCGGGATATGCCAGCTGGCCGCCAGCGATTTAATTAGGGTTTCCTGCGTTTCCAGCCCTGCAAGTGCCGATCCTGGCAACGTGTAGCAGCGGCCCTAAGCCAAGCACTAGAAAGGTTGGTTTTTCAATGCTCTGGTCGTGAGTTTGAATCCCGACTGAGAGCAAATATTTGTGCTGGCCTTTTTTTTATTGGCCCGTCTTTGATATCACTCATAATTATGGTGTGGAAAGGGATTTCATACCCCCAAACACGCACGCCCCTTAGGCTGTGCAATGACAGGCCTCGATCTTCGGTTTCTGGGTCGGCTGTAAATCAGTTGCCATAGACACTGACACTGACAATGACAATGACAATGACAATAATCTTTAATTTTCAACGGTAAATGTTTTGACATACAGTACTCCTCGCTTAAGGTGACCCCCCAAGGGGCCAAAAAATTTTTTGATCTTATCCGAGGGGCACGCTAAACAGTCCTCTGATAAGATCAACTACCAGGTAAAAACTTGATCTTATCCGAGGAGCTCAATATTTGGCGATTATGTCATTTTTCACATTTTAGACCGAAAGACTTTCCGCCAAAATATGTAATTCTACACACACACACACACACACACACACACACACACACACACACACACACACACGCGCGCGCGCGCGCGCGCACGCAAGCACAAACGAACGCCAATGCATATACCCCCCCTCCCCTTTTTAATTTTTTTTCCGAACCCTGTGGATCGCTCCCCCCCCCCCCCCCCCAGCCGCTGATGTCAAGCCCCCTCCAAACATGTTGTCCCTGTTACGTGGTTGAGGGATGGTTGAACGGATGTTTCGTGACCTGCAAAAGTACTTCAACTTGCCTTTCGACTAAGCCTAGAAATTAACCAGGTCTCTCGCTCTCTTCCCCCCCCCCCCCTCCCTCTCTAACAACATAAGTATCACCACCACCATCATATCGCCACATTGCTCCCTGCATTGCAGCTCTTATCTCTTTCACAAAGATTGTTCCAATTTCTAGATCTAAAAGGACCCTGAACGAAATAAGAAATCTTTTTTTAAGTATACTCATCTGCGGTAAACTATCTTTATCGTCAGTTCATCAACCCCCCCCCCCCCCCTTCCAGTTTCCATTTTCAGTCTTTGGGTATCATCTCATGGAATAAAAATAAAATATTCGTCTGTTTCCTCTTCACATCGCAGTGCAAATCCGGGTGTTGTTTCCAAGGGAAGCCACTCTCATCACATGGATTTCATCTTAAGCGGTAGTCTTCTCCAGTTGGGAACCAAAACGGGGGTGACGTAATCCGAGGTTTTCCCTTATCCGAGGTGACGCTAAGCGAGGAATTCTAAATGGTACAAAGAAGGCTTTTGGCCGGGACCAACAACCTGATTGATCTTATCAGAGGTGTGACCTTAAACGGTAGTGACGTTAAGCGAGGAGTACTGTAAATACTGTGTTTGGGCCGTTGCTAGACTACAAAAATATGAAGAAAAAAAAACCACTACAAGAATGCAAAGAGAAGAAGAAAATACGAAGGCTAATTACACATTACAAACCCAATGAACACACACACACACACACACACACACACACACACACTTCAGCATATAATACCGTTCACATGAGCAAACAACGTCATGTTAGGTGAGGCGTAGATGTCTAGGTAGGCCTAATCTTGGTCAAATAAATACATAGAGAGACTGCCCTAGAAGGTAGCGAACGAAGGAGCTGATTTAATGACAGAGGGAAGATTAAAACAGTAGCTTACATTGCACAAGGACACTGATGACACGCCGAACACGGGTCTGACTGTTGGTGTTGGTGGCCCAGCATTCATAAACACCAGCATCTTCAAACTGAAGGTCCGCAATAGTCAGCTCCATGCCGAAGCTGGTGATCGTGGCTCGGTCAGGCAAGGGATTCCCGTCTGCCCGCTCCCAGTGCACGTCAGGGGTTGGGCTGGCAGGTTAGAACAGTCAACGTATGACAGCAACATTCTCAATCTGTGTGTGTGTGTGTGTGTGTGTGTGTGTGTGTGTGTGTGTGTGTGTCTCTCTCTCTCTCTCTCTCTCTCTCTCTCTCTGTGCTTGCGTGTTTGTGTGCCTGCATGCGTGTGTGCGTGCTTGCGTGCGTGTGTGCGCGCGTATGTGTGTGTGATTCATTAATTTTGTTCTCTTTTCGTAAGTTCGCTCAATCACTGTCAATACACTTTTCTTAATCTTCATGTCACCTTTATTAGCGTTGCTCTACATTTTGAGAACTTCTTAAGTCATGTGACCTGTTATCGTGACTTATCGTATACACTGTAATAAATATATTATCCACAAAAAATTCTTTCAGCATCAAAAGGACAACAAGAGGGACATTGGAGACAGTGTACTAGCAAAATAGGCGTTCTCCTAATAGTACATTTCCTGCGTCTGCACCTTCTACGGCCGACTTTATGAATGATCCACTCCTAGTGCCCAATTGAAAACAAAGTTTTACAAACTTTAAATGTCAGATCAAACAGATTAATTTTAATCAGTGACACCAAAACAACGTTACACAATATCATATTCATGCGTGTACCATGTTTGTTTTCAAAACTCACTTTCCAGAGAAGATGCATTTAATTCTAAAGTCAGACCCACGGAGACCAAAGTGATCCTCTGGTGACGCCCACATGTACTCCACAGGGCGAAACTCTCCCGTGGCTGAAACCATAAAAGGTCACATTAGCAAAAATACTCATAGTAACGCTCACTTGGTATAGTTCGCCCGTTAGGGGGTGCAAATGTATACCAGTCATGCGCAGGAGGGGCAAATAAACTCCAGTCGTCCACTAACGGGGGCCACTTTATCCCCACATCGCGGGAGGGGGTGCAAATGTATTCCGGGGTCTGGCGAGGTGAAGTCACGTGGCCGTTCGTATGCGAAATATGGACGGAACTGACTGGTATACATTTGTACCCCCTAACGGGCGAACTATACCAGCTGAGCCATGGTAATGCTTTGTCAGAAATGCAGCCTTATCAAAACAGTGGAACAGAAGAACAAATTTCCTGTGACATAATATGTACTTTTCTTTTCAGCTTGCTGATTTGGATGAGTGAGCACTCCTATACAGTTAATCCGAGCTGTGGATAATCAGACACGGGAACTGCTTTTGAATAAAAAAGAAAACAAAAAACAAACAACAAAAATCCTCTGTAGTCAGGACGAGATATGTGTGGGGGGTGGAGTGGGGTGGGGCCTCGCTTCATTAAACAACAAAAGGGGTGGAAGCGGGAGTTGGGAGTAGGGTTGAGGTTGAAGGTTTCGATTTTTGCTGTTGTTGTTGGGGGGGTGGGGGGGGGGGGTACGTCGATAGAGGTTTGAGGGGGATTACATTTGCAATTTTCGTGCATACCGAGGATAAGAAACGGTTGCGTATGTGAGTAAAGCTCAAGTAGTTTCCACCTTTCGTTCACACACACACACACACACACACACACACACACACACACGCACACACACACACACACACACACACACACACACACCGCCTCAAAGAAGGAAAAACAAAGACTAAAAGATAAACAACAACAACAACAACAACATAACCCTTCCACCCCCCCCCCCCCCACCGCTTTCCTCCCTCCCAAAAAGTCTAGGAAAACTCTATCTATTACTTACATCCTTGAGGTTCAATGAAATACGATGGACCCTGTGCACTTTTACGCATGAAAGGATTCAGTGCCATGCAAGCGTAACCGTTCCCATCCTGACGATCGGTCAACTCCACGTTTGTGATACGAAGACGATCTGAAGGAGGATGGAATAGGCAACAGTAAAGTATGTAAAAAGTAATCAAAATTTACACGCACAAAGAACTTACACCTACCATACTGACCAGTCAGAATCGTGGCCACACAGAGAAATGTTTCACTTGTTTAGCATTACGGACATATCATTTGTGTTGCTGAGATAGACGACTACTTTCTTGGGTAAATCAAACCGTGTAATTATGGTGGTGTCTACAAAAGCTTAAAACAAAACCTACATCTGGTAGGCTTACAATGCTGAAAACATTTTCTTGAACATTTGCAAAGAACGACCTCAAATGCCGTAAAGGATCATCCCTTAATACACCCCAAAACAGCTTAAGATCTGCACTTACAGTTTTATATGCGACCAACAATTTGCATTTGAACTTCCGGACGTCCATTGACTGATTCAAGTACAAACGATAAGGTAGATGAAAAACTTGTCCAAAGAACACACAACTTACCCTCATGGTCCATAGTGACGCGATTGTCATAGTTGACGGCGTCAAATGCACCGTACGGCTTTTTGATCACCCAGAACACTTGCGCACGAGGTACACTTTCTGGGGGAACACAGTTCAGGGTTAGGGGTTTCCCAAGTTGGGGGTAGTACCTTGTATCAGATCCAGTTTCAAACTCCTGTAACAGAAAGCGAACAAGGAAAAAAAAAAAAGATTAATGAGATAGCGCTGATCCTACCATCTTTCTGTAGAACTCAGGGATGCGTGTGGGGCGTGGGGGATGTGACATCCACATCGGATTCAGCCCGATACTGAAATCAAATTCACCTCTACCTTCGTTATACTGGAAAATGAACCCATTCTTTTCAAAATGAAATCATGAACACAGTAATTGTAATTCTTCCAAAGTGTGCTGCATCAGTAGTGTACTGTAAAAACTGGTCAAATTTCTTTCTAAAGCACCTTCAGTTTGGCTTCTCGGAGTTTGATCTTGATGCTGGCGGACACTCCATAATTGTTTGTAGCGAAGCACTGGTAGATACCCTCGTCTCTTTCTTCTGGTCTGGTGAACACGATGGTTCCGACATTACTGAGCTGGATTACTCGGTCATCGTTACCGCTAGGGTTGAAGTCGATACCGTTACGCTTCCATATGTATCTGAAAGGACCATTTCACAATGTACACTGTACCAAATAGAAATGCGTACGTACCATTGTCAAACGTATTCGAGTTACTGATAGATGATGACCAACCAAAAAATGTATATATTTCTGTGTGACTATGACTGAAAAAGAAGAAGGAGAAGAAGAAGAAAAAAAGACCGTTTCACTGCTAGAAATCATTTTTTCATAGCAGAATACATGAAATAAAATTAATTTAGCATTTTTCGGAGCCTCTTTCTCTGTGAAATCCACAGTGAATTATATTACAATTAACGATTCACCATCTACAGCTGGGAGCATGTTCTTTTTATGAATTACGATCAGATGGTGATAATGGCATCATCATTTTCTGGACGTCATGTAGTTTCCTTGCACAACGGGGGAAAAAAAACCACCTTGTACCCAAAATGTTCACAAAGCAGCCAACACACACACACACACACACACACACACACACACACACACACACACACACACACACACACACACACCTTCCCCGAGTATAGAGAGAATGTTCTTACAGAATAAACAACTATTCAACACTTACGTAGGTGCTGGAGACCCATCTGCTACACATTCCAGCTGAACTGATTCTCCAGCTTTGTAAAACACATCAGAGTCAGGTTGCACGTAGATACTTGGTGGCCGCTTCGCTGAAAGAGGTGAGAGGAAAAACATAGACAATGATTTTTTTTTTTTTTTATTTTCACTACTGCATTGTCCCTTTTAGGAAGGGGATGTGGGTCTTTGCGGTGCAATACCTATCCTTATTTTCAGTTTTGCTGGGGGGGGGGGGGGGGGGTAAGCCGGATAACCCGGAGAGAAATCCCCGATGAGCAGCATTGTAGTCAGGAAGAACCGGTATCACATATCACAAGCTCCACCCGGGCTCGTACCCAGGCTTCATCGCAGTGACAGCGGGTAAGTCCGACGCGCTACCTGTTAGACCGCCTCTATCCCCGAGTAACATGGTCTCTGGAAACACTAACAAAATAAAGACCGTCAATGTGTGATGAAAATTGGATGCCTCTTTATTTTGTTCCCACAGACCACACAACTCGTATTACTCGCATGAAGTGTAGAAAGGGTTTTATGTTTTTTCGATGTATGTTTGTCTTTGTTCAAGTAAAGACAGTCAAAGCCACGGAAGGCACAAAGTGTGATGAAAATCTGTACTTCAACAACGACAAACATCGAAACAATGGAGGCTTCCATCATATGTCTGACGCTCGGTGCCTGGAGCCCCCGCAGTGAAGCAAGCCGTCCTTGTTTGGCCATTCGTCTTAACGCATAAACCGCATGAAAAACACACATCAGTAGCCAACATAAACAGAAACCTTTCCTAAGGTAAATCGCTCCAAAATGACCCGGTGACGGCTAGCAACGGTGGAACAGAACGAAGATTTCGCAAACAACAGCGACATAAAAGGGACAGAAACCACTTAACCTTCACAAAGGACGGCACGGGTCAACGTTTCGGCTTTCGCCTTCCTCAGGACACAAACAAAATTTAATGGGACATAACTTCAACAAACAAACAAAAGGTAACTCTGCGGACGTACTGACACACGGCGCGGGGGGTGGGGCGGGGGGGGGGGGGGCCGAAACGGTGG